>VZRJ01005913.1:1319840-1424693 GCA_013397565.1 Ptilonorhynchus violaceus | reverse complement strand
TATTTTTAGAATTTGTTCTCTTGCTCATGCTTGTTTCAAAATAAGTAATTAAATAAATAAACATTTGGTTTTTACTATTTATGGTGCAGATCACATATCGCTGACTTCATTGGGCTTGCTAGGTGCCAAAGTAGTAAAGACCAAGGCATAGCAGGCAAGTGTTGCCTTTGTTAGAGAACTCCTGGGATTACTTAATGTGAAGATGAAAGAATGAAGGTGATAGAGTTATCAACGTATATCTGTGGATACGGGATATTGCTAGATTCAACTGCTGGCTAAAAGTAGGGAGAAACATTGATTGGCTTTCAATTTTAGGTAACTGATAAGAGATTGGGGAAAGTTTGTGTAAAAGAAAATATTTCAAAAAAACCCCTTGTTATTCCTGGGGTTACATATCCCTTTGGCGTTGGGAATGAAAAAAGGAAAAAGCTTGGAAAACAAATTGGGCATAAAATTTGTGAAGTAATGCCAGTAAATCAAGTGCATGTTATAAAAGTGACGTCTTAAAGTTACAAAAGTTAACATTTCTGGCAATTTATATAGGAAAATACTGATTGTTTTATGAAATTCATCATAGCAAAATTTGAGTTAGGCTTTTGGTTTTGCCAGTTCATCTCAATTACCTTAGTTCTATGTTTTATTTAAATATTTTTTTGGTTTTATAATGATTAGGTTTTTGAAACATGCTGAAAACAGGGACCTTAACTCTTCTTAGTCAACTGAGTCTTTTTTTGAATATTTTGGGTGGGGTATTTTTTGCCTTAAATTCCTTTAACCAATGATCCTCACTCTTGTGCCTTTGCCATTTAGATCACATTCCTAACCACACAATTGGTATTGGTATAAGAGCTTAATAATTACATGTTTTAGCGCATCCTTGAGAAGTGACAAAGCTTTCAGACAAACAAATCCACTGTTTATAAGCTACTTGGCTTAGTTTTTGCAGTTGTTTGGTTCAGGGTCTTTAGCTTCTTTTGTATTCCTGTAGCACCTATAGTGGGTCAAGTCAAGACTAGCTGGCAAGTTCTTTATTTACCACTATGTAAACTTAAATTATTTAAACAGAACCTAAGCATAGCATTTCCAGGCTTTCTTCGATAAAAGCAGGTGAAGAAATAGACATAATGTAATATTTTTTATTATTGTTTCCCATGTTTACAGTCATGGGTAACTGAATTGTTCTCTGTGCTGCTAAAAATTGTTTAATGAAGCTTTGCCACATGCGATTCTGTGTATTTATCCCAGAGCAAAATGGATTTTTCTATATCTGTAACAGTGTTGTCAGACAGACAGCTTGTATCATATTGTCATATAATTTTCTTATTCTTATTCCTTCACACCTTTTTCGTTTTGTACATAGTCGGATATTATACACCAGAGTGTATTTGAGTTGATTCACACAGAAGACAGACCCGAGTTTCAACGACAGCTACACTGGGCATTAAATCCTGCCCAGTCAGCAGATTCTGGACCAAGTGTACAAGGTAAGAATACAGCCAATTTGTGTTTGCCAGTTGTTTTGGTTTTGTTTTTAATATGTGTATATAAAAAAAGTTCAGATAATTTTATATGAAGAAAGGAAGAAATAGCATCTTTTAAACTTATTTGAATTTTATGGATATATTTTGCCAACCGTGAGAATTACTATTTTTGCACTTTAAATAAGCTCTGCTGTTCATAGTACAGCACCATTAAAATACTAATTATACTCTAAATTGGAAATTTTTAATTTGGAGTATAAATGACAATGTTTCACATGTCTGATCAGTCTAAGAATATGTAAGTTATGGTGTTAATGTAGGAATAATGCATTCATTGCCACATACACCAGTACTTCTCTTGGGCATAAGAGGAGAAGTAAAAGATGAAATAGATGAGCCTTTAAGATCAAGTAGTATGCACGTTAGAGCATTGAGTTGTCACATGTTATTGGCTGATGCTTAAGTGACCTGCTATATTGAGAAACACATTGCCTGTATATTAGAGCAAAGATGTGTAGGTACAGGTAGTTATGTGTAATGCAGGAAGTATATGCCTGCATCATAATGGCAACAAAGCCATTGAGACAACTGCTCCATTTTAATTCTCCATTTCTACAACAGTTGTTTAAACATGTAGGTAAAATTCTCTCTTACTGTGATTTGATTGCAATTTTTTTTAATCCATAAAAAATCCATATTCTTTTTAAATAAATAATCTATTCTTAAAGAAACTTGATTTAAAACTCTTAAGAATTTCATGTTTAATATTTTAGAGTATGGAAATGCTATGATTTGATAGAGAAATTAAAACCAATAAATGTTATTGTGTTTGGAACACAGCTCAGTATATTTTGGTTTTTCATTTAGTGGTCAACATTGTTGTATCACCTCTGGATCAATCTACACAGTCGTGCTGCACAGCCAGTTAATAGTAGAGTTTAGCATAGTAAACAGTACAGTGCCCAGAAACCAGATTTTCATGTGGTGACTTACTGTTTGCTATAAAGTGCAATGGTGTTCTGTAGATCTTAAGCAAGTGCCTGTGAATTTACAAAAGGTTGTGTTTGAAAAGTATGACACCAGGTTGAATTGGCATCAGATTTGACTGAATGATGGGAAATGCTGAGCAGGATTACAAACAATTCTTCGTTTTGTATCTTGTGTTTCTAGCTTACTAAAAGCTTCTAATTATGCCCCATTCCTGAAAGTGTTCAAGGCCAGGGTGGATGAGGCTTTCAACAACCTGGTCTACTGAAAGGTGTCCCTGTCCATGGCAGGGGGATTGGAACTAGGTGGTCTCCAAGGTCCCTTCTAACCCAAACCATTCTGTGATTCTATGATGACTTTTGAGCCTCGAAGAGCATAAAATGTTTGGATGTTGAGGATTTTTAATCGGAATTCAGATTTTATAGTGAAGGATAATGCTATGACCATAAGGATCCCCTCTATTTTTGCTGATTTAATCCATTCCTGTTTTAATACATTCAGCATTATGCAGATATTTATACATATATTATAATTGTGCTCAGGCTTCAGCACAGATTTCAGCCTGAGTCCGGGAACTAATTCTTGTTCAGTTAGTCTGGACTGGTTATTTCTCACTCAATACTCTGGTATGCTGCTAGACCACTGGTTTCCTCAGCTGTTACTGTGCTTCCCAGACATTCCTCCCAGTTCTGTCTTGTTCCTGGAGAAGTTTGCAAAATTCGGATTTTTTTCTGTCCCAAATATCTGCTTTGGGGCATTAAGTCTAGATTATCTCTTAAAGTTTGCATGTTGCACAACCATATGGTCTTGAACTTAAAGACAAGCACTTAATGCACTGCATATTCTGTGCATCACTCCGTGGTATTGGTGAGATCCAGTGTGAACTTCATGAGAGATATGGGTTCTAACCCCTGTAGTGTTAACTTGTAGTTTTGTTCTAGAGATTGTGGATGCTCTGTAAGACTCTGCCTTCTTATAGTGAGTCACTTCTCCAAGATCCTGGCAGTAAAACCTCTCTGCCTTCTGCCTGCCTGATAAAGTGCAGCAGTATTCCTTTCACAAGTGTAGGAGGCTTGGTTTTGAAGCCTATTCCTTCCTGTTTTGAGTTCTGTTCCCCTCCTCCTGAGAGTCACTTCTTCTGCTAAAGCATTGCTCACTCTTGGGAACTGTGCATTTTACTACAGAAGTTGGCAAAGGAGGACCCAGCTGGACCTGCTGAACCTTCAAATTTCAGCTCTGTATTTACCAAAAGAATAACACTGAGTTTCTCCTGTGGCAGAAATGCTGAAGGACACACCTACCAGTGCCAAGGATGACAGCAGAAAGCCTGGCACTGCTTATTGGGTACTAGATCTGCAAGCAGAGTTGGCATTTTTGAAATATAAGTTAGGATTTGCAAGCTGTTTCTTTGATGCTCTTTCTTTATAATCATTGCTTCTTCAGAAAGCATCCAAGCTGTTTTAGCACCTCTTGGAGAAGCAGTCTCAGAAGTGTTGAAAATTCTCACCAGCAATTAGGCAATTAATAATAATTTAAAAATCTGCAGCAGTAGGAAGTAAGAAAGTAAGTTTGCTTCCTCTGTTGAGAACCATCCATATGACGAGTGTGGGAATTTGTTATTTTCTACTGTCAAAGTTAGCTGGTAACTGTCTTAGACTACAATAGCTGAGTTTCTGTCCCTGTGGGATCAGCTCATAATGGTGGCTTTGACCAATACACAGTTCTGCAGATGGCTGTAATTTCAGATTATCCCTTTTCATACACACTACCAGCTAGGGCCCTTTTTCTCCATACCTTGAAGTTTGTTCAGCAAAAATTGACCTGCATACCAGTTCTTTTAAGAAGAAAAGGTATCTCCTGATTTTATCTGAAAAGCTGGATAACTCAGCATTCTTGTTGGATTTAGATGGCCTTAGGTTGCAAGGCCTCTTAGTAAGGCATCAGCAATCTCATTTGGCTCCAGCTCAGTCCCTTGAATTAATAGGAGATTAAATTGAACTGGCTTTTGGTAACAGTTTGTTTACCTTTGGGTTTGTTTTGCTGTTATACTAACCACTGAGCCTATCTATAAGTTTTTCCAGCTCTTTAAGAGACAAAATTATATTCCAGAAAACATAACGCGGTGTGTTATTAAGTGACATGCTCTCCCTGACCTCATCTCCATGTCTGGAAGGTCCATATGGGTTCTTAAAATCTGTATTATTCTTTCTTCAATATGTGATAATCGGTTCTCTAAGAGTACATGGATTATTTTATAAATTAAAGAGTATTTAGCATTCTAAAATAGGACTTTAAACTGTTTTTTCTTAGTTTTCTGCATATATGAGTTCCTAGGGAACGACCAGTTTGTGGTTTTTTATATGTATTGCAAACAAGATCACTTTGCTAAATTTGCTGTAGTCATGTTCTGGTATCTCTTTATATGTAGTCTCATGTAGAACATACGCATTCTATCTGAAGTTTATTGATTTACCTTCTGTTTTTACTTTAGATTCCAAATGTTTAAGTCTGTTTTCTAAATGCCCCTTAGCAGCAAATGCTTGTTCTGAAGAGCTAGAAGGATATCATGTTGTTATCCTAGTTGACAGTCATGGTTTTGAGTATTTTTTTGAACAAACAACCCCCAAAACACAAGTACTCCAGGTACATCTGGAGAGGTAACTATGGTGTTTTGATCAGCAGAGTCCAGAATTTTTTTTTGCTATTTAGTAGGGTCGTTTTGTCTTTGTTAGAGAAAAATGTTGATTTTTTGTGGTGGTTTCCTAAAGCTGCTTATTTTTATTTATTGCTACAGCTTTCACCTGGCTCTGTGAAATTTTTACTTTTCAGAGTGTGATACCATTACCGAGCTTCTGAATACTGAGTTCCTATAGTTGCTCTGCCTTTTTGCAGATCCTGCTGTTGTAGGAACAGGGGTGTGCTGTCTGCTGAGAGCTCTACTCTCTGCAACTGATTCAGAATTGAGGTTTTTGACAAACATAATGAATAAATTAAAAACCCAAACAAACAAAACCCCAAAGAAAAAAAGCACTTAAAAATAAATTACATACAGTTTTCAAATACCATAGCCATAATCTCATCAGAAGTGATGCTTAAGCAGTGTCAATCATTATAGGTTCTGAGGATGTTTCCAGTTTACATTGTTCTTGCTCAGGTCACGACCTAATGCTTTGTTTATGAGACGGAAGATCGTTTGTTATAGATAGCCTTGACTAGGTGTTCTTCTAAAAATAATCCTTGTAAATAATCCTTTCCTGCAGGAGATAATGGCTTTTCACAGCCAGCAACCTATTATAACCCAGACCAACTTCCTCCAGAGAATTCTTCCTTTATGGAAAGGAATTTCATCTGCAGGTTACGATGCCTCCTGGATAATTCATCTGGATTCCTGGTGAGTATGGAGTTATATAAAAATGTCCACATATGCTTAAAAGTTGGAAATCTGAGTTAACCTAATAAGAGGTACAGCAACTTACTTCATTTTTAAGTCTCCAAATATATCTGAGCTGCTTGAACCACAATGTTTCAGTTACTGACATTGAATGTCTCCCCTTTAACATGTCACAACCAGGTGCAAGTTCTCTCATTTCTCATGGCTCAGTTTCCTCAGTGAAATGCAAATAAGCAACTGCTTTTGTAAAGTGCAGTGTGTGATTTGCAGATAAAAAAGCATTACAAGTGTATTTTCTGTTGAGTATTTTGAGATGTAATAAGTTATAATAACTAACAGAACCACAGTTTTCCCTTATTTGAGAAGGTCTGTGCTTGCTCTTTTTAACACAGTTTTTTGTTAGTCGATTACATAGATTTCAAAACAAGTACGGGTTTATCACCATCTTCATGACATCTTACAAATAGAATTGTTTACAATTGCCAAATTGAGTATACACATTTGCAAGAGAAATAATGATATAATTGTATGTGTGTTCATTAGAGTATTAGAAGCCTCAGTTGACATTTGTTACTACTTGTTTGGACTTTTTTTTCACTGAATAATCTTCCCATTAATTCCTTTTCCAGTAAGTTTATTAGTAGATCTTGAAGTGACACACTCAGGGTATAACCACAGTATTCTGTACTAGTTAGCTAACTTTTATATATGCCATGCCAAAAAGCTTGAATCTGATGTATCTTAAAAAAAATTAAAAATTAAAAATGTTTTACATCATGACAGAAATGTCTTGCTCTTAAATGTCTCCAGCATATAACAATTACTTTTTTCCTCATCCTAAGGCTATGAATTTTCAAGGACAATTAAAGTTTCTCAATGGACAAAACAAGAAAGGGAAGGAAGGTGCTACTTTGTCTCCTCAGCTTGCTCTGTTTGCAGTAGCTACTCCCCTGCAGCCACCATCTATCCTTGAGATACGAACCAAAAACTTCATCTTCAGAACTAAACACAAACTGGATTTCACACCTACTGGTTGTGATGCAAAGTAGGTGTAAATTATTCCATGTAATAGTCTGATAATTTGCTGATGACATGGGTTTCGAGTATGTATTTGAAATATAAAGCAGGCTACTGTTTCAGTATACGTACTGTTTCAGTGATGGTTGTTTAGAAACTCTTAAGGTTTTTCTCTTCAGCCCTGCTAGTAAGTAAAGAGAAATGGGATTGTCATAGTCTATTTCCTTGAAATGGCTTACTGCTCTCTGACTCTCAGTTGTTAAAAAAACAAAACAAAAAACCACAAAACCAAGCCAAAAAAAAAGACAGCATACTAATGAATTAGGGAACAAGAAAAGTTTCATGTTAAATCTGGTTTGAAATTTGGTTTTAGAACTGATAGAACAAGTTTTTCATTTCATTCTACATGCGTATTTTCTCTGTCAGTTCAAATAGGTGTGAAATACAATGAAAATGCTATTTGAACAATTTAAGTCCTTTATTATACTACGATTTTTACCTGTTTCCAAACCATTCTTCTCCCTATGTAAAATTTGGAAACACTAGTGCATTACTAGATCAAAATAATGTTACTGTGCATCAACAACGCAAGAAGCCCATTAAGATGCTTTTTTATCAAAATAAAAACCTCTGGCCTCCTTTCTTCCTTCTCTCCCTCTTATTTTTGACTGACAATGCTTTCAGATTCATTTTCAGTGGAATCTCTCATATAGATTTCCATGTCTACTTATAGAATAAAGTTAAATTACTCATTATTCTGTCTACTGAGAGACCAAAATGTTTCACTTCTATAAGCTGATACAGGTAAAATTTAGAAAAACATCAATGCAGATGTTTCTTTCCTCTGTTTGATTTTTTTTTTATTCACTTGAAGCCTTCAATTTTTGTCACAGTTTACACTTTTACATACATTGTTGCCCATCCCTACTTTCCCCCTTTTTTTTACCTGTCTTTGAATCTCCATTTCTTTGTTCTGTTTAAGTCTCTTTCTGACTATTTCTTTTTATTGTGTATCTCACAGAGATCACATGAATTCTGTTAAGCTTTTCAAGTCCCCAACCTCTAACAAAGTACTCCAGTTTTAGCTGCCAGGGTCAAACATGACTCTTGCCAGTCCTTCTCTGAGTCATATCTTGTTTAAAATGCAAACACAGGGGTCCCAAACCACTTAATAGCAAAAGGGATGTAGTTCTGAGATACACCTGGTTTTGAACTTTAGGCTACTAAAATACTAATTTAGACAAGAAGTTTTAGATAACTAAAGTTGAACCCCTACGTAATTCTATACACAAGCTATAGATACCTATCTATCTACCTATAGATACTAGTTTAGCTAAACTATAGGTAAACGATATGAAACAGGGCTAAGAAAACAGTGTCTTTCATTGGAACCAATGGGAGCTGCTTGCTAGAAGTAAATATGTTCAATAGTATGGAATTGAGACTTCAGCTGTAGGCATCCACTTCTTTTTATGATCTAATGGTTTTGTCAACTCAGTCCTAGTCACTGAAGACAACCTGGCAGACTAGTTAAAATTTTATGATTTAACTGTATTTTTTATTGGAGCTGTTATACTTCTGCATAAAATTGATACTGCAACGAAGTGTAGTTAGCACTTGCATCTGAGATGTTCTAGCCATAATCAACTTGTTTGACATTAATTCTGTGAGTTGGTTCATCAGCAGTGCTGCAATTTTTTGTTTTTCTCTTCCAGAGGAAAGATTGTCCTGGGATACACCGAAGCAGAGCTGTGCATGAGAGGAACAGGATACCAGTTTATCCATGCAGCTGATATGCTTTATTGTGCTGAAAATCACATCCGAAGTAAGTTTCATTCCCTAAGAAAGTCTGAAAAATCAAAGCATGGAGTCTTTTTTCAGTATGAATGTAATATGAAATACTGTATTGAAAAAAAATTGTTAGCAAAAAGAGCACTGTTCATTTCAAGTGTTCTTTCTGTCTCTATAAAAACTTACAGTGGTGGAAGAGATGTTTAATATTCCTATCTAGACCCTTTTAGGATATAAATTCCAGTCTCTGTCACATCTTGCTCCTTTCACTTCCTTCTCTGCTCAACCCATCTTCTGCTATTTCAACAACTTTCTTTGGGCAAGGTGACTACCAGAGATAGCTTTCCTGTTAGCAAGTTAAATAAAGCATTTTCTTTTGATATTGGTGTAATATTTTTACCAGAAATTAATCTCTGATTTAACATGCTAGTGTCCTGTACATTTTTGGTTTTGATTCTTGGCAGCTTGATTTGGTTTAAGTAACAATTTATGGAGAGTAGTATAGTATAAGGAAATAAGCATCAACTATCTTATATATAACTATTTAATGGACTTTGTTCTTTACTTTTTTTTGTTAGTTATATTTACCCTTGGAACTTACAGAATCATCTTCAGAATATTATGGTGCTTCTTCTTTTCTACTGACTTCTTTTGAAAAGTTCATTTTTTTTCTTTTATCCCCTTATAGACAATTAGATAATGCGCCTCAGCAGGTTGTTCTCAACCTATCTTAAGCACATTTTTTCTTTCAGGTATAGCTTGGTCAGTGTTGCCTATCAATGGTTTTGTTTCTTTACATGTTCTAGTATTTATTAATTTCTGTTATTGAAGAAATAATGGACAAAACTCCATATAGAATGCTGCCAATCTGTAGTAGATATCTTACAGTTGCTTGCAGTTTTGACTTTTATTTTACCAGTAAATTAGACATCTTAAAGTGATTGATCATCCTGTTTCATTGGGAATGCATTAGTGCCACAAAGAATTCAGTGACTGAGGACATGAGATTTGCAAAAGTGCTGTACAAATGGGATTCCTTTCATGACATACAGATTTTCATGGTTTTGTTTGCTAGACAGTAAACAGTGTGCTTACTCTTTAGTGATGAAGACAGGTGAGAGTGGAATGACTGTATTTAGGCTTCTAACCAAAGAAAATCGATGGGCCTGGGTACAGGCAAATGCACGTCTTGTCTACAAAAATGGAAGACCAGATTACATCATTGCCACACAAAGACCTCTTACGTAAGTCATCATTGCATAAAGTAGTATGCTTCAAAACCTGGAAATTTTTTTGAGGCTGTTTATATTAATAAAGGATTTCTTTGTTTTTAAATAAACACACTTTAAATTCCAAATACCAAAAATTCTTTCAGTTTGCTAACAAATATTGAAAAGAATTCTGATATTTCAGAATTTGTGTGGCATAGTCCTTTTGCATAAAACTTAAGACATATTGATTTCATATAAAGAACGAGAGCAGCAGCACAAGCATGAAGTTATTCCATCCACCATATTTTTAATTCAATCCCAATTAGCAAAAACTGAGAAATACAACTGCAGTTGTGTAGAAAGAACAACAAATACCAAAGAAATTCAGTCCATTATGGTGCCTGAACTAGGTTCTGCATAATATGGGATTCAGCCTTGTTAAATAGATTAAATAATTTTTGCTAAGGAGTCTGTAAATTGGAGAAAAAGAAAGACTTCAAGTATTGATTTCCTTGCTACACCCAGAAAAGCTTAATGCATGGAACAAAGCCCATTTATTTTCATTTCAGTCCATAATGCACAGAAAATGGTGTATGCTATCTAGATTTAATTACAAATGTAATATGTAAATGTGGTATTACAGTCATAAGCTCCTTATTTCATAATCTGCCTCTTGGTTTAACTGAGCCAAGTTGAGCTGGAATAGGTAGGAATTTGAAAAATGCCTACAAATAGAATAGTTCATTTTTTATGTTAAGTCCAGGGGACAAAAAGATTGCAGTAACCGTTTAGTACTGCAGTACTATGCTATATATCTGATTTATTTTCAGAGATGAAGAAGGGGCAGAACATCTAAGGAAGCGTAACATGAAGTTGCCCTTCATGTTTGCCACTGGTGAGGCTGTGTTATATGAGGTGTCTTTCCCTATGTCAAGCCTTATGGATCCCTCTCAAACAAAGAGTAAAAGCACAGTGGGAAAAGGAGCCAAAGCAACGCTACACAATGATTCTGTGGATCCAAACTCCCTCCTAGGTGTCATGTTAAGGCAAGATGAATCTGTTTATCTCTGCCCACCAGCATCACACAAACTTTCTTTTGAGCGAAACTTCTTTGCAGACAGTAGGGATGAACTGGGTGATGGTGTTAGCAGTGGCTGGACAGATAATCTCCTACCTGCTGGAAATCACAACATTCTCAAACGGGAGCTGATGGAGTGTTCCCAGGACAGTACTGTTCCACTTCCTGAAGACAGTGCAGCACTCTTTCAGGATAGCAAAACCAGTGATTTGTACAGCATCATGAAAAATCTGGGTATTGACTTTGAAGATCTAAAGTGTATTCAGCAGGATGAGGAGTTTTTTAAAACTGAATTATCTGATGTGGATGATATTGGGGACATCAACATAACTGATGAAATCCTGACTTATGTTCAGGATTCCTTAAATAAGTCTGACTTCTTATATTCAGACTGTAACCAGCAGCAGCCCTTGGTCCAGAATGAAGGTTGCTTAATACAGCAAGACTTAGATCCACATCAACTTCATCAGCACCAGAAACAGCTTGTTGAACAGCAGCAGCAGCAGCAACAGCAGCTCTGTCAAAAGATGAAACATATGCAAGTCAATGGGATGTTCACAAATTGGAGCTCTGGCATCAGCATGCCTCTTAGCTGCTCACAGCAGCAGCCGCAGCAATACCTGTTCCCTGGCATGCATGCCACTACATCTGAGTTCTCTTACAAATCAGAAGTAAACACTTCTCCTTACGAGTGTAGGCAAGACTTTATTCCTTACAAGCAACCCACAGCAATGATGCCACAGCTTTCTAATTTTGCTCAAATGGATTCTCCTGTAGCAGGTTTTGACAGATCGACCTATTCTGCTTCTTCCAACTTTGAGGATTTTCTCAGTTGTTTGCAGCAAGTCCCTGAAAACCTCGAGTGTGGGATAAACTCTGAGTCGGTTATGCTGACTCCTCAGACATGCTATGCAGGCGCTGTTTCTATGTACCCGTGCACGCAGGAGGCACAGCCCAGCTGCGTGGATCAAATGCAGTATGATCCTATGATGACAAATCAGCAACAACAAACCTTGGGGAACAAGGTATGGTAAACAGCATTGCCGCATTGCTTGCATTCTGAATCGAGTTTATATTGGTTTGGATGCCTGCTGCGGGGCAGAGTTTGTCGTGACTGAATCACTGGGTTTGAAATGGATGGGTTAGCAGTGTGTGGATGTCTTTGCTTTATTTGTTCATTAGAGGGAAGAGAGTTGCATTTGGTCAAGTTTATATGTACGTGTACCTCCAGCCTGATAGCTCTCTTTGGCGGTAGTAATCAAGAGTGAGTGAAGTAGTCTGTTGTACCTACCAGTAGTTTTCCTGATAGGAGCAAAAGTAGGTAGGTCTATTAGCAAATTCCAAGATTTTGACCATTCTCAGAGGAGACAAGTTTGCTTGTCACATTTGTTTCATTAAATATGTTGTAAGGATCAAAAAATAAATTGTTTTTGAAATGCTGGTATTGTCTAGCTACTCAGATTCTTCAATGATTTTAGGATTAGTGAAAGTATTAGATTATAATATCATATAAATGGCATGAAATATGAACTATTTCACTCCTACACGCAATGCTACTGCAAAAACATTTTTATATATTGCTATAAGTGAAAGTCAGCTTGTTCCTCAAGCTGCTGCCTAAATTACCTGCTGAAGAAAAAAGAGTTGGGAAAAGTTATATTCACAATAAGATAAGTTGGACCTTTTTCACCAAAGAGAATGCACAGTAAAAGCTGTAGAAGAGAGGACCCTGGCTGTAGCACGGACTACAGTTGTAAACACAATTCCTCGTAGGTAAAATTAACTTAGAAATAAAATTCAATTACTAATTCCTGATTCTGAATAACCTTTGTTGAAGTACTTTGTTGTACCATTTATTTCTGTTAATGCTGCTAAAGTACAGACTCACAATTCTTTCTTTTTTGTTTTACCTCAATGAGTTAATGTTCTGAAGTACTGATCTTGCAAATGCTTATGCACATGCATAAGCATTTACAGAATTAAAGTATTAATTGGCATTTAACCTATGCAAGACAAAGGTGAGGAATGCAATTAGAACATACCCTTTTTTTTTACATGCTTAACACAAGTACAAAACACTCCCTTTCTAAAACTGCTTCACTGCTGAAAAAAATGCAATTGCAGAATCAGAAATTTACCTAAAATGTAGGACAGTTCAGCAAGATGAATGGCTTCTCCCCAAGTGCCCAGGGGTTGAAATCACGTGAAGTGACTTTGACAAACTGCAGCCCACAAACTTGAGCACTGCTTGGCTGTGTGTTGCCTGGCAGTGCTCGGTGTTATTCATCTTTTGTAGTGCTTCTTAATAGGGTTGCAGAGGAGTTCCAGGGCCATCCAAGTTTGTCTTTATAATAACAAAGAATTACTCTTTTCACAAAAACTGTAGTAGTGTGTGATGCATCAGTTTTGAACAGCCATTGCATTTGCAATTCCACTTCTTTATTTTTAATGGTTGGTTTCAATTGCATTTATTTTGCAGATTATTTTTTTTGTTACATTGCCTTGATCATTTTTATTATGACCCCTATTTGTTATTTTCTTTCTTACATTTTCTTCACATCTATCTATAAAAAGTTCAATGACTGACAGCATCTGAAAAAATTATGTCTGTTGCTTCATATTTACTAGAATGCTGTGCTGCAATAATAATGTGAGATTTAGTTTGTTGTAAAAAAAAAAAAAAAAAACAAAGGCCACTTTGTGAAAAATTATCCTTACTTAAGTTCAGAGGCAATTCAGGCCGTCTTCTTAGGGTATTTCCGTGCTGTGTGAGGCTGGGTAGCACTGCATAAGCAGAAGCCTCATGTGACTACGCAGATAGGATACTGCTGTCTGAACCCACATTTACACAGCCAAACCAAAGCAGGGTAGTCTTGGTGGCTGGGTTTAGCACATTGACATCCCTGTCACTGGTTAGTCTAGAGAGAGGACAGATGTTGCTATACAAGCCATGATTGATATCCTTTCAGACTTCTGACTCCCATCGATTTCTACATGAAAACACTAGGGGATTAGAAAGCCAGAAGGATCTATTGTGGTCATCTGCCTTGACCTCTTGCCTAGCTTGTAATTGTAGTAGGAGCATAACCAGTGTAGTCTAAAATTCCTTTCAGTGATGGAGAAGGACAGAAAGGCCTGGGATAGTTTGGCTGCTCGTGTAAGGTCAGTATTTCTTTATGAAGCAGGAAAAACCTTCCTAAGTACTTGATTCTGTGTTGAGAGCATTCTTAAAAAATTAATGAGCATGGTCGTCTTGTTAATGAAGAATATTGAAATAACCTGCCTCAGTCAGAAATAATCCTAGTGTATGCTCTTGTAGCTGTCTTTAAAAGTATGTCAACTTTGATTAAAAACATAATTCACATGGTTATAGTTGCGTTGTTAAAAATTTAACAGAATTATGCACAGTTAGTCAAATTTCAATGTTTGCATAGAAGGAAAAAAAAGAACTAAAACCCAGCACATTTTGATAGATGAATGAATGCATAGGAAATGTTTTTAAAGACAAACCTTGATTGAATGAGTACTTCTGATATAAGCTACTCACAAAGAGATGATGGAAATGTTTAAAATATTTTGTTGTATTTTCTTTGCATGACCAAATGGAGTATTTTGTAGATAAAGTGACTTTTCCATAGCATGACAGGAAGGATTACATGATGATTAAAATAATCCTATGAACAATTATGTTAAGACTGATGAAAACCATTCCTTGCTCTTACTTGGCATTGTCAATATGATGACTGTCAAAAAAGCCCACCCTGCAACAGTTCAGGCAGTGGATTGAACACAGTGTGCTTCAGCTTGCGGATAGCACTACACGTGCATTCCTGGAAGAGCTGCAAAGTCTGGATCCCACTGCAGACGTGAAAAGATGTAAATAGGTTGCTTTTAAAATGTAACAGCTGGATGTTACAATTAGGACTTCTCAGACTGTACTTTCTACAAATGGAAACTATATTGCACTTTAGATCATAGAGTTATTTCTTCACTTGCTAGAAGTAGGACTTCCATTGACTTCAACCTGGGTAAGTTTCACTGATGATTCAGTCCCTATTTGAATGCAAATGAACTTCTCATTATTCATTATTTTAAAGAAAAATTAAAGCTAATCAATGTATTTTAAGATTGTTTCATCCAATGTGTCTTTTGGAGGATTTTTAAATACCTACATATAAATTGGTTTCCTGTACTAACCATTTATATTCTTTTTTTTTCCCTGCCAGTTTCAAAATGGTTTCAATGGAGGAAATGTAAATGAATCATATCCCTCGCAGTTAGATGTGATCAGTAATGCACAGACTGCCACACATCTTCAGCCTCTTCATCATCCAAAAGAACCCAGATCCTTCTCAGATTTGGCATCTAGTGGATTTATGTGATTCAGATCTAGAGCTCCATCTGTGATTTTGTCTGGGCGTCAGGTTGCTCTAAGGAAAAGCTTGATAAGTCTCTCTTTGAGCATCAGACTTTAACAGCTGAATTGAATTTTGAGAATATGAGGTTGGTTGCACTATATACTGGTGGGTATGTAATCCAAGACTTGGCTTTTTAGAGTGACAGGTGGAATTAAATCTTCCGACTAAAAGTATGCATGTGCTGTTTTCCATCGGGTTGACTGTGTCCCTGCAGTATGGATTACATACATACTACAGACTATGTCATGCTATACAACATAAGATAAGGCAAATGGTTTTGTTGTTTAGAAAATAATTGGGCACTTTACAAATAGCATCGATGGCACAAGGAAGGTGATTTCACATGTGGATTATTTCCAGACTTTATTTTTTAAAAACTATTAAAAAGCTCTAAATTCATGTGAATCAAAAGCACTTAATTTTAATGCATACTAAGCTCTTTAATCACTTATTTTATATTTAAATCCTTTTGTTTTAAGTCTCCATTTCTAGCACTTTAATAGAAGGCTTAATACAAGGATATGATATGCAACTTCAGGTTTTCTATGAAACAGACCCCTTGCATTCCTCCTTTTCATGTCAACCTTAAGTGCCTCACAATTTAGCTACCTTGTTTCTGATGGGAGCTTATTTTAGCAAAACTCACTATAAATGTCATCCATAGTATGTGAACTTTTAGCTAACATCTACAGTGCTACTGGCTGTGTCTTTCTTTCTTTCCCTCTAACAATTACTTCTCTAGAGAGTGACTAAATTCTTTATCTGTGGATTTGTTACACTATTATCAGGTTATTGTTAATGTTCTGAATTTAGCTCAGCTAAAGAATTTGAGTTTATTCTATACTGCTTTTCTGCTTTCTTCAGGTAATACAGGGTATATTAAAAAAGCAGATTTTGCTGAGGGGGAGGAGCAGATCCTCAGGATTAGTTTTAGATTATTAATGCTGAAAAACATGTGCCTTATCTTGTGTTAAAATGCTCATAATGTTCTTTAGAAATAATACAAGGCTGCTCTATGCAAATATTTTCATTAAAATGGATATTGAAAAGGATTGCATTTTCAATAAAAGGGATAAAGGAGTCTCAATAGTGATTGGTATTGACATTACTTTGACTGCAGTTTTCAATGTTAATAGTGAGGAAGGGGTCAGTTTGGTTTAATTTTTATCCCTGGCAAATTGCACTGCAAAGAACAGAGAGGTTATTCTTTTTGTTTATGTTGATCCATTTGAAAAGCTTTCTGCAAAATATGAAATTGAGGAAAGAAAAAAGTCATTAGAGAAATTCTCCTTGTAACAGGTTTTATTTTCAGGAAAAAAAAACCAAGCTAAACATATCCACTAAACATTCTGGGGTTTTGTTTTGCTTTTATCTGAGGACTGTTAAAATTGCAGACACCAATGTTTGGTGCAAAATAATAATCTATGTGAAAAATACAGAAATGTGTATATGTTCAAAATATTTCATACTCTTGTGTGTTGTATAGTTCATATATAATAAAATATCTTTGTAAAATATTTTTAACAGTTAATTTTAAAGTGTTACATCATTATATGTTAAGAGCAATTTTATTACGTTTGTTATATGTAATGTAAAATGGCAATTTAGCCAGTTTGTTTGAAACAGGCAAAAGTAAATTGGCTCCCTCCAGGTAGTTGTTAATATTGTTTAATAAAGGACAATCACTTAATACTGGAATCCTTTCATAGCTGAAACATGCTTTCTTTGAAGAAGAGCATATTTTCTTCCATTCCATGTGATGTGGTACATTAGGCCAAACTTGTACCTCAGTTACAACTTTTCAGATGAATAAATTCAGCAGTTCTTTTAAGTGAAATTAACATATATGAAAGGGACGTTAAGGAAGCAATTACTATTCAGGAAAAGCCCATAAAGACATTGTGGGTTTTATTATAAGATTTTTTTTTTTTTTAAAACGTTTCAGATTTTGTGTTCAGCACAAGACAATAATAACAAATTTACTTAATATGGTTTGAATTAGTCCTTGATTCTGTCTTTTTTTTTATTGAAGGTCTTGTTTTAAGCCAATATCTGAAACATCTTCCATATCTAGTTAGTGTATCATGTTTGCATTTGAACTTGAAAATTGGGAAAATGCTGTAAAACCAGAAGGTTTAAAGGGATAATGTATGTGTTCCATCTTACAAACCATTATATATCCTGTTTATGAATTTAGTTAAACCAAATACATGTTGTCCTATCACTAAGTGCCAAGGATGCAGTACTGCAACTGTGCTGCCCTACTTAATGTAAACAAGTTAGTTGTTTATATGCATATCAGCGTATTTTGTGCATTATCTTACGCGTACAACGTTGACTGTATTAGTGCACTCTTGATCTGCACCAAACTGTACCTACAGTGCACAGGTGTTTCTGAATTGGATCTCTATTAGCCCTTCAGGTCTGTTATAAGTAAGATTATAACCCAGTGTTAGTCAGTATTACTGTCCATTTTTGTACAAGTTTTCTTACCTTGTTTTTCTTTCCAGTTCTTCTCTCTCCTTTGCTATGCCTGCACATACCATGCAATACACCTCTTGGCGTTAAGGCATGGTTCTGTAGCGCTCTTGCTCATCTCCACTAAAGTTTGTAAGACATAATACATGGTAATAAAATATTCACTTGAATGTAGCTGAAATGTATGTTCTTTTAATACAAAAATATTTGATTTCAGCAGTATACAAAAGAAAATGTTATATGGTTACTAATATCTTTTGAGAGCTCGTCATCTAATAGTTTACAAAACTTGTTATTTACGTCACTGTGGACTTTGCACTTCTCTGAATATTAGATGCAAATACAATGTATATAATTTAGAGTGGTGAACAAATGTGTATTTGTCCATGGAATTAGTATTTTATACTTGCATGAAAATGAGTTTATAAATAAAGTTTGTAAATAGCAAGCCACAATTAGTAGTTGGAAGGCTCTTATATTCATTGCTTAGTCACAGTAAATTCACAGTTGAACAGTACTGAGGCAGGAACAGATTTCTGCATAGATGCTGCTCAAAAGAAGCATGTTCTCTTTTGTGATCTGTAGCTGGCCATTGGCACTTACATTACATTGGTATTTACTGTTTACTGCTAGTTCATAAATAGTGACTTTAGGTTAAGAAAACAATTATTTTAGTTTATTTTTAATTGCTAGTATTACTGTTTTGTGTATGCTATGTTAGCTTTGCATGATAATCTTTTAAATCATTTGTAATGCTAAATCAAACATTTCACTGTAATCCCCTATGCAGTTTACCAAATTTACAATAGTTCTTTAGTTTAGTGACACGATGGACAAGAATTCAATTGGTTTGAACTACACCATTGTCTTGTAATATATATTAAGACACATGTCTCATCCAGAATCAATGCTAGGTTATGAACTCTGTATGTCAGTCCTATTGTTTATTCTTCTTGCACAGCACAAAAGAGACATGCTAAGGTACAAGAATAATTCAACAAGACTGCAAATCTATAAAGTAACATCTGGAAATAATCAAGCAATAATATAAGCAACACTGGTCATGTTTTTCTTTGTAGTCTATTGTATTTGTTAAAAGTACACCTTCAAGCCACATATCAACCTGTTATTAGAAGCATACTATGAGGCCTTCAATGGCCTCATTGAAGATTTGATTCTCTTTGATTTTAGCTGACCATGCTGCCCTATATGTCTTTTAAAGCACATATTTTCCAAGTTCTCATCAACATTATAATCATAAGTGTCTCTCAGACTTTTTTCTACAGAAGCTGCACATTGCTCTTCCAAGTTATAAATGGAACTGTAGAGTAAGAGCAGAATGACCTTCTGCCAGTGGAGCTTCAAATACAATGCCAAGAGCTGGTTAGGACTTCACGGTAGTGCCAATCACTATAAAAAATAGAACAGTCGTTTGTTTGCAGAAGTACCTAAAATTACTGAACAAAATGGTGTAGCATTTGTGAGTCCCTGGTGGGGTGGTGGTAGCAGTGCTGTGTAACGTGCACATGCACGCATGCAGAGCAGCCCGTGATCGTGAAGGCACATGATCGTGTGCCAAAGAATGTTTTAATTGTACTGGCATCTAATCAAACCTTGAAAGGCTAATAAGAGCCTGTGACACCTCATTCAGTATAAAGAAGGATCTGCATTAAACTCCAGACCTAGACTTATAATCAGTGCATAAACTTTTATGTACTTAGCTTTATGCTCAAATCTACTTTCAGTCCCTCAATAGTTCTTAATAAAATAAATAAAAGGAAGTTCTCAGGCAAAGAAAAGTTTTGCTAACTTTATGTTTCAATTTTAATATTGCAAAGTAAAATAACAATCCCAGGAGCCTCAGACCAAGAATATTATTATTAAGCAGCAAAAATGTGGAAATGATCAGTTTAAAGAATGTAGAGAAACCTCATCAAATGCTTCTAAGCTCTTACTTTTTCCCTCAAATATAGCTGTGTGAAGTCACATTTGTCAAGTTTGTTCCATTCCTTCCTTTTTTTTTTTTGCAGACATCCAAACGCAGCACTTAAAATGTTTCTTGCTACAGATGAGAAAGATACAGATTTTCTGACTCAGCTACGACTTCAAAACTTTTAGAAGTTCAAAGTGCTTTGAAGTCAGCATGCCCATTGCTCTGTAATGCTAGAATCTGGACAAAAGTGAAATATGTGGCAAAAGATTCAGATCTGAGTGGCTGTACCACTGGAATATTTTTCATTGCTTTTATTTATTTTTAGAACTAGAGTATTTGTATATTAATGGACATGTGTGCCTACCCACTCTTAGGTGTCATATAAACCTTAGAGAACCTGCTCCAATAGATACTAGTAGAATGAGACCAATTTGAGCTTATTCTTTAGATATTATCAATGTTGTTTGAAGCCTCTGCTGCTTCTGAATGAAGACAACTGTGTAGCTTCTGCAGAAAGGGCCAAAGTATACTGAGAGTTTCTTGAAATCAGTGACAGGCGGCAAAGGCAGATGAGGAGTTTAGCCTATGGGAGTCTGCTCAGTGAGAACAGTTTCTTCACTCCAGCAACAGCTGGAGCAGTTGCCCATTTCATCAGGGAACAAGGTAGCCAGACTCCTGCAGCAGCACTGCACAGTAGCTGAAGTCACTAACAGGATATACAAAGGACAAATATAGCTCAGAATTGCTGCCAAGGCTCTTCACTCCTGCACAGGCACTGCAGGGAGATCTGCGGTGCTAAGTGCTGCTCACACCACAGGGCCCAGAGCCAACTGTAAGCTCCTAGACCAAACTTGTCTGTCTGGTGACTCCCTCTTATGCAACAGCCCTGTGGTTCTCGTAGGAACTTTCTGCCAGGGCTCGACTGGCAGCAAGAAGGACTGCGTTCAAAGGGGGATCCTCACAACAAACACACCGGTTGGGCTTCCACCCAGGAATAACTGATCTGAATTATTTGATGTTTCAAATGAGCTGACTCCCATGCTTGCAGACACAGATCACCTAGCAGTTGTTATTTGGAGGGGGGGCAGGGGGATGGTGTGGGAAAGAAAATTCCACCAAGTTAGTTAAATAGGATGATTTATAACACCTAATGCCTAAAGCAAATACCAAACAATTTTAGAATCTGTTTTCCTCGGATGTGGCAACTGCTAGGTCAACCCTTGTCCACTTTGAAATATCACTTAAGCAGCGGCCCTCAGTTGATAAAATCTATTGGGTAACACGACCCAATTTGAACAGCTGCTAAGTTGCTTATCTGTTTTTTGTAGCTTTTGCATACCTCTTTGCTGCCACTCTGCAACTTCTCACTACTCTCTGTTCCTTGCTCTGGCAGCTGCTCTCTTTACCTGTGGCACACTGGTGAGTGGTTCCTGCTACAGCAGCTCAGAGCACTAGTTAGAAAACTAACATACATGTTTATGTGTGTTAGCTCAAACAGCTTTTCCTACTTTGCAGCATAAAGGGAATTGTTGCATAACAGTCCTTTATTCAACTTTAGAGGAGAGATTGATTTTTTTTTTTTTTTTAGGCCTTGACCATCACTCTTCCAGCAGACTTGGCAAGTAGAATACCTGTCTTGGGACTGTCCCTTGTCATCACTCTTCCTCCCCTGCCCCCTGCATGCTGAGAGCATGCAACAGTTCTGCTCTCTCTTTGCCAGTCACTTCTGAGTCGTGTCTTCCCTCAAAGCAATCTTTCTCAACTTTTTGGACTGTCAATCTTCATGCAGCCCTGAGTCAATTCTCCTGCCCAGGAGAAACCAAGCCACTGCCAGCAGTGAGAGGTAGGTAGCAATTCTCTGGCTAAGATAAACATACTCAGCCATGTATTACAGCCCACTCATGTTCCCTTGTCACTCCTCACACGGGGGAATGAAACTTGCACATACTTCTTCCACCCATTACGTCTTTGGAGCCTTTTATAACTTCCTAGTTGTAACCCAAAATTTGAGAAACACTTCTTTAAAAATTGCATGCAAGAAATTATAAAGGACCCTTCTTCCATCCCTCAAGAGCCAGTATTTGACCTTTCATCTGCCATATTATATTTTTAGTGGTATAATTTCAGATACGATTATCTACACTCAGCTTCTTAAATCATGCATGAAATGCTTTTTCAGAGCCACATTAACAACTAGCTTCTCAGCTTGCTGGAATTAGAAACCAGATATGTTATTCTATTTACAATATAAAATCAGACTGTGGTTTTGGTGTAGATTGCTATAATAAAGAGGAAAGGTCCCTTTGGTGTTCTTTAATTTATGACACACTGTAAAATGTCCAGGCACATTTTGCCTGGTAGCAGAATGAGAAAAAATAGTAACTCTTGGCTGGAGATTAAAAAAAGTCTCACACACCATTAATGTATTTTGAGATCCTGCACATTTGGGAGCAAATCAGCTACTTATCTGCTTCTGGGATCATACTCATTTGTAACCACAGTGCAGGCTCTGTGGCTTTCAAGATTTTTTTGTTAGTCTGCCTAAATAAAATCATTCACATCAGATGAATGTCAGTACAGTGCCATTAAGATCACATTAAGGAGACCTTTAGGCTTACATTTTTGGCCTTGCAGGATAAATTGCATCCTGTTCTGATTTTTCTGATTCTTAATGTCTCAAAGCCTGCTTTTTAGGCACTAGAAACTAAAAATAGTCAAGTGCTGTGAATTGCAGCTATATTGTGCTCTTTACCCTGCCCATGAAAAGTCTTGTCCTCATTCTGCTGAGTGTTTCCTGGGGAACTGCATAAAGAGGTATAACATATAGTTTTCTATAGCTTGTGAACAAACTGTTTAATCTCTGCTTATCAATCAGGAACCTTCAAAATGGCTATCTCACAGCAAAGCCTTTAGCAGAAGTACACCACCTGACTAACTTCAATCAACTGCATCAGTAAATAGAAACATTACTGGTGAATCACAGAATGACGCAAAGACCTCTTACATCATCTCTCTCCTCTAACCGACAGAACAGGATTCCTCATTGTTGTATAAAAGCTTCATCTGTCTGACTAGGGCAACTGTGGTACCACCTTCACTCAGGAGCCCAGTAGGCCTGTACAAGCTCTCCCTGTGAGAAGGATTTCCCTTCATTCATGCTATATTTTTCTCCTGTTCATTTCTTCCTTCTAGCCTCTATGTAGTTTTCTCAAGAAACTGCCTTCCAGACAGGCACGCAACAAAATATTTCTCATATTAGTCAATTTAAACAGTATGTATTCAGGGACTGGTATTTGCATACACCATGCTATAAAATGACTGGTATGAAGGGAGAAGTAAAAAGAAATAGAACAATCCAGCAGAAGTGGCAGGTGACCAGCTACTATTTTTTTCTTGACAAGATAATTCTTCAATAAAAATCTCCCCTTGTAACACAAGCCCATTGTTTTTATTGTGTTTCCCAAATCCTTTTCTTTCAGCAAGCTGGGTTTTTTAGGGGGTTGGGGTATTTTATTTTTTTTTCTCAAAGTGAATATAGTCCATTATGTCAGTGCTGGACAGAGACATAGTTGAATTGATTGTTCATCATATTAGAGGCATACATATACGGGAAAATCTCTTGCCCCCTTCTTTATATGAGGAAATTCCTTATGCATGCAAGATTTGTATAGGTCTGGTTTTGCTGAACATTATGTTGAAAACTCATGTCAAATACCTATGCAGTGTCTCTTTCTCCACCACTAAGAATTCCTTGTTTTCTTTGTACTTTAAAAGAGATGACACTCTGCATTTCCCAAACAGCTGAGATAAAAATGTAAGGGACATCTGTTCTGACAAAAGAGGATGTAGCAGGGAGCTGTTAGATAAAACTGTGGAAGAAAGATCAAAATATTAAGTAAGCTTGGAGAGTAATAGGACATCCAGTGATGGCCCCTTGAGGGTTAGTTAGAGGTGCCATTGTGTAGGACACTCAGACCTAGACTGAGCTAGCTTGTACTCTGCAAACAATTTGTATGACTTAATGGATTTCTCCTATCTTTTATTCATTACTCCATTTGGTCCATGACTGGGGCCTTTCATTCTATGGGAAAAACATGTATGCACAGCCCAACAGTGGATGCTTGCCTGTGTGCTTTTAAATGGCTCATAGCTGCCTGCCAAATTGCTTTTCCTTTTTGGTTTCATGTGTTTTTGAAAGTCATACGAAACCTTTGGAAATGATTCACACAAACATTTCAAAATCCATTCAGAAGAATTGGAAAAAGAAGGTGTTTACTCCCTAGCTGACAGCCTTTGTGTGTCATATCTCAGCCTGCAGCAGGTGTTCTCAGCTATCATCAAGATGCTTTCATAGCAGCTGAACATACATCTTCCTTTACTCATGATATTATTTTACCTCATGGAACTTGTCAAACTGCAGCACAAATTGTCTGAGCTTCTTTGCAAAAATTACAGGTAAATCCTATATTTGCCGCTTCTAAATGTTTCTGACAATGTTTTGTGGAATCCTTTTGGCCTATGGGAGAAATGAGCAACCAAAAAGATAAGTATAGATTTACCCGCTCACTTTCTGTCGTTCCCTCTATCCCTGTCAGTGTCCGTACCCTGACTGTTCTTCCTCACCTGGAGGCCCAGTCACAGTGGATTTAGTTCAGTCTGCAAAGTAAGAAAATTGCCTTGTTTAAAGCTGACAGGTGAGTTTAGAAGTGGCCTACCTTACTTAGGAACTCTATGCCTCAGGATAGAGATCACTTTTGCCTGTTCATGTAGAAAAATACAGAACATATTTGTGAAAATAACTGTACTGTCCACATACACCTAAAGCAATTGTGGCAGTCTCTTGCTCTGAAAGTCAGCTCTGGGTCTCCTAACTTTGCTCCTATCCCAGCAGTAATGGTTACTGCCTCTGAAGCTGAAGATGATTGTCATTTACGCAAAACAGAGAAAAGCTCTTATGCCTATTTTAAAAATGAATATACATAGCTTGGAAAACACTGACTGTGGGGGTTTTTTAACCTTAGATTTTTGATCTGTGCTAAACTTCTGGCATCAAAGAAGGGAAGATAGAAAATAATGACAATATAACAACACCACAGCTCCTTCCACATTTCAGTCCTGCCACTAATTGGCAGATGTTTTTCATAAATGATGATATACTATTTGAAGAGATTGAGGCAATAGAACAAAAAATGTACTTTATTTTCTAAACACCTTTGGAAGATTATTTTTTTCTACAAGTGGAGAAATCAGATTTTATGTTGCTCGTACTTTCTATTTTTTTTTTACTCAGCCATTCAGCCTCTCCTTAGCATCTGTGTAGTTTCAAAGAATGTAATCCCTGCCCTTCACTGAGAAATTGAAACCTTTGCAATCTACTGACACAGCAATTAGCAATCTACTGACACAGTCTTACTGGTATGCATCTTTTCCTTCTCCCTCAGCGATAATGTCATCATCCATTTTGCTCTTAACTCGAAGCAATGAAAAGTGACTATTTTAAATACTTCGCTGCTGGAAATGGAACGGATCTGTTACCAGATGTAATTCTAGATGTAGCTTTATTCTATATTTTATGGAATATCAAGAGCATGACTAAGGTATAAGATCAAGATCAACCATTTGATTACTCAGGGTATACATAGCTAGTGGTTACACAAATAAATCTTGAAATTCTGAACTCTGGAATTCAATCTTCTACCCATGTCGATGAAGGACACACTGGAAGATATTCAAGGACCTAAACACAGACATCTAGTGCCATTTTAGCTATAGGCTGCCCAAAGTATCTACATAAGCAATTTCACAATTTTTACAGAAGCAGCTGGTAGGCCAGAAGAGATTTGTGCCTATTCCAGATATAGAAGTCACTGCCACACTGAGGCATCTGCACATTGTTGAGGAGCACTTAGGAGGAAAATATTAATAAATACATTCCTTTTACATTCTGACATGATCCACATGTGGATTTGTTTAACATGTTAATAGGCAATCAGTTCGACTTACATACTATCTCACAGACACAGAAATCAGGAGGGCAAAACTGAATTTAATAACTTCTTATCTTTCTAATCAACCTCCAGGTCACAGTCTTTTTTTGCTCATATCTGGTTAATGTTGTATGGAGAAAACATTTTAAAATTGAAAAGACACCACAGCATCTGGAATGCAGAAGCAACTTACACTTTTATAGCAAAAAACTGCCAATCTCCTTTTACTAAAGAAAACGCAGTAGTTATGTCCAAATGTGACCACATGATAGCACATCAGTTCTGGCCTCTGATGCTCAGCCTTCAATACAGAACCATTCTATCAATTATCCAACACATTCTGCTAGATTGCATCCTGCTTCTAAGTATTCTGTGAGTAAAACACCTTGGGAATCATGCTGATTGATGGCATCTTGCTTGTTCCCTTCTCTGTGACAGGGTATATGAAAGTCGACCAGAAAGCTTTTCCAGTGACAGGGATGCAGGCTGTCTGCCAGCACCAGTGGGTGTTACAGTGATCAGTCCAGGCTGCCTTAGGCAGGCATGAAAGCCAGATACAGTGATCCCAGCACTTCAGCTCTGCTGGAGCTGCTGGCAGTCAGCTTAGTTTTCTATGCTAACTCTTTTTTCTTCAGGTCCCTGGCCTGCTGAGGAGGAAGAACATTTTTTAGGAGGCATTTTTGAAGCAAAGTCTTTTAAAGCTGATTGTGATCCCTTAAGTGTATGCCTTGCATGTTTCTGGGTAGCATCAGCTAGCTGGGACAGTGCTGGATATTTTCAATAGATGATGCACCCACTTCTCCAAAAGAAGCTCTGCCATAACTGCTCCACTCTTATCTCCTATTTCTCATTCTGAAGAGTCTTTCTGTTTGCAGATGAGGTAATAGGCTAAAGACAAGCTTGCTGACCAGGCCAAAAATTCTATGGACGATTCTTCTTTCTTTTACAAACTGGCTGATCTATGACTCAAAAAATTTAGAGAACTCTGTGAAAAGACTCACCTGGGATATATGCACAGTGTAAACCCTCATATTAGCTGTTGCAAGTGATTAAATCATTCAGACTATCTATCCAAGAGAAGATTTTACTCTAAATAAAGTTAAAATATGAGCAGAGAGGTTTCAAAAGTGTACTGAGAATCTATATCCCCCTATGAAGTGAATAAGGCTGAGAACTATCTCTTACCAAGGTCTAGGCTCATAGGGAAATGAAATCAGGCATGAAGTTCCCAGTGAAATCATCTTGTTAGAATAGATGCAGTAAGAGTCACCAAAAAAAAAAAAGTATTGTATTTTATAGAGTTCTAATCTTTAGAAAACCCTCCTATCACTTCTTCCAATAAATCTGCTCCTTTTATAGATTTCCTCCTGGCCAAATGTCTGTATTGTCAGTAAAAGAGGTATTTCATTTTTAAAACACATGCAATTTACTTGATGATTTAAATTGCCTTTGAAAAAATTTGGCTTCAAAGAAACACATGACAATTATCCCACACCCATGAAGTGAATAATAACTTCACTTTCTCTGAAAAGCAGTGGTACGGCTTTTTTCTTTGGCTTTTTGCCAAGTGTAGAGGGATTCATTAAGGTTTTACTGCATTTTTTTTAATGAACACTGTCTGATTTACCTGAAATACCAACATGATCTTTGCCAGAAAGGTCATTCACTTAAGGGGTTTTTTTTGTACCACACATTTTGCTTGGGGATGACTGTCATTTGAAGTCATAGAGCCACCGACTGCTTGTGCCAGGCTCTGAACATTGCGGAACATTGCAGATATGTTCTGACATCTGAGTCGCAACAGACACCAGGGATGGTCAAGTCTTCAGACTCCTTTTCATTTAGTGTAATTATAGCATAACGTTTTGCTTTATCCCCTTGACCCATTTAGCAGTGTTTTCCCATTGCTTTGATTGGTTTTGTGAAAGCCTTCTCTCCTACTTGAATCTGTGTTTATCATGATTTATTACATTTAATTGGATTCTGCTGTATGCTGAGAGTCACTGAATTACATTGAGGAAGAAAAGAATACATACAATGTCACATTTAACAAAGTGCTAGCATGATTTCATTTAGTTTCATAGTCTTCTTTTAGGTACCAAAAAAGGAACTAGAATGTATGGTCACTTCCTCTGCTTACTGCAGTGGAAGAAGTGTGCTTTGTACACAAATAGGAAAAATGAAGGCTTAGGGTATAACATGATCCTTATGGGCCCCTTCCAGCTTGAGATACTCTATGATTCTATGATCTCCTGTATCCAACTTGTTTCCAGTCCCAGGCTAAAAATAAAATGTAAAATAATAAATGTAAATATAAACTAGCTTGGGGTCCCATTACCTATATTTTGTTTTTTCCTAGACATTTCCTGTTTTTTCTGTCTTTGCAAATATATCAAAATAGATTCAAAGAAATGTAATCTCTTTCATGTACTCACAGAAGAGCTCCAGTCCTTTCTCTCCTGACACAGTCAGGTGCAGTCATAGAAGCTGCTAGAGATGGACCTTTCTGGTTTGAGCAGGCAGAATGAGTGGGCTCCCATGGAAAAGGTTACTTGTTTTCTGTTATTATCTTTGCAGCTGCAGATTTTGTTCCAAAGTGATCTGTTCACCTCTTCCCATAGTTATGGCTAGATCTTGATGGAAATGGAGAACCTGCACTCCTGGTTGCTCACTTGTGAAGCAGAGTCATGTAATGTGGCTGACCCAAAGCATGCGAGATTACCCCAGCGGTAAAATGTAACCACTCTCCAGATTCCCTACTTAAATATGTGTCCCTTTCCTTTAATTAAAGTTGAGTTACGAGTAATCTCTTCATATTCCATGTATGCAGATCTCAGCATATGAGACCATTTTACTGAGCATTTGAAACTTCTTTTGATTTACAGATTCATGGATGACTCAGAATGATCCACGCCAGCTAGTCTGCATGACCATTATTTAGTACGGTCTCGACTCATACAACTGAAAAAGTGCAACAGAAACAACAGCAGAGTGAAAGGGTGAGGAGTCAGCACCAGCTTAATTTTAGAATCCACATGTAAGCCTGATGTCAGTACTTCAATTATTATTATAAGCAAAGATCTCAACCTACAGTCGAGTGAAGTCTGTAGACTGATTCAGATACTGGAGTCTGGTCTAGTGTAAACAGGAAGGCTCTCCAATATCAGCTGAGAAGGACTTCCAGGTCACCAGTGCTAGACCTTTGCTGGTAAAGGAATATGTTCATATCATCCCACACACAAAGTTATCAAGCACCACTCAATTTTTCTGATGGCTAGGACAAATTTTCTAATTACTGGCCTAATTGTGGTTGGTCAATGATTATTTATCCTCCAAAGCAGGGGAATCCAGATCATGCAGTGATGGAACAACAGGACCTAAGGGCCTTCTCCTCACATCGTGGAGTCCCACAAGCCCAGCTCAGTATTGTTTTGGCTGCTACTGAAGTTTCAGGCTTTGACCTGACAATTTGTTCTGGATGAGTTCCTGCTGTAACACTATTGCCTTGCACTGCATGGAGCAAGTGTACGTTCTTCATCAAAGCAGTGGAAAACTGTGCTGTTGACTCTATTTACTTTCACCTCATTACTTCATCCTTTGAACTTTCTTTGTGCTGGCTGGTGACCATAATAACTACATATCTCACTCTATGCTCTAGATCATATTTGCACAATGATATAGCTTGTGTAACATTATGCTCATCATCACACCTATGCTGCTTTTCTGAAAGTTCCAGATAGATTTAATTCTGTGTGAAAACAGGTTACTGACTTCTTTTGGAAAAGCTTGCGAGCACCATGCTTGTTTATTCTGCTTTTTTTTTTTTTAATTTGGTTATGGAAGTCCTATTCCAGAAGGCAACCTCACAACTTTTTCTAAACCCAGCTATTTGCAAAGCCTAGAAATGTTTTCTGTCTTAATCTATTCTTGAAAATCTGAAAATTTTTCTGTAAATTTTTTCTGTAAATTTCTATAAATTCTGCAAATTTTTTCCTTAGTGTTTTAACTAACAACTTTCTTGTGAAAAAAGTCTCCACAGGACATGTTTAGCATTTTTCATGTTGCAGAAGATAAATATCTCTACCAAATATAATGCTGTTATGAGTTCTACAAATGAAATTTCTTTTTTTTCTTCCCCCATCTAGCAGGGAGATTGTGTAGGTGTGGAGGGGCTGGCCGGAAAGTAATGAGTGATACTTAAGAACAAAGAAAGTTGTCTATCTGCCCACATTCCACACTGATCACCCAGAATGGGCGGTACTTAAGGACAAAAGGGATCTCTTGCCCAACCCAGAGGCCAGGACAATTTCCCCAACTAAAGAAACAAGAGCTGGAAATGTTGGCAAGGGAGTTGTTTCCCCAGAGGTTGCAGCTTATCATCGCAAGAGGGGAAGGGGGACTTTTCGAGACTTTGGCGAGACATGGGTGGAGACTGGGCTTGCTCCTTTCTTCTGAGCTAGGCATCTGGTGAGCATGGTCGTATTTGCAGCAGAGTGCTGGTTTCGCTCTGGGAACACTGCTACACTGCGACGGCTCTGCTTGCTCCAGAGCACGGACACACTGTGATGTCTCTGCCGGGGTCCCGCTGCAGCACGGGGCACAGAGTTACGCTGTGGCTGTCGGCGCCCGGAGCTGCTCACCTCTGCCGACTCTGCCGCCAGCCTGGGTTTCTGCTCCACGTGGGTCGGCACCAGGGGTCTGCTCGTCTCTGCTGTTCCTGCCTTCTGCTGGCCCCTCGGTGGGTGACACTGAGGTCCATTGCTCCCCAGTCAACCCTGCCTGCCTGCGCTGCTTGCTGCCCGCTGCCGAGGTTGGTGCTGAGCCGCGCTGCTGCCCCAGGGGTTGGCACCAGGAGCGATCTCCCCTCTCCCTCTCCCGCTCGCCAGAGCCACCATTGCCACATGGAGAGGTCGCCATGCTCGTGCCACAGCGCCCCCTACAGCCGCGGGGGAGTCACCACAGCCTCTCTGCCCCAAAGGAGAATCACCCAATGACAGAGAAAAAAGGACTGTTACTGGGTTTGTCTGTTCTCTTATTGCTGCCATTTATCTGTCTTGTTACATATATATATATATAATCCTAGTAAACAACTGTTATTCTTTTTACCACATCTTTGCCTGAGAGCCCCGTAATTTCAGGGGTGTAGTAATTCGGAGGAGGGAAGGGGGGGTCATCTATCCAAGGAAGGTTTCCCACCTTCCTTGACAGACACCTGTCTTTCAAACCAGGACAAATACAGTATCTCTAAAGCAGGAACAAAGTGAAAGTTTTGAACTGATTTCTTCAGTGACAGCTGAAGATGGCCAACTGTCAAAATGGACAATAAAATAAGTGGAAGATGACCAAGACCATTCTGAAACATGCTTTCAAAGTGCATTTTTGCAGTTATTCTATTTCATTCTCTTTGTGTTTTCATACCTTGAAATACTATACCAGTTGTTATATTCTTAAAGAAGTTATTTGAAGAATGGTTCACAGTCCATTTATTGTTATTCTGTACAGAGATGTGATGAAATCAATGTACTCTGCACCACAGGCATAATGTAAAGCAGATGGTTTTTCCTCAAGCAATGAGTACATTAAAATCAAAACTATAATAGAATGTATATAGTGCTTCTAGATTAAAGCTCTTGCATGCCAGATTTGTAGCTTTGATTCTTTCTGATTTTAGCGCTTAGTAGGATTTATCCCAGTGATTCTGCCCTTGGGGCAAAGTGAATCAGCTTTTATCTAGGATGATCATATATTGGCTAAGCCTTGTAGCTTTTCTTTTAATAAACATGTAACTTTAACCTACCATTACATGTACATAAAACATTACAATTCAAGTTTGCACACAACACTATGGACAAACCAGAATCCATTAGAGTTCAAAATGTGGTTCATTTGCAGCAAGAACAGTTCAAATTTGTGTCCTTTTAATTTTTCCGATTGCCTTCTAGTCAGCTTTCTTATAATCAAATTCATGCTTGCCCAAGGTTAGGCTTATTTGTGGGCACAATAAAAAAGCATCTTCAGACTCCTGTCTTCAAGGTGCAAAGTCTCCATCAAGTTGCAACTTTTTGCTAGAAAGTGACATGGTCTTGTGTGCAAAGTGACTCTCTGATTTTCTTATCTTTCTTTTCAGCATGAGAAGCAATTTTCAAAAAATGTTTCTGTATCTGTTTGGCTTTATTTCTCAAACCTCTTTGTTTCTGAAGACTTTCAGGGCTTTGCTCGTATTCTGAAAGATTAAATTTCTTTAATCTGGAGTTATTATTTTTATTCTTTCCCAGCTCTTCAAAAATAATTTTGAACTTTGAAAGTAGTCAAGTAGATTCTCTTGTCCAACTTGTTCTTTTACCATTGTTAAAGAGCAAAAGCAAAAATCTGTCTCTAAGGCTCCTACCTGTGATATTTGCAAGATACATATCATTTACAGAGTTAACTTTGTAGGCTCCCCTCCTTTTGGTCATCAGTGCACATGCTGTGACACAGACATAAAAGCAAGAGGGCAAGTTGCCAGTCTGCTCTAGAACATTCTGGTTTTCTCAGCACATGGGAAAATCCTTCAGGGTCATATTCAGGCTGAAGCTGGAGGGCAGAGGGTCATAAGCAGTCCTTTCCACCAGTGACATTTTTGGTAATTCTTTGAAAGCATCCTGAGATCTCTGGGAATACAAACTTGTTTTGCTTAGGAAGATATTTACAGAAACTGAAGCTAGAATAGAATAAATGAGTATCAGACATGCAGTCCAAAAATTTAACTGATTAGTTCCAGAACAATTAGAAAACAATTCCCTCTGATTTTGCATACCTCTCTGTCTAGACTACTCTAGGAGGCATGATGAATCTGACCTGTGCTATCTCTGTGGCATTAACTATATGCTTCAGTTTCACAAATTTAGCTCATTAACTCAACTATTGCCTGAGCAGTCCCCAGAGAAGCTCTCAGTAGAAGGAATAACATCTACATAGGTCTGGGCTATTCAAAATCAGATGAAAAGATTGTTTCAGTCACACCACTATGTTGAAGGCTGTATTTTACCGAGGCAGGAGTCCTGTGCCTGTTTGCACAGGGATGTGCACTGCTCCTGCCTTCCCATCAGCCATCCCTCTCTTTGCCACCAGCTTTGTGGATCTGCTTAGATTCACTACAGGGTGTCATTTCCAAAACTGAAACATCAGTTCCTCAACGAGACTACCTCAAGCAGTGTACAAAAGAGAAATACTATCATTCATACAAACAAATTAGAGGGGCTTTCCCTCCTGCCTTTTTCTCATGCATGCAAAGCAGAGGCCTATTTATCATTTCCCGTAAGTCTGGCAGCTCTGAGGTTGGTATTGACTCAGAGCAAAACAATCTACACTAATAAAGAAAGAAAGCAAGGCTTTCTCTCTCAATATAATGCAGACCTTTTCCTGACTGGTTCAAATTCAGAAACAAGGAATATAAGGTTCTCACTGAGTGTTAACATAACTCTCTTATGAAAGACCAACCAACAGAAACAGTGCAGAAGGTGCAGAGAAATTGGAGTCTTACTACATTCTGCAGCTTGATGTTAAGATTATGCAGCGTGTGACTTAGAGTAAGTACATTTCCTGCAGCCTCTAAAGATGCTCAGCAGGTCTGTAGCAGGTCTCTAGCAGGTGCCAACATGTCAAATAAAAAAGTAAAATTACTTGAAATAATTTGTATATTTTACATGTCAATTTAACCTGGCTGACTTTAATACTGTCTGTCCTTCAGACATTCCCACAGCAAGCTCTCCCAACCTGTCCTCCAGTGAAATATCCCTAGGGGTGAGATGTAAATGCACAGTCCCAAATGCTGAACTCCTGCTAGTGTGTTGAGACAGCCCACAAAGCCCCGATGACAGTGGGAGGTTTACTGGTACATGGAACCAGTGAAACTGCTGCTTCATTTCACCAAGAAAATGGACCAGAAAATCTTTATTCAGGACTATAAAAGGTTTTGGTTACTACTGACCTGGGCTACTTCCAGCCAGCTACAAAAAAGATGAAAGGTGCTGTCTTGCAGTACTTATCTACTGAAACCTTCCAGCTCAGGATTGAAATACGATCGGTTTTAATCACCACATTGTTAGAACTTGTTCACCCTGCCACAATTAATGCAATGAGAATGCATCTGCACAGCAAATTGTTTGATCATTATTTAATTTTAAATGGGGGATATAAAATTACTGCAGTGCAGATACTCCCTTATTTTTTATTGAGGAATTCATTGTTCTCCATGAGATCAACTATGACACTCCCATATTTTGCCAACATTTTCTTCGCCAGTTGGAACAGTGATGTTTTCTGTGACTGTTAAGAATTCTATTAATCTACATTGAACATTTGGCTTCAAAGGAGTAATAAGAAGTAGGGTAAATGACTGATATCTGCCTGCACTAATAAATCATATGTCTAATGCTATTTTAGCCAGAAAAGTATTGTCTTTCTAATTGTCTCAGTTTTGAGACAGATTTAAGAGAGGACTCTCTGGAATGAATGCTCCTCCCCAAAAGGGTTCCAACAATCCACTTCCACCAATAGCGGATGCATACTAGTAGATGAAAGTGAAAAGGAAGTTAAACGATTTATTAACAAACAGAATGCCCACCCACAAGGCAGGGAAAAAAAAGAAAAGAACTGTTAAGCACTAAATTGTCAGAACCCACTTCCACACACACACGCATACACACACACACAGAGAAACAAAAACCCAAAAAGTGTCCAGAGAGTGGTGGCAGTGCAGGAGGAATACACCTTTTCCAACATATGGTCCAAATTGGCACTGGCTTTTCACACCAAGGGCAGCAGACCCCCCACGGAGCAGTACCGCAGCAGAGGAAAATCCCAGTGGCTACCTGGCCTACTTTTTCTCCTACAGCGGTCACGGCAGGCAAAAACAGCTGGGCTGGAGCCTTTTGGTGTGCTTTCTCTTCCCGGTTTGGCTTCCTGGGGCTTGGGGCTGGGCAGAGCCGCTCCACTCCAGAGATCCCGCTCCTGCCAATCTCAGACCTTCAGCCCGTTCAGTTCAGCTCCTGGCAGCCAAGGAAATGTTGCTCCCGCTTCTCCAATTGAGGGAAAAAGGAAAAGTTTTTTGCTTGGGACAAAAACCAAGTCAGCCAAGCAGAGAAACCATGCGGTCCAGTGCCATAGGAAAAAACTACGCTGCTGGGCAGGAGTCCGGCGAGGGTGGCCCCGGTCTCAACTGTCAGGCAGCAGCTGCCATGGCAGGACACAGCAGGGCAGGGATCTGGCAGAAAACAGCTTGGGTCTCCTCTCTCTGCACACGCAGCAGCCGAGTTCCGGATCCCAGAACTGGAAGAGAGCAAGGGACTTCCAGGCCCCCTGAACCAGAAGAAAGGGAGCAACCTTCCGGCCCCCTGAACCAGAAGAGCGAGAGAGAGCAACTCCCAGCCCTGCCCCCTGCCAGGATCTCGGCTGGACTCGCATACCTACTGGCTTAAGGGGCGCAGGGAGGTGGGGGGTAGAAAGAGAAAACAATAAAAATTTTTGGGCATAAGCAGAGGATCATGGAATAGATTATCATATGAGATCACTCCAGGACAGTTGTGGCGGCTTCTGTACTCAGGGAAAACAAGGATAAATAAATGTCAAAATAAAATAAAGCCATATGCCAAGTATGAACTCTTTGAACCTTTGCAACAAGAGAAATGTGAGTTCTTTCCTGCAAAAACATTTGGGGAAAGTATGGTCAGAGGTTACTTAAGGTCATGGGCTCCTCCAGGCCAGTGTCCAGAGGTTACTTGAGGTCATGGGCTCCACCGGGTCCATCGGTCAGAGGTTACTTGAGGTCATGGCCAGTGTTCGGAGGTTACTTGAGGTCACAGCCTCCTCCAGGCCCATTGGTCACAGGTTACTTGAGATCATGGCCGGTGCTCGGAGGTTACTTGAGGTCACAGGCTCTTCCAGGATGGTACTCAGAGGTTACTTGAGTTCACGGGTACCTCAAGGCCAATGGTCATGATGCCTAAAGCTTTTTGCTTTTTATACATTTTTCTTATATATTTATTTGTAGCTTTGTAGATTGCTAATATATAGTTATAACTTCTAGTACTTTTCCTACGCTTTTCCCCTACATTTTAGAACAATAAACTAACCCCTTTAATACATTCTTAAGATTCTGTTTAGTGTTGCTTTTTAATCTAGCAAGGACACTTTGTTTTGCACCATACATCGTAGACATAATAAAATGTAGGGCTAAAGATCAGAGGAAAACTTCAATGGGTCAGAACCTGGGGGGAAACGACCTAAGCAACTGCTCTTCTAATTGGACGATATTTGTTAGATATGCTAAATTGGTAAACTTTTAAAAATTGTAGAACTCTGATACCGAGTGTGCCCATAAACATGGGGGCACCTGGAAGCTTCCATTAAAGACCTGCTTTTTTATATTATCTATGTTAATTTTGTCTGGAAAGTTTTTTTCTCTTTCTCCAGTCAAGCAACAGTTCTAGTACCCCAGATGGGACAAGGGACCCCATGGAACTTCTCTGGACCAGGTTACATCCCGCTGGAAACTCTTCTTCACTGCCACCTTTAAGGGGGTTTCCTCTGGCCCGTGTGAGAGGCCCTGAGGTGCTAAGATCCCACAAAGGTAGTATAAAAGCAAATCTTTTTGGTAATAGGTTGGTTGTTTTTTTTTTCCTAGCAATTGTTATTTGTTTTTTCCGGAAATAGTGAGGTTTTGGGGACTGGATTATGACCTTTTTTTGTGGGATCCCTCTTTTTGTAATGTTAGAAGGTCGTTTGTCTGTTCAGTCTTTGAAGGTTTGCCCTGACGTGGGGAGGGAGGGGGCACTTGTGGCTTCCAGAGGTTTTTCTCCTCTTTGCATACTGCCCGGTGAACTGTGGGTTTACCCCTGCTCAGCTCGGCTTGTGGAAAAGTGGAGAGGGGGCCATTTGCTCTCATTTTGTGGCTTTCAGGTGTTTGGTTTTTTCCTTGCTTTTGTATTTTGCCCAGGGTACTGCAGATTACACGGCGCAGTGTTGAACCACACTTGGTTCTGAGTCTTACAGCAGAGTGGGAAACACTTGGCTATCATGGTGGCGCCCAGCGCTAGGTACTGCCTTTGCAACCTTAGCTAAGCTGGTTAAAATCTTGATCCAGAGAAGTGGTTTTTTCTCTTTTCTTTTTCCTTTGCCTCTCCAGTCAGAGTTTAACCCAACTTGGCTTGGCTTTTTGTAATTCGGGTGGCTTTTGCTGGTTTTTGGCATGGGCTACACAGCACGTTTTTTTGTCTGCTTGTTGTGTACAGGCAGGCATTCTTCCCCCACTGGAGAGAAGCACGTTGCTGTCGCCATCTTGGTTCTGTGAACAGGCGTGGGGTGGGGGTAGGAGAGTGCTTCGGTGTTGTGAGAAGCACGCAGTGCTTCCTCTATTGTAGAAGCCTATTTGTGCCTGTCTAACAGAGTGGTGCACAGTGTTAGGAATTTGCCTCACAGAAGGCTGTGAGTTTTAATCTTGCTCTGGAAGTGGTGTTTTCTTTTCCGTCCCTGCTTAAAACACAACATGGGTTGTGGACTCTCAAAAGATGAAGAAATTCCTGATAATTCTGCCCTATAATTGGTATTAAGACATTGGGGGGCACTGACTGGCTCTAAGATGTCTCTTGAAAGCCAAGAATTAGGCTGTCTACACAGCTGTGGCGATTGCATAATTTAGATGGAGAAAAAATGTGGCCACTGTATGGGACCATGAAAAATTATAGGATATCTCAACTCCTTTCTATTCTCCGCCATGAACAGAGACGGGACAAAGTTTTATATGCAGAATTATTTTTAGTCTTTATAAATTGCCCGTATGTGTGGAAAGGTTATGAATCAAACGAAACTCCCATGGAGCAGCCTGTTATGTTTTTGAAGGGAAAGAAAGAGAAAGAGAAGGCAAAAGAGTGTAAAGAGCCTCCAAATAACCAAATCTGTGTCAGAGACCCAGATATATTAGACTTAGATTTATTGATAACTCTGAATTTGAGAGGACAGGGGAATCAGGAACTAGCAGGGATGGGTCCCACCGCGACAGTGCCGCCACCGCTACTACAGCTGCAGCCTGTCCCTTTGCAGCTGTGGCCAGTCCTTTCACACCCTTTGCCATTTGTCCCGCATGTACACAGGCATGGCCCAACCCACCTCCTGCCGCCAGGACCCCTCTGTACCTCCCCCATAGGAACTGGGGATGTGGGTCCTGCAAGCAGTGCTGGGGTGGCTCCCGCCTCTGCACTGCTGCCATCACCACTTGTGGACCCTCCCCTGGCCCCAGCGGCTCCGCTGCTTTTGTCACAGCCCTGGCCGCCGCCACCACTTGTGGCCACCCTGGCGCTGCCTGTGCTGCCTGGGGTCCTAGAAGAGGGTGAGGAGGTAGGTGGGAGCATGGCTCCCATGGTGGGGGGGCTACCCCAGCTGTTTCCCTCTTCTCCCCCCGCCTATGCTGCCCAGGGGATGAGGTATGGCGGTGGGAGGAGTGAGGCAGCGGGTGGGGGCACAGCTCCTGCGATGGGGTGGGGCTACCCTGGCTGCTTCCCTCTTCCCTCCCGTCTATGCCATCCAGGGTGGGGGCAGAGTTCTCGTGCTGTCTGCAGTCCAGGGTGGGAGTGGGATGGTCAGCGGTAGCATGGCCGTCCCATCTGCCTCTCCCTTCTACCTCGCTCACACTGCCCAGCATGGGGGAGCAGGGCCTGGGTTTGGGCCAACTGTTTGGCCTGTCTCCTATGTGTTCCCCAGTGCTTCCAGGGTGGCACCAGGTGGGACCCAGCTCCCACCCGCTGGGGGTAGCTCTGATCTTGCAGGTGGGAAAATAACATGGGCCCCCAGGAGAAAGGAAAGGCAGGCTCAGCCTCCCTATTCTATAGATACAGACACCTCCTCCAAAGAGGAGGAAACTGAGGAGAAAGCATCTGTTGCAATTGGGAAGAGAAGGGGAAAACAGGCACAAGAGGCCATAGAAGCCTCCAGCCCTGTGGCTGGATGCACTAGATCCAAAAGGGAAGAAGCTGCTATACGAGCTCCCTTGAGACAAGCTATGGGTAGCCAAGGTCCTCTCTTAAGGATTTCCTTTTCTCCTGTTGAGTTGCAACAGTGGAAGGCCTCAGTCAGGGAGTATAGAGACAATCCAGAAAAGGTAGCTAATTTTGTAGAAAGAGCCATTAAATCACAGAATTCAGATTGGAATGATTTAGAAGCTATAATGGATACTTTGCTTGATAGAATCAAGAAAGAGATGGTAAGGAGGGCAGTTTGGTCTGCAACTTAAGCATAGATAGTGGCTGGTACCCTTCAAGGGTCAGTTAATGATTTTTTCCCTTCAGAGGATCCAAAGTGGGACACCAATGTAACAGAGTGAATGGAAAGATTGAAATGATATCAAAATTGGGTGGTCTATGGGGTGAGAAATGCTATTCCTAAAGAAATAAATTGGTCAAAGTTATATGATGTAAAGCAAAACTCTCTGACAGACTTTTTGAATAGGCTAAAAGAGGGTGCATGAGAGTACACAGCTCTGGACCTTGAATCAGCTGAAGGGAAGGCACACCTGATGTATCTCTTTATAGGTCAGTCTGCAGACAATATACGGATAAACTGCAAAAGGTAGAAGAGAGGGAAGATAAAGGGAAATTGTTGGACACGGCTTGGAAGGTATATCAGAATAGGGGTTCAAAAACCAGAGATCTAAAGGATAGGGAGAATTGCTGCAAGTGCAATGGATGCAAATGCCAGCATGGTAAGGGATCGATCAGAAGAAGACATCTAAGGAACCTAGAAAGGGTGCTCCTTTGGATAAGAGCCAATGTGCTTTTTGCAAGAAGAAAGGACACTGGAAAAAGGAGTGTCCAGTGTTGATGAAAACGAAATTTCTGGACCCAGCTCCCGAACTAGTTGTGAATGGGAAATGAGGGGGACCAAAGGTTTCTTCCCTAGCAGAGCCTGTGGTTACAGCTAAGCTGCAGAAAGACAAAATTGAGTTCTTGGTGGATATGGGGGCAACATATTCTGTGTTAAATACTTTAGAAGGAAATTGAGTCAAGACACTGTAAAGGTGGTTGGTGCCACAGGGGTAAGTGAAACTAGGCCTTTCTTCCAACCTTTGAAATTTAAATTGGGAAAACACTGGGTGACTCACCAATTCCTCTATATGCCAAACTGCCCTAAGCCTTTGCTAGGTAGGGACCTATTGGAGAAATTGGAAGCCAAAATTAAATTCTGCAAAGGTGAGGGAATATAAATTATAATTCCTGAAAATAATTTCATCAAAGTAGCTGCCCTTTTCATACAGGAGGACTGTGGCGAAATCCCCACAGAAGTTGAAAATTCTGTCATTCCAATAATGTGGGCCAGTGATTTTCCCAGGAGGTCCAAATGGGCAGAACCTGTAAGCATCGCACTCAAACCAGCAGCCACACCGGTAAGACAAAAACAATACCCTTTGAAGTTAAAAAGTCATAGAGGGTTAGTTCTTATAATTAAAAAGTTCCTTAAATTTGGGTATTGATAGAATATAAATCCAAATACAACACACCCATCCTGCCAGTGAAAAAGGCTGATGGTAGGAACTATCGGTTGGTGCAGGATTTAAGGGCAATTAACAAAATAACAGAGGATATTCATCCTGTAGTAGCTAACCCCTGTACCCTTTTGACAACATTGGCAGATGATTTAGGGTGGTTTACCATACTAGACCTTAAGGATGCCTTCTTCTGCGTTCCTGTGAATAAGAACAGACAAGAACTTTTTGCTTTTGAGTGGGAAAATCCTGAAACAGGTAGAAGAAGCTAATTCACCTGGACAGTCCTATCCCAGGGTTTCAAGAATAGTCCAACTATATTTGGAAACCAACTGGCAAAAGACTTGGAGGACTAGAGTAGACAAGAACCAGGAGTGGTTGTTTTACAATGCGTGGACAATATACTAATTGCGGCCAAAGATCGAGACAACTGCATTCAACTCACTCTAAGTTTGTTAAACTTTTTGGGACTAAGTGGGTATAGGGTCTCAAAGGAAAAAGCATAGAGCGCCAAGGAAGTAGTGATTTATTTGGGGCTTCTTTGGAGATCTTCTGTGGACATCTGCAACTCAGCAGAGATTGGAAAGAAGCCATCTGTCATCTTCACAAGCCTCACACCATGAGAGACATGAACACTTTTCTGGGAGTGGTAGGTTGGTGTCGCTTATGGATACCAAATCATGGATTACTGGTAAAACCTCTGTATGGAGCATCAAAAGCAGCTGATAAAGGAATTGTGATACGGACAGATAGTACTAGAGCTGCATTTAAACAGCTGGAACTTTCTTTAATGTCAGCTCCAGCATTAGGACTGCCAGACTTAACTACACCTTTTGAATTATTCACCTATGAGCATCTGAATGTTGCTTTGGGGGTACTGGTGCAGTTCCTTGGAAACCAGTGAAGAGCTGTGGCCTGCTTTTCAAAACAGCTAGACAATTGTTGTGGGCTGGAAGTTGTCAATGAATTTTTCTCCCATCTAGCAGGTAGACCTGTGGGGTTGGAGAGGGGTTGCCCAGGAACTAATAGGCAATACTTAAGAGACAAAGAAGGTTGTCCACATTTCCACATGCCACAATAATCACCCAGAATGGGCAATGCTTAAGAGACAAAGGAGGTTGCCCACACACCCACGTGCCACAATAATCACCCAGCTAGAAAAACAGGGCTGGGAGTTTTGGCCAGGGGATTGTTCCCAGGGAATGCTGCTTAACATCACGAGAGGAGAAAGACTTGGGCACTTGGCTGGAGGGGGCAGGGGCCGGGCTCAGGCTCTTTTCAACTCGGTGTTCGGCTTGGATGGTCATGCGTGCCGTGTGGGGTGAGTGCTGATTGGGGATCCACAGTCTCTGCCACCCCTGCCTCCACTTCGCATTGAGGCTGCACTGTGGCCGCCACCCCCGGCTCTGCTCAGCTCTGCAGTCCCTGTCACCAGCCTGGATTTCTGCTGCACATGGGTCACCGCTGGGGTCTGCTTGTCTCTGCTGTTCCTGCCTTCTGCTGGCCCCTCAGTGGGTGACACTGAGGTTCATTGCTCCCCAGTCAACCCTGCCTGCCTGCGCTGCTTGCTGCCCGCTGCCGAGGTTGGTGCTGAGCCGCGCTGCTGCCCCGTGGGTTTGCACTGGGAGCGATCTCCCCTCTCCCTCTCCCACTCGCTGGAGCCACCATTGCCACGTGGAGAGGTCGCCGTGCTCGTGCCACAGCGCCCCCTGCAGCCGCGGGGGAGTCACCGCAGCCTCTCTGCTCCAATGGAGAATCGCCCAATGACAGAGAAAGGACTGTTACTGGGTTTGTCTGTTCTCTTATTGCTGCCATTTGTCTGTCTTGTTATATACATAGATATATAATCCTAGTAAAGAACTGTTGTTCTTTTTACCACATCTTTGCCTGAGAGCCCCGTAATTTCAGGGGTACAGTAATTCGGAGGGAGGGGGTCATCCTTTCTATGCCAGGAAGGTTTCCCACCTTCCTTGACAGACACCTGTCTTTCAAACCATGGCAACAATATTAGCCAAGAGTGGCCTGGTTGTTTGAAAGCTGTGGCGGCTACTTTTATATTGATCCAGGAAGCCCGGAAATTCACCCTTGGGCAACACATTCTAGTGTATGTACCCTACACAGTAGTAACTGTACTTGAACAAAAGCAGGGCCAGTGGCTGTCCCCAGCAGGATGCTTAAATACCAGGCTGTGTTATTGGAGCAAGATGATGTTACCCTAAAAACAACTTCTGTCATCAATCCTGCTATGTTTCTGTCCTCCAGATTGATTGACAGTGTGCCTGAGCAGGACAGTTTACAAACCATAGCGGAGGCCAATTCCAGCCAACCAGACCTGAAAGACGTGCCTCTAGAAAATCCAGATTGGGAATTGTATACAGATGGAAGCAGTTGTGTAAGAGATGGTAAACAAATGACAGGTTATGCAATGACAACCATGGATAAGGTAATCCAGGCAAAGGCCTTTCCACCAGATGTATCATCACAGAAAGCTGAACTGATTGACAAGAGCTTTAGAACTGAGTAAAGGAAAGAAGGTAAATGTATGGACAGATTCCAAATATGCATTTAGTGTTGTGCATGCCCATAGAGCCATCTGGAAGGAAAGAGGGCTGCTGACTGCTTAAGATAATGGAATGAAACATGCTGAAGAGATCCTTGCACTCCTGCAGAGTATTTGGAGCCTACAGAGGTGGCTATTATGCATTGCAAAGCTCATCAAAAGGGGAAAACAATTCCTGAATTGGGGAATTGTTTTGCCGATGAAACAGTGAAAGCAGCTGCAGAACAAGGCATCCTAGCAGTAATACCATAGAAAGAAATCATTCTGTCAGGGTTTACACCAAAATATGATCAGAGAGACCACCACTTCATTGAGTCACTTAAAGCTGAAATCAAAGAAAGTAGATGGGCTGTTACACCAACAGGACAGGCTGTAGTCCCACCTCTGCTCCTTCGGGAGATAGCTCGGTGGAAACATGAAGGTATCCGTTGGGGAACAGAAAATCTTGTGAAACATCTGAAGAAGGTAGTAATAGGAAGGGGAATGACCAAAACTGTGGAATCTATACTAAGCAAATGTGAAATCTGCTGTCAAAACAATCCTGATGATGCCAAAGAGATTTTTGCTTTTATGCTTTTTATATTAGTAGCCCTGTAGTCCTGTAGCCCTGTAGCCTTTACCCTATAATGTTGTAAATTCCTAGCTAGCAAATTCCCTATCCCATAGTCAAAATAAGATTCCTGTGTCACCTTATCCTCCCTAGTGTTCTGGGGACCAGGGACATTTCTCCATCCCATGTCTCCTAAAAGCCAAAACAACAGTAGAGCTAGCAATGTTAGGGGGACTTCCTGGGACGCTGAGCCAAAGCGGGGAGTTACCTCATTAACTGTATTTCTAATTGGGAGATTTTTGTCAACTATGTTAATTTGCTATAAACCTATAAAAGGGCTAGAGTCTGGGGAGTACAGGACACACGTCGGGGTATGGTGGGGGCTGCTGCTGCTGCCGCTGGGATCAGCCGATCATTGTGCTTGGTATCCTCGGAGGACCTCCAATAAAGGAATCCGCTTTTCCCTACCCTCATAACATCATCCAGCTTCTAATTTTAGGTAGAAAAAGGCAACACTAATATGAGCAAAAGAGTGGTGCTAAGGGTAACAAAGGCAGGAGACCTTGCCTATTATTGGCAAATAGATTTTGCTGAGCTACCACGCAAAGGATACAGGCATACTGGTGTTGGTTGACACCTTCAGTGGATGGCCTGAAGCTTATCCCTGTCTTATTAACACAGCAAAAGAAGTAGTAAAAGCTTTGCTCAATCGTGTAATTCCAAGGTTTGGGGTTCCGTTGGGGTTGTCATCAGACAGAGGACTGCACTTTGTTACAACAGTAGTGGGGGAGGTTAATCGAATTCTGGGAACTGTTTGGGATCTGCATACTTCCTACTGCAACCCCAGGCAAGTGGTAAAGTTGAATATATGAATGAAACCCTCAAAACACAGATTAACAAAATTTGTCAAGAGACATCAATGACATGGTTTCAGGCCTTGTCTATAGCCTTACTGAAAATCCGCATACAACCAAGGCAGAGGGACAACATAAATCCCTATGAAATATTTTATGACAGGCTATATCAAATTCCACATATTCTGGAAGAAATTCGTATGAGGGGGAAAACTGACTTACAAAAGTGTTTAATGGCTTTAAACTCCACTTTGCAGCAGCTCCTGAAATTTGCTGTGTTATCCAGACCCCTAGGTTTGGACAGTCCTGCTCATCTGTTCCAGCCTGGAGTCTGATTCTATGTGAAATAGTGGGACAGTGACCCCCTGCAAGGCAAATGAAGAGGACCGTGCCAAGTCCTAGTGACTACCCTCACCCTGTCAAAGTTGCTGGAAAAGAACTCTGGATTCACTACTCCAGAATTAAGAGGACCTCTGCTCCTGGAACAACTGGAAAAGAGACTGATACAGATGAAGATAACAAGTTTTAAATTGCTTTTTTGTGTTTACTATCTGCACAGTCAGGCATGATTCAGGTTTGGGACCAAAATTTGCATGTGGCTCTAGTCCAAAACGTATCCAAAGCTCTTCATAAAAACAATTGTTGGATTTGTATTCAAATGCCAACAATTGATGGGAATAAAAACTGGCTGTTAATTGGTGTTTTAAACACTAGCTGTTGTTCTTATGTAGATCAAAGTAGAAGAATTAATAAAGATTTGGCTGAAAATTGGAAACAAACTCATATTTTACATCGGGCGGCTCTTAAAAATAACTCGTTGGCCTTTGACAATATCTTCCATGATTTTACTTCATGGTTACCAGACCAGACCTGGATAAAACAACTGTTCATGCTAATTGTATTTGTAGTTAGTTTCTGCATAATAGCTTGCTGTATGATTCAATTAATTAGTTTCTGGTCGTCTTTATGGTTTAGTATTAAATATAAATGGTAGAGACTAGACAAGATGAAATTTTGTCAAGTCTCTAAAGCGAGGAGTAATGCCTAAAAATTTTTGCTTTTCATACATTTTTCTTATATGTATTTGTAGCTTTGTAGACTGCTAAAACATAGTTATAACTTCTAGTACTTTTCCTATGCTTTTCCACTACATTTTAGAACAATAAGCTAACCCCTCTAATATATTCTTAAGATTTTGTTTAGTCTTGCTTTTTAGTCTAGCAAGGACACTTTGTTTTGCACCATACATTGTAGACATAATAAAATGTAGGGCTAAGTATCGTGGAGGGGGGTTCCAATGGGTCAGAACCTGGGGGGAAACGACCTAAGCAACTGCTCTTCTAATTGGACAATATTTGTTAGATATGCTTATATGTTATGACGCCAAATTAAGTTTTTACCTTTTTTTCTCTCATATGTTCTTTGTAATTTTCACACATATAGCTGTAGTTTGCACCTTATTTTCCCAGTACTGTTCCCTGCCCTGATAGGTAGGAAGACAAAACACATTTCAAGGCCCTATCCCATCTTGATTCTCTGGTCTTGAGACCAGCTCTTCAAGACATATTTTTATAAACAAAGTTAGTTCTCATCTGAGGCGGGGGCGGGGGGCGGTTAGAAGGGATTAGAATGAGGGGGAAATTACCTCACAAATTACAATTCTAATTGGTGATTCTTGTCAGATATGCTAATTTGCAAAATCTATAAAAATTGTATACACGTCACGTGAGGGGGGCATTCTTTTGGTGTTCTTCCATCTGACAAATTGTGCACCTAAGGATCCTTGTAAAGGTAAACCATTTTTATCACCCTAACTGTGTCTGGCTCGTGATTTTTGGGGTCCGACCGGGAGAGAAAGGCACCAGTTAAACTTTCAAAAATTGTAGAAATCTGATATCGAGGGTGCCCATAACCATGGGGGCACCTGGAAGCCTCCATTAAAGACCTGCTTTTTTGTACTATCTATGTTAATTTTGTCTGGAAAGTGTTTTGCTCTTTCTTCAGTCAGGCAACAATTAGAGGTTACTTGAGGTCACAGGTTCCTCAAGGCCAGTGGTCAGAGGTTATGGTTCTGCACTCTGTTTGTTTACCAGAGCAAACTCATAGTTGCACCAGGTTACCCAATGCACTGTTGGGTATTACCTGTGGACTCCTTCACAGAGAAGACTTCCAGGCAATAAAGAAAAAAAACTCAAAAAAAAATCTATGGTTCACACATAAAATCAGCCCTTTCTTATGGAAACTGATGCTTGCTCCAGAGCTTTGTTGAACGTTTGGGGAATAATCTGAGGCAGACCAACCACAGGTGTGGTGCCCGGTCAGAGCCAAGAAACACCATGGGAAGAGGGACTGGGAGAAAAAGCTGGGTTTGGACAACATGTTTGCAGGACAGACTGGGACCTGCCAGGGTGGGACCAGGCCTGCAAGTCAGAAGAGGAGGTCACGTTTAGGGGCGAGATGAAGGAATGGAGCCAACAAGAGTTGAAATAAAGAAAGATAAGCAGACAGAGAAGAAAAGACCCATTTTAGAAAGAGTAGGGATGACTTTGTGTGCCAGTTAATGCACTCCAAGTGGAGTGGATCCAGACCCTGGATTAACACTGGGGGTCTCCAGCAGAATTTGCGTGGTGAATACAGCACTGAGATACCAAATATGAGTGCACAGCTGCTGCAGAAGCCTGCAGGTATATAAACACCAGAGACACTTTCTTCTTTCGCCACAGTTCCCGGGGCCAGGGTTTGCATCTCAGCACATCACCAGAACGGGCCCATTTCTGACAGGGCTGAGCAGCTGGGAGCTGGGGATACAGGCGTTCCTCTGCTTAAATGCCTGACAGGCCGTGGTCGGAGAGGCATTTGCAAAGCATGCTGAACAAACTTCTGACTGACATGTCCCTTTAAACTTTGCCACAGCAGAGGGGTCCCTTGGCAGCCCTCACTTGCTCACTGGTGGGCCTAAAACACTTACCCGAGCTGCCAAAAAGCACCTCTGTTTCCCCAGCAGTTATCTTCAGGATCTGGGAACGAAGCCTAGACCTACACTTATCTTTCCTAGTCAGGCCAACAGGGAAACTATGTTTCCTGGAAGAGGTGTTGGGAATAAGTTTGCATCCAGTTTGTAGGAGCGTGTGGGCCCCACCTGGACCAGTATTTGGTACAGATCTGGAGGAATCTGGAGATCTGCACTACAGTGGAGGCAGGGAGGAGGATGTTCTCGTGAAACAGAGGGTGAACCAGCCTGGCAGCATGGTCTGGAAGCACTGCTGCGAGGTCATCTTCTCTGCAGTCTGCCAGGCGTCTGCTGGCCCCCACGCACAGCCAGGGACCCCCCACCCCGGTGCAGGTGCCAGGATGCTGGCAGATAGATTAACATAAAAAAGGAGACCTTTAGTAATCAGAACATAGTTGTGTTGGCAGGGGCAGACCTTGGCAGCAAAGGTAAAGGTGTGCTTGTGTGCCCTACCTGCTATTCTGTCTCATGCAAGCCAATTCCTACTGCTATGTATTTTTGCAGTAAAAGCACCAAATAAACCTGACTGGCACTTTGCACAATGTCAATTTATAGCTTCAGCCTTTAAGAATAATTTGGTTTTTTTATCTCTTCTATATTAATTTTACTCCCCTCAGTGACACGTCATAAATGAGAGCATCCTAATATTCATTGCACTCACATATCTATGTTCCATGTCAATGCATGGCTACAGTAACAGAAGGCAATAACAAAGGAATAGCGTGAGAACCTCTGTGTGTACAGTCACTGCGATAGCTGCTTGATTATGTTATAAAGTGCATGCTTTACTTCACCACATATGAAATGCAGTCTGTATTTCCCCACGTGTTGAGCTCTTTAAAAACCTGTATCCTCAAGCTGACTCCTCTAGCTCTGAATTTCTGTACATGTCTCCACCTCACTTGGACCAGGCTTTTCTTCATGGCCAGACTCCTCTCCATGTGCCATGTGCCTGCAGATGTGGTCCCAGGCATACCTGGAGCCCATAATCTGGAATGCCTGTCCCAGCATACTTGGAGCTGAACTGTGCGAGGCACAGCCAGACAAGCTGCCTGGGAGACATGGCTGCAGTGGGAGAAAGCTGGCACCTGGGCACCACTCAGCCCCTGCTTACTCTCATGACTATCTTGGAGATAGTATTTTTCCACTAGAAAAACACTTCCCCACTTCCGCTCTATTCATGTATTGGACTATGCCAAATGGAGTCTATTGTCTTTGACAAGCACTTTAATAAGTTGGCAATTTACTTCCTTGTACTTCTACCAGCCTTTCTGTCATGAGATAAAAGCGAACAAACGAAGAAATTTTTTATGCCTTTTAAAAGCTGTCAGTTATTTTATGCTCAAGCTACCGTTCCACTGATAGTGATAAATAGGTGGGAGGTAAAAAGGTTGAAAAAGACACTTATATGGACTAAAACAGCAGTTTGCCATTTTATTCGTAAAAGGGAGGAAACACACAAATCTATGAAACATTCCTCAAACTAAATTTATGTATCCCAGGTTAGGAATTACCACCAGGACTATGCTGGGAAATGAAGACATCTGGCCCATGGAGATGTGACAGAGTTTGCATCTCTGCTGTAACGTTGGGACAGAAACATCTTATTTTTACCCTAATGATCCTTGAAATGTCACCACACTTGGATTAATTTTGAGCAAAATAGACAAGAAGTCTCCCCATCACCACCCAGCACAGTGGGTGCAGGAAAAATCCTGATTTAAAGATGAGAAGTAATTGCAACAACACTGTAAGAGCTGAAAGTACTAGCAAGAACAATGTATACAATCCATCAACACTCCAGTGGTAGCCTTGGATCACCTTCCGGTTCTCCAGATAAAGTAGGACTCTGATACAACTCTGATGGCCCCAGTGTCCCTATGTAAAAAGCTACTTAAAAGCCTTCCCAGCTCAACTAAATGTTAAGCACCACTTCTGTTTTGATACTACCCCTCATATCTCTCTGTATATTCAGTATCCTGAAAAAATAACCTAAGCCATAAACACTGTGATCCTTTCTCAATATAAAACCTGGTTCTGTTGTTGCTATTGCAATCCCATAGAATCAGCACCCATCACAAACCCCTGATGTCATTTCCCCTCGAATTCCTTTGCTCTATTCACCTATATCTCCATTTACTACTTCTGTATGTCTTGGCATCAGACAGTATACACAATAGAAAAAAGATTGTGGAATTCCATTCTCTTTTATTTATTCAATAGGTCTCAGAAAGGGAAATATTTTTATAGGTAAGAAACCTTCTTTAAGGAAAGGTAAAATGAACACAGATTTATTTAGCAAGTAAGAAATCAAAACCATTTACAAGAATCCGTAAAAAACAACAGCTCCTGGGGTGGTATAATACATTATTATTATATTTACTATGGTATAATACATAACTCTTTTGATACCATAGGAGTGACTCAAACCAGCCGAGAGTCCACCTACACTTTTAAAGGGGCTTTAAAAAGATACATAAAAGTCTAACTGTATGAGATGTCTCTAATCCATTGACAAAACAAAAATACAGCTAAAGTGTGTGCCTGTGAGAAACACTGTACATGCCCTGCAAACAGCTTCCAAACCACAATATCTTAGCAGCTTTCATTTTCCAAAACAAAAAGCAATAAACTATATAATGTGCTGTTACACTGCCAAAATACTTTTAACCATGGTTTATAGTTAGATAAGCACAAGTACATCCAAAATGAGTAAGGTTTGAGACTTTTTCTGTGTCTGTATATATTTCAGAATAACCATATTAATTTTTGTCTTATCCAAGAAGAATTACTAACACTGTAGTACGCTGCAAGTAGAGTTCAGAGCCAAAAACTTAGTCCATTGTATTGCAACTAAGCTAGCTCTGTTTTGGCTATTAGCTTTTGTTTTGTGGGGGTTTTTTCATCTCAAGAAAAATCATAGGGCTAGTCAGTTTCTGATTTGAGACATGTCAAAGATTTATTACATGTTTTAAAGTAAATGGAAAGAGAGAAGTGTCAGTTCAATTTGAAACATAATCTGAAGTGAGAGCGTGTATGTTAACTATTTTGGGGGTTGCTACGTGTGATCTAAATATATGTCTAAAACACTGGTGGTGCCTATTCGTTCTTTCAATCAGTAACACAGACCAGACCAGATCATAAGGTGCTACTGCCAGCAGATGCTTGTCATCTGGACCAGACCTCCAAGTTGATGCTCTATAATTATCAGTTACAGCTAAAAAATTTCCCTTTCTATGGGAGAGTGTGGGCTGAATAGTACCATAAGTTTACTTATGACGTCCTAGTGAACCCAACCACTAAGTTTAATACAGTAAGCAATGCACTTGTCCACCTCAAAAATTTTTGTACTAAATGGCAGTGGGAAGACTCATCTCACACTCCTGCCTCCAATCACCAAATTTGTTCTCCCATGGAAGTAATTTTTCCCCTCTACTTCAGATCACCATATTTGACTGAAATGTCACCTGACCCTGGACTTCCCTGAGCAATGGCTCTTCTTGGCTATCCAGGATTCAGGGGAAAGATTAAAAGAGCTACTTTGTACTTTTAATCTTGTTCATCCATGTACCTTGCTAACTATCACCATGTTCCAGACCCTGCAGCTCCCACTGCCCTGGCCAGCACAGTTGAGGAGAATGGTGTTTTGCAGCTGTGAATGGTACCACAAACTGGTGTGCAGAACGCTGTTGCAGTTGCATTCAAGATAGAAACATCACAGACTGATTTTCTAAAACTGGCTAAAATTGACATTAAGAAACACCTTTTTTTTTCAATGCCTGAGATATAGGATTCCACAGTGCCATGTTTTCAACTGAAAGCAAGACTTCAAGGGGAAATTTGAGGATTGACAAGGGCATGTCAAATGAAAAAGGAAAATTGAAGGCCTTTCTATTATACACTCCCTTGGGTTTGAACTACTATTTTTCTCATTTCCATCTCATCCCTAGGTTTTCTTGAGGCAGTTCTTGGTGGATGGGAAGAATATCAGTAACATATTCTAAGAACTGACACCATTACACCGTTACTGAGGTGGCAGAAGCTAACGTCCAGCCATCGATCATTACCTTCATGTTCCACCTTCTTAGCAGCCATCGTAGCTGCTCATATCCGTGATTTATTAAGACAGCATGATGTGAAACAAGAAGATCTTCCCTGACACATGATATTTCTTCACATTGCCATGCCTGGAATTTTTCTTAATGGGTTGTGGCTCGAGATCCAGAAGGACAGTGCTACATGTAGGTCATGCACTTCTCATGTTCTTGCCTACTACAGAGGTCTCTGGTCAAAACTTAACTAATAGCACTAGAGTCTGAAGGAGGTAACTCTGTAACAAAACATCTTTTAGTCATAATATAAATAAGCTTTAGGAGCTTTAGGTGTCTACATTCCACTGCAAGCTGGGGCTTTAATTCCCCTGAGTTCCTCAAAAATCCTAGGCTTTGTTCATGCAATAACCAACATCATCACTGTCTTTCAAAAATTTGCAACTAACTAAGCCACTTAATTCTGGAATTGGCTCTCAATAATGCAAATGAAGACACTAGGGAACCTGACCAAAATTAAATCTGGGCCATGTGATAAATTAACAAATGATCTTTAATTGTTTATCAGAAGACTGTTCCTGGATTTCTTAGAAATTGTATCCATTCATTAGCAGTAAGCAATAATTTCCCAGAAAAATTATCTAAGTTTAAAAGCCAAAATGTTGGTTTTTAAGAACAAGCGAAACATGGTTCCAATAAATTTTATGTTCTTTTAAATTGCTTGATGTCAGACTTGGTATTGCAAGTCCTAGAAATAACTATGCATTTGAAGCTCTTTCTTCAACTATTAAAGCATGGGAAAATTCAAACACATTTCTACATTTGTATTTATTTAATCCTTCTGTTTTCTTAAAAATAATAAATGGTATTGGTGGGCCCAAAGAAATCAGTAGATGTTGGGTACCTACATTAAGTGCTCTAAATTAACGTTATGAATTCCTTATACAGACAAAAAAAGTGTAAATATTGACGTTTACCAGCTGGACGAGCTGAGACCTAGCCTTCCTTTATTTCACAGAGGAACCTGTAAGCATGCACTCACAATGTGGAGCCCAATGCAGGATTTCAGAAAGTAATAATTGTCACAGTCTGGCAATCCAGTTCACTTCTTCCAGGAAAATCCATAAGTTCCTTTGGAAAACATATGCCTAATTGTCCAAAAATAGTTACCAATCGCATTTGGAATGGAGTTCTGAATGCTGTGGAGCGGAAATATTCATAGTTTTTTGCTCAGGCACAGAGTTTTGGTGTGTGACAACCTTTGCACAGTCTACCTACCCTGTGACAACTGTTTGATCAATGTGAAAAAGAAGAATTTCTCATATCTTTGGCAGACTAGGCAGATTTTGTTATTCTAAAACTGCTGATGTGAGAGAAATGGTATAAACATAAAAGATGGAGAATTGTTGACATAAAGGAATAAGGATATTAAGAAAAGAAAATCTACTCTTTGTACAGACTTCCGTATGATGACACTTCAAACACAAAGGACAAACTAGTTAGTGATCACAACAGGTTTAATATTGTCTTTTCTGGCCTGGAAGAGGGTGATGCTGATCTGCTGAAGGGGTTTGACTCCCTGAACATGGAAAAGAATTCCAAATTTCTGAATGATTTTCCACAGATAGCTATGACTCCACAGAGACTCCACCGTCCTTATTTGGTAGTGAACACCGTACTATATACAAATAAAAACCAAATAGACATAAAGATCTTGAAAATCATGCAAACAAATACAGACAGCATATTCTTGTTCCTAAGTTTATCCTAAGGCTCCAGATGACAAAAGCATTGAAACATTTGTTTCAAAAGGATTAAAATTATCATGAATTCTGCTCAAGCATCAACCTGCACCATGTTTCTATTGGAAGCAGAGCAAAGTCAGGGAGATGTCACAGTCACTGCTTATTTATTTACTCGAATATTTTTGGAGGTAAAGAGGAGGATGGGAGAGAGATTGTGAAAAAAAATGGCAAAGAATGATACACACAAAAGGAGCAAAGGGGTAGCTAACTTGCCGTGAAAAGGACAAGAGAGCAGGTTTAGAGAAAGACTGTAAAGATGCCATGGGCAAGAGGAACTCTGAAATTCCCGAAATTTGTGGGATTTCTTATTTAAGTTCTGCCTCTTCCCATGGATTGCTAGCAGTTTTCTGCAATTAGCTGCGATTTGTTCCTCTTTACATTTGGTACAGTTTCTAACTCCCACCTCAAGAGTGTCAACGTTTTTAGCCTTCTCTGATGGATCAGGATTGAATTTCTGCTGCATCCCACCTAAATGAGTTAGACTTCAGAGAGCCCACAGGCTCTCATGGTGTACAACTGGGGCGAGGAGATGAACAGATGTACAGCAGATAACAAGGAAGAGGTTGTTACATAGATCAAAGTACTCAGAAGTGGTAGCACTAACTCCAAATTATTATGACCCTTTGGTATGAAGTAGGGAGGCTTTAGCAAGTGTTTGATGCACCATTTTGCAAAGAGTTTAAGTGTGTGTTTAACTTAACTTACAATGCTGAAGTCACACTTGAATCAGTAAGATTTAAGTGTATCTCTTTGGGTACGCATTATGTGTTGTGAATATTTTGAAAACAGCGATGCTCCCGTGCCTATAAAAAGGCTAGCAGAGGGAAAAGTATATCCCAGCTATACAGAGTATGGTGATCATTGGAAGTTTCTTGTGTAAGCTTTGCTTTCATGGACAAAGACATCAAATACGTGATCAAACATAGCTATAAGAACACATGATAAAACATTATGCAAATGGAAATGAAACACAATTTCTCATAAATACTGTGCTTTTGAAAAAAGTCTCTATACTGCGTGAAAAGTGTCACATGCCAGTTTTACATTCCTACAAACCTTCATTTCCCAGAGGCAGTCCTTGACTGAAGATCTATAGAGAAGAGTTTTTTTCTATACTTTCAGAAAGATGAAATATTTTCCTTGTGGAAACTTATAGGCACCATAATGTCTTCAGAAAAGTGTCTTAAAAAATAGTTTCCACTTGGTGGCAAATATATCATGAAGGCTCTGTGACCAGCTAACAGTGATCCTGCTGTTGCTGAAGAGGAACAGGTGGGTGACACACAGATGATCTGATCCCAGTTTAAACACGCATGTTGCAAACAGGCATTCCTCTGCAAAAGAAGCATAGGCTATCCATGCCACATAGGCTTGAGGAGATGTGGTCATGTCTCAAGCAGAACTTCAGAAGTCCCTACTTCACATCTGTGCTACTGATGCACCTCCCACCTCCCCAGTTTCTGCCCACTCCCCATCTCAAGTCTCTCTTCCTCAAACCGTTTCAGTCATACACCATCTCTCAACTGATTGCTGTTTATACCCCTGTGATATAATCTTAATTACCTCTGTCCTATCACAATCTTCAAGCACCACTTGAGATGCAAAGCAATGCAAATACAGGCTCAAAAGCTGTTTCCGTGGGGAGGCTATGACAGAGGAACTTGCTAGGAGGACGACTGGATGAGACAGACTAAATAATCCTGGAACTCTCAAACACATGGGACCTATGCAGCCATTTAAACTGCTTGAGATTTAGTCCTGCTTTGAGTCAGCATTTCAGTTTTCTCACAGAATAGATGCTTGTTTTATGTTGTATCTTCCATATTCTCTCAGTATAGAGCATTTCACAATTAACTCCATCCGTGACAAATAAACCCTGACAGAATTCGGTGCATGGGAGACAGATGTAAATGAGCAGCATGGCTTTGACCAGCTGTATCTGGATGAACCTCAGCAGCAAGCTCTCTGTCAAACTCTACCATTAAAAGACAAAACCCTCACATCTTGTGAGCTGGTGTTTGTGTGTGAGTGTGTTTGTGCGTGTGTGTGTGCCGCAGAGGCCTGAGCTAGAATAGCGATCATGCTAAACAGAGAAGGAGAGAGCCTGTGATGGAGCAGCTGCTGCAACTCAGCACAGCTTCATTTAGCTTTTCCCTTCTCCCACAACAAATGCTAAATCTACCCTGCTAAAGAGGAGTTCAGACCATGAAGATATTCTACACAGAAGAGGATTATGAAGCCCTGTGATGAGCCTGGAATGAAATTAAATATAGCCTGTGAAATGAATGTACTTTTCTTACTCTGCTCTGCGAGGTTTCATGAAGGAGATTTTGCCTCTCAAAGCAGTAAGTGTAATCCCTCATGGATAGATCCCAAATTGTTCACTGTGTGACAAATTTAGATGGCTGTTCAAAAGGAACGTGGTCGCTTTGTCTGGGGTCTTTTTTTGAGTTGTTGGGGCAAGGGGAGTGTGTGTGTGCATGTGAGTGTGTGCATAGGAAAAGGAGGGCTCAGCCAGTCGATCAGATTTCATTAGGTTTCTAACTGCCAGCTTTAGGCTAGTGGTTTTGGAATATTACTTGGGATCATTTCAAGTATTTTCAGCTTTGAAAAGCAAGTTGTTGTAGTTTCTAATTAAAAGAGAGGAATAAAAGGCCCCTTTGTCAGTTAATAAATAATGGTCATTGACACTTCAGTTCAAAAAAACAGGAAACTCAGGAGCTTTCTTTTCTCCCATCTCAGCTAAAGGCTCTTGGCAAGAGACAGTGTCCCCAGCAGAGGACCACCTGCAGCTCGGGAGCAGCCAAGTTCTCAAGCTGAGATAGGGGAATTTTTTACACGACCATGATGTCCACTTCCACTCTAGGCCATCTTGAGACCAGATGCATCCAGATACATAAGTGGAGGGTGCCAGATTTAAAGTATAAAACACCTTCTTTTAACATTACTCAGTCTATGGGAACCCTGGCTGCTTATTTTATCCCTCATAATATTAGAAAAGAATCTGGATCCTGCCAAGTTTAGTATTTTCATGTAAAGCAATGACAAATGGCCTTAGATGGTAAATTCTCTGGGAGCTCTCCTATGTCTGCAAAGTACCATGAACACTCCTGCTGAAGTATACATGTATTTTTAAATACATATATAACATCATCTCAGGGATAGGGAAGAGGTATATTTAGCATTTTTTCTTGTCTTAATCATGTCGCTTATTCCACCACGTTGTGAAAATTCTTATCCTTGCCCAATAACATCAGAATTATTTCATGTAGCTATTTTGGTGTCTTCAGAAAGTTTGGAAAACCATCACACTTTCATATCTTCTCCAGATATGTGGAGTTTGAGATCATACACACTAGACAGTGCTCAACTGAAACTACAGATGCAACTCATTCTTGGATTAATCAAGGGATTAGGAAGTTGATAGGACTTGTATCTAGTGCTATACACTATCCTAGAACTCATTGTATGTAGGTGACTGGAAGTTTTATGTGCAGAGATCTGCAGACACTATAGGTGAAATTAAAACCTAGCACTAAAATTAATCATGACTAGAGAATACCACACTCATAGGGTTTTTTTTTTTGTGGCTCATGTGAGTGTGGGGATGGCCAATAACAGCTAAGCTGAACCTTGTACCTCTGTACGAGAAAGGTGGGTTGGTAAAAATTCCTCTGGCTTTCAGAAACTTTTGTTCTTGATTCTGTTTCTGTGATAAAGATCCAAAATATTTTGGAAGGATCCCTTCATAGAAGTTTTACATGACATCAGCTTTTCCTGTGACCAGCTAAAAAATAACTATAAGAGGTATATATGGAAACAATAAAGACCTACTGTTTTTATGGAAGAGTAATGCCATCCAAATAAAATCCACCATCTATGGAAACTTTCATTAGAAACATAACTCTGAAAGACTCACTACAAATAATTCAACAAAAAAGAACCCTTGTTTTCTAATGCAAGTGAGAGTCCCGTAACTTCAGGTTTAACACAGAAAAAAAAAGTTATTCACAAACACATCAGAGAGAAGTCTGCATGTGAAGATAACGAAGGACAGATGTTATCTCAGGGAAGATGCTGAGTTTAAGATTTTTTGCAATGGAGGCTCAAGAATAGGTGTTTTACACATCATATGTCTTTGAAAAGATACATACTTTTTCCGTTATATTCAGTACTGTGCCTGTACTTTACAGGGGACACAGAACTCCTTGGGCAAGAAGAAGCTCGCCATCAGCTGCTGACAATGTGATAAACTGTCCCCACTCTTTTTTTCTCTGTCTGAATATCTTTCAGTTCCCTGTACCCAATCTTCTGCCAGTCCCAGAGCACATATATCTCTGTGAGGAAATACTGATGCAACTTAGTCCCAGCTCTAAAGGGTTACAAATGTTGTAGAAGAGGCTCTGACAACTCCTAGGACAGCTGAAAAGTGATTTTACAAGTCTGACCCCTCATGCACACCCTGTGTCTGTCCACTGTTAAACTACTCTTTAGTGTCTTAAACACAAAGAAAAAAAAGCTCAATTTATCATAATTATCTCAGTATGTGTACAAAAATATGATTGCTGAGAGAAATCCTGGAATAGCCTCTAAATAATTAAATACCCTTTGAGAAATATGCTTATTTTTAAGGTAATGAATTAACACTAATTCAATAAAGGGGCAATGGCATAAACGGTAATGTTTTATCATGAGTAAGGATTTGGCTATAAAGCAAGAATAAATAGTCAGCTTTCAACATAGAAAGTGATTATTAATGTCTATTTTTAATAAGTTGAAAAAACCCCACTAGTGTAGAAAAAATAAGTGTTCCAGCGTAATTTAGATCAGAATTAAATGTACTCCTGGAACTATCAAACTGAGGATCAAAGATGACTTGCATTCATTTTCGATTACTAACTTTTTTTTTTTTTCCTGATGTTCTTAATTATTTTATTGAAGCAAACATTTTTGGTTTAGTTACATTGGGTAACAGAATGCCCACTGTGCTTTTAATTGAAGAATTAGTTTGGGTCTAGTAAACTGTTATCTGTCGTGCTTTTCAGTGCCCAGTCCTGCTAAAAGCACGGCTGCAACATATCAGCTACTTACATCATTTTATTTTTTTTAATATGCTGGTGAGGAACCTTGTGAAAGGGTCATTAGAACATTTAATAGGGTTTTAGACAACTAAGTTACAGAGCACAGCTATCATGTAGGCCTTCAGTGCTTACATGATAAGTACAGAGGGTTTGACAGGTAATACTTTGTACCTACTGTAATTGCTTGTTCTTGCAGATTGCGGAGTAATCCAGCAAGAATTCCATAGTCACTCTACATTAACATAAAACAGGAGAGGTTGCAATGTGTACATTCCTTCTCTGATAACGCAGGCATAACAAAAAAATCAAGTAGGTGTGCCACAGACCTGTTTATTTCCCACAATACCGGCTGGTTGTTTCAAAGCAAAGACATCAGATGTACTGGTGTGGAGATCAGCCCTGGAGTAGCAAGTACAGCAAGTTCAGACAGGTACAGATAATAGCAAAACATTTTTTCTGCATTTCAGGTGCACCAGCTGCAAGCTGAATGTTGACACTACCCAGTCCTTTTCAAGGCTATTACAGAATAGGGCTGAACTATATTTTGGCCTGAACAAGGTATTTCAATTTTAATAGTTTGGGGAAGTGGGAGTGCAGTGTGTGAGTTATCTGCATTTTCTTTAACATATGTTCATTTATCAGTTCATTTGTTTAATTTGTGTGTGGTACTTTATCAAAAACTAATCTTTTCTGCATAAATGATTTCTCTTAGTTGTTCTTCTTATATAAGCAAAGTTCTTACACTTGCCTGTGGAAGAGAAACAGGATTTATTCAAGGAGAATTAATCATTGTTATCTTTCTTCACTGATGTTGTACATTTATCAACTTTAAAAGTTCCAAGTTGGATTCCCAGAAAGATTTGGTGTAACCTGCTATTGATTCTTAATTTATTAATTAGAAAATGTTAGTTTTACATATCCCTTGGCAGTAGTCTTCCTGTGATATGTTTATGGCTCATAAAGCAGACATGAAGCAGGAAGCAAAATATGAAAGCTTGTGCAATATAAGCACAAATGAAAGCCTGTGCAATATAAGCACAGATGAAATCCCACCAGCAACTCAGCTGCAAAAAATAATTCAATTAATTGCATGCTTACAATTTACTCCATCTCAAAACATTTTTATGCTTTTAACAATTGTATTCAAAGAAAGACACTTCGTCACCTGTACTTGCAATATGCGTACAAAACAAAACATTCATGGACACTGGCAATAGCTGTGCTTGCAGCTGTGCCATGAACAGCAAACTACACTTGCCAGCCCTTATTTTGCCAGTGATCACAATAAAAAAGACACACTGCCATAAATGATAGGTCAGCAAGTTGTTTCGAGAAGAATATAACTGCACTGGTTCAGGTGTACTGCTGTCCTTCTGCTGTACTATGGTGGGGAGATTCCCCGGGGTGAGACACGAGACACATTCCTGTCACTCTTCAAATAAAGAGAATGAGAAATAGCAAATGGAGCAGGGACAGAATATCCTGACAGAGTTTACTTGGGATGAGTTGAAGGTTTGGCTTGGTAAACGATTTAGGAGACCACAGTTTATTAAAGGAATGTGAAGGGATGGGAACAGGAGAGGAAACTGTGAATAACAATTTTGAGGAATCCAAATTATTTTCATTAGATTTATCAGGTGCAAGAAGTTCTGGAAGTCTCACTTCATTACTTAAAATCTAGCCTTCTAAAACAAGAATATTGCAACTGTACCAATCTGATACTGGTTAACCTTAGCATTGCTAACAATTACCTCATACCTCAAATCTTGGCCAAGGGTTTCTATTCGCACAGAAAAAGGGTGGCAGTACCCACAGCCTTTGCTTCAGGCAAAGCTTCTCAGGTTGTTCTCCATGTTTTTCATCTTTCTAAATGCAGTCTTTTTATAAGGTTCCCTGGTTTAATTTTTTCCATATGTTTTCTACTTGGCTTTTGCACAATTGCCCGAAGTTTTAGGGCTGGATTCTGCCCCAGGTGGTGTCAGAGAGAGCAGTGAGATGTGCCCCACCTGCTGCCACCCCCTGGCCTGGGGCTCCCAGCGTTTTCTCAATGCCTCTAGGCTCTCCACCCCACCGAGGAGGCAATGTCAACCTTGCTGTCCCCACACCCTTCAAAGAGCTTAGAGCCATCACCCTGCCTCCCGTTTGGCCTGAGCACATATGGGAATGGATCCGAGTTGCACAAATGGGCAATTCTCAACAGCCAAATTAGTGCCAGGCAACTGATAGAGTGCATTTAAATATCTGAAGCCAGGAGGCTCAGAAAAGAAAGCCAGATGTATGTGAGGCAACTTAAGTTGGCCAACAGGGGATTCCCAGGCAAGAGTAGGATTTAGCTCTTTTTTAAAAGGTAGTTCATCCACAGATTTTTGAGTAAAGGGACAGAGGATTTTGTTAACATATACTTCACAACTACAGATCAATTCCAGAAGTAGGGTAGGTGCAAAAATGAAGTTAAAAAAACCCAAAAGAGGAAGGCTATCATCCTAGCTGAATTCAAAGCGGTGAATCTTAATGTTCAAGTCCTCCATAAATCTGATTTAGAGCAAGACCTTGAAATAAATTGCTTTCCTCCCAAGAGAGCTCTCTTACACTTAGAATAAGCAGAGCAAAGCCTGTGTTTGTTGAAGGTGATCCACTTGACACACACATTAGTAGCTGTATGAGCAGAGATTGTGATCTAAATATAGTAATTTTCACACTCTGTCTAAACTCAATGAATATTTAAGTATTTTTGCACAGTAGGACAAGAGAGACTGAGAGGATGTCAGAACTGAACACCTCTAGCTTTGCTTTGCAGTGGTTAGATGACCTAGGTTTAAATCCCACACACAGATCAGGCAGAGGAAAGCTCTTCAGTTGGACATCCCACCCTGCCTAAGCCCTTCCAACATTGATTTCTCAGTGATGAACGACAGGGGAAGACATGGGCTTTAATCAATGTGTTTTGTTTGAAAAGCATCACATACAGCCCTAAAAGCAGTTAAGAGAGAAGGCGTACCAATATATTTCTGTAATGTGCTAAAGCTTAGTCATGGGTTGCACACTTACTCATTTTATGAGGTCAAGATTTAGATAGAAATATGCGAGAACTTAGGCCCTGGAGATTGTAAGCATCAAAGGCAAGACAGGAAGGAGTATGAGGTGAATGGACAGAAAGGTTAAGTTTGATCAATGTCTCCAAACTTTTCTTGCTTGAACATGTAGCAGAAGAAAGATGTCTTGATTTAGATTCACATGATCTTGTGGGAAATTAACACTGAAACAAAAATAACCTATGGCAACAACTCTTGTGGTTTTCAATGAAGATAAAAATTCTCAACAGGTTTATAGAAAGGCTGGGTGTGCTAATTTGAGTTCTTTGGCTGCTCTATGTTAAAACTATACACACACAGCCTACCTTGAAAAAACAGAATATTAAAAGCTAGATAATTCAGAAGTTAGGAAATAGTGGACTTAACGGCTATTTTTGTGACAACAATCCAGCTTTTTTGTGCACATGCATTAAGGTAGGATCCCAGACCCCTCTTGCTTTGTCCTATGCTCAGCACAGACAGGGTATCCCTAATACGTAGGTTTATAAAAATTATGTTTCTCTGTGTGTTTAATGTGTGATCTGTAGCATTTTTTACTGAAGACTGTTAACATGCTAGTCAAGACAAAATTATTTTTTCCACTTCTTTTTTCCTGTGTTCCTCAGGACTGTAGTGCCTGTGTGAGATACTTCTGTATATTTCCCAGCTCAGTGGAAGCAGGAGCACACAGAAGGCTCTGTGCCTGTAAGTCTCAACTCACAGGATATTGGAGGATCTGGACTTCAGCAGAGCTGTTTCATCACCATCTTGTACACTTGACCAGTCAGCAGGTCTTGGAAGCAATTAATTAGTTAGTTAAAATCCCTATTGCCATATATACATGGGGGGGTGTTTTAAATTACTCTTTTGCATGATTCATTTGGCATCCTTAATAACTTCATCACAGCTCAGTAATTTTCTAGCTTGCTTGTTTTTCAGGACAGAACTTTGAGACACAATAACCCCATGCAGCACTACAGGCTGGGGGCAGAGTGGTTGGAAAGTGGCTCAGCAGAGAAGAACCTGCGGTGCTTGTCAGCTGGCTGAACATGAGCCAGCAGTGAGTTCAGGTGGCCAAGAAGGACAATGACATCCTGGCTTGTATCAGCAATAGTGTGGCCAGCAGGACTGGGGAACTGATTCTTCTTTTGTACTTGGCACTGGTGAGGCCACACCTCTAGTGCTGTGCCCAGTTCTGGGCCCCTCCATTCAGGAAGGACATTGAGGTACTGGACAGAGAAGGGCAGCAGAGCTGGTGAAGGGTCTGGAGCACAAGTCCTGTGAGGAGCAGCTGAGGGAGCTGAGGCTGTTTAGCTTGGAGAAAAGGAGGCTCAGGGGAGACCTTATCACTCTCTACAACTCCCTGAATGGAGGCTGTAGCCAGGTGAGAGTTGATCTCTCAGGCAACCACTGACAGGACAAGAGGGCGCAGTCTTAAGCTGCACCAGGGAGATTTAGGTTGGACATTAGGAAGAATTTCTTCACAGAAAGTGTGTTTGGACATTGGAATGGGCTGCCCAGGGAGGTGGTGGGGTCGCTGTCCTTGGAGGTGTTTAAGGAAAGACTGGACATGGCTCTTGGTGCAGTGGTCTAGTTGATGTGGTGGTGTTTGGTCATAGGTTGGATTTGATCATCTTAGAGGTCTTTTCCAACCCAGTTCTGTGATTCTGTGGTTATATGATATAGCAGGTTCAGGATGATACCTTCTTTTATCTATTTGAGGATCTTTTGGGTATGATTTTCAACACCAAGTTCCCTCAAAGGGAGTGGTCTCCACATTTTTCCTTGGATAATAATGCTTTTAAGTTGGGTCTTCCATGGTGCTGACAACAACAATGGGGACAGACTCTCTGTATCACAGAAACATAGAATGGTTTGGTTTGGAAGGAGATCTTGAAAATCATCTTGTTCAGCACCCCCACCATGAAGGACCAAGTTGCTCAAAACCCCATCCAACCTGGCCTTGAATACCTCCAGGGATGGGGCATCCACAGCTTCTCCGGGTAACCTGCTCCGGTGCCCCTCCTCCCTCACAGTGCAGAATTTTTTCCTAATAACTGATCTAAACTTACTCATCATCATCTCAGCTGCTACTCATAGCACCTTCTCTCAGATTCAGCAAAGAAATTGTCATTATCATACAAAATACTCATCAGGAAGCAGCTTGAGATCCCAGCACAGATGAATTTTCTTGTCTTTTCAGGCTGCTTCAGACCAGCCACACCCAGTGGCTATCCAGCTCTTTGATTCTTGTGAAATATTTTTGGTGATTCTTGAGCACATGATAAAAGTAAACTCTATAGTTTCTTTTTTTGGTTTCTCCTGATATATACTTTCATATGTGCCCAAAATACCAGATACATCTTACATTTCCTCAGTACTTTCCTTGACAAATGATGAGTGAACTTCAAAAAGCAAATAGATTTTGCATCTTTAAGCACCAGTTCAAAATAGAGATGCTTTGAAAAGCCCATCGTTTTTTTGTAAAATCTCTTTACGAAGGCATTTGGGTTTACAAGCTTAAAGAAAGAGTAGGTGAGTTGTATGGTGCATCTCCTTTAAAAACAGAAGTCTGTATATTGTTCTTTAGAGTTCTCTCAGAAATAGCATGGAAAGAGTTACTTCCTCAAAGTAGAAGAGTGCAGCTGGAGTGTTAGCACATTTTGTGATATCTCCTCTGTTCCTGCTTTTAATATCAGGGCAAACTTAAGACAAAAGCACAGTGAGTATTCCCTTGCAAATTACCTTAGCCTGTGGAGTCACAGTGTGGCCCGAAGAAGGGATGACAGAGATGATTTCTCATTGTATTTCTGTCTGTCTTCTGGCCTGAACTCAGGCATCACAGGGTTGACTAGGAGTTATTAGGATGAGTTTGGAAGGTTTCAGTGTTATTTTCTTCAGGTTAATGGTTTTGCCTATTAACTTTAACTTTTCTGTGGAAAATCTCATGCCAGTGATTTACAGAAGAGATGAGAAATGAATGGACAGATTAAAAGAAATATATTAACTGTTTGTTATGTACCTGTGCTATCCTTTGCCACTATTATTAATGCTCTTGTAATGAAAATTATGGCCAGACTCACATAGGAGAACATTAGTCCCCTGCTTTTATGTGAGGATAAAACCAGGTACACTTAAAGGTTTTAAGAACTGTCTGTTACCTGACTCAAATCTCAGCTCTGCACTGCAAGATTTGTTGGTGCACATTTTGGTTTCCACTTATTACTAATTCCCTCTATGTATCAGACAGATCAGCCTAAAGCACTGAGGATTGCAACCGGTTGATTTCTGCATCTGACTGAAGTCACTCTGAGGGCTGAATCCTTTCTTCCATTCCCTCACCGATGCTCTGAAGACTTGGAGGGGGTTTACCACCCTCACAGACACTCTTTCCTGAGAGCTGCCATGAGGGGAAAGAACATCTGCCAAGGGTCTGGGCCTACCAACCTTGTTGATTTTTCTCTGTGTTCAGTATAAATCACTCATAAGTGCTGCAAATTACTGACAATTAGATCTGGAATTCTGTGTATTCTTACTTCTTTCTATTAATATCTAATGAAAAACGAAGCCATGTTTCCTTGCAAATGGACAGGGAATACAAAACTGAGCCAGTGTGTGGGACTGCAACAATTGCGTGTTACAACAATTTTGGGAAGCTGGTCTTAATCTGTAATTTTCCCCACAGTAATTCAAATTATTTTTGTAAGTGATTTCAGTGACCTTTTTGTGGCAACACTCATGTTGCTATGGCAAGGCTTATATTAATATTAAAAGGTGCTGTCAGACTGCATGCCTCCACCGAGACATACAAACACTCGAAGGTGGGAAATCTGCCAAGATATCCTTTCTACACAGTTGGGAAAAGGAATGGATGGTTAATCATTGTTCTACTCAGAAGCAAGCAACAAGAGATACATTTGTACCTTATGTATGCACCATTTCTCAAGCATCAGAAGAAAGTAAGGCCCAAAGCTGCACAGAGTTGTTTGCAAATATTGCAAAAACATTTGAAAATACAAGTGGTTTGACAGGAATTTTTCATAATCACAGGTGTCTATGTTTACTCTCAAAAGAGAAAGCATGACAAAGCTCAGAAAGATATATTTTCAGTCTCAGTTGTACCTAAGAAACTTCACTGACTTCACTGGGTTTGCAAAATTTTAAGAAGTCTGGCAAAGCCCTATGAAAGCAGAAAATTGAAAAAAAAACCCTCACCATTTTTAGAATTGGTTATAGAAGGCTCCTTGCAATATTTCAGGATCAAATACTGCTTTCTGAACTGTCTCTGTCTTCCCATGTGTATGAAGATACATTTTTCAGCACTACTGCTCTTTATTCTGAACACTTGCTACCCCCTACATTCTTTAGGTTTACATCGTCAGTCAGTACATGTGTTTCATCTATGGACATGTTTCATATAAGATCCATAAGCAATAAAGGGTTAAACAAATACCTGGTTCAATTAATTGTTTTTGAGAGCCACAAAACCTGATTTTGAATTTGGCCTGGAGGCATATCTTTGGGTACTGCCCAGACCAGTGATGTGATGGATGGCAAACACTTCTGTATTTACAGTGGCATGGTGCCCAGCCTTTATACTGTCTGCTTCCTCCTCTTCACAGTCCATGAGGTCTTCAGATATTTTTCAAAATTGCAGTCCGCAAATGATACCAGAATTCCAGACTATAGCTGAGACATACATGTCTCCAGCATACCCTCTTATTTTATGAGAAATATCAGTCTCTATATAATGAGCCCAAATAAGCTATAATTAGCAGAAAGCCTTGTTATACCCCTAATAACAGAATGGTCAATTGTAAATCAGTGGATGAGGTAATTATTTTCAATCAGACTCTTCAATCAAACACCAAAATTTCATAGCTAAGAAAGCAGAGACTTCTTACAAACCACTAATTCTCACTCACTTTGTAAGTAGCTTAGCAGAGTTCACATGAACATATGAATCACCCTGTTTATCTTTTTTCATTAATTAATTTTATAACTGTTCCAAAGAAAACTCTTTTATAACAGTGATTTATAGCGTAATAAACTTTTCAGTATATATTCATGCTGTTATTGTTGCAAAATTAAGATTTTTTTTTCTTTTCTTCTTACTCTTTTCAAGGAAGTGAATATTTGGATTGTGAATAACTATTTCAGTCCCATTGGCAATAAAGTTCAGAATCACTTTGGCTGATTCAATGAACAATCCAGGAACTTTATGAACCAGAAGTTTCTGCAGACGTACATTTGGGTGGAGACAGAGATGCAGATAAAGGGAACAAACCTATTTAGTGTTTAGGTAACAAAGTTTAGCTACTTTTAACACTGAGTGAGGATTTTTTCTTAACTCTATTGGGTGAGAATGGGTTTCCTCAAGAATTCACTAAAAATGTGTACCATCTAGAGCACTCTGAAGACTGACACTGTTTAAAAGCCAGAACAGATGCAGCACAGCCATTGACTAGTCTGATTCAGCTGTGGTTTGCAGAGAGCAAAATAAGTCTATCAAAGTACTGCTGTTCCTACACTTAACCCATCCTTGAGATTTCAAATAGAAAGAGTTACTGGCATCCTCTGCTGCATTGATTTCTGTTATACCTCTCTAGGAATTGAAAAGACATCACACAAAGAGAGATTTTAAAGTTAATGGGAGACAATATCAATGAAACAGAATGGAGGATGAAATCTACTGCAGGTTTTATGCCTAGAGAGTGCATGTCTGCACACAAAATAACCCTTGCTGTAACAGCATTAATATCAGAGTTTAAGGCACTTCTGAAATTTGTAGATAAACAATAACTTTTGGTTACCTACACACTGTGAAGAATACAAATAGTTTTTATAACTTCCAAGGAGATACAGTATGAGATAATTGCTTCTAGTATGTGTGTGTGGTGGGAAGTTGTGCAGCAGGATTTTGCATTGAAGGTTAATAACAGTGCTATTCAAAGAAACTCATTAAAATTGCTTCTGCTGGTAAACTCTGTTATACTTAAATGAATTTCAATGTACGTTTCTACAGCTGTAATGGTGAAGGAAGCAAACTTACAAATTATTTGTTTTAAATAAGAACAACAATAAAAGTAATATGCAGCAGCTCTTTAAACTTTCACTTAAGAACTATTTTTAAATTATATATGAAACATCTGTTACAGATATTAAAATATGTGGGACTGTCTTCCAGATGTGAAATAATGTTTATCAAAGGATGGAAGAAAAAGCAGTTATCACTGAAGTAGGTCAAGAGGGAGGTCTCTGAATTACACAGATCTACCAGTGCTTCACAATAGGCAAGGGGTTATGAAACGAACATGTGATCATGGTCAATATAACTTTATTTGCCTTATGAATAGGGTACTCAACAGGACACATCACTAACTGAGACAAGCTGGGATTTGGAGAAATACGCTGTAAACAACAAGCAGCCTTATCCATACAATTTGTGTTGTGAGTATGTTTAACTTAAAAGAGTATCTGTCATGTTAACACAGAGCTTAATTGTGATGTTTAGGCACAGCTCCATCTTGAGTTACCTCTTTCCTGAAGGAGTTTGGAGAGATTAAAATGCTCCTCAGGACTCCTGAGCTTATGGTGTGAACTTGGAGTGTGCACCAGCTGCAAGCCTGTTCTTTGTCCCTTTTAGCGGGCTAGTCCCTTCTCAGTGACACCATCAACACCTTCTGTGAGCAGAAACCAGCAGACGCCAAGACTGAACACAGCTCCAACTCTATGACCATGCTAACTAATGTCACCGTTTCTACAAAGGCTTTCTCTTATAATTTGGGCTTCCAGCCATGTCTTTAAACTGCTTGTATATCCTGTCCTCTGGAATTAACTGTTGCCTTTGTTTTCTGATTTACTGATGCATCTGTTTCTTCTGTGCTGCATTTTTTAACTTTCAAGTCATATACAGTATATGTAGTTTTCTCATACTGTGTGTGTAGATATTAATTTTACTACCATTATTACAGAGTTTATTTCTCCCAATAAATGGATGTCAGAATTCTAAGAGGGCCACTGCGTTTGACACATGGTACTATTCTGAGATCATCCTGATTTGATCTTTTCTCTTTCAGAAGACAATGCAGATCTGGACTGTCAGCTGACTCATTAAAGCTCACAAACCTTTCATAATGTATTGGTGGTCCCAAAAGTCACGTGAAGCTGTAAAAATGTCATGGTTTCAATGTAACCTTTGCTGATCTTGAAATCAAATGTGAAAGCTAAATGAAAATATCAGGAGTGATGAGGTGAAGGCTCTCTTCACCAAAGATAAAGAAAGAGCTTGTGTCATCATGAAAGGAAAACTTCTGACCAGGCACCGCTTAGCATTGTGCCACAATAATGAACAATGTTAGAATGTTGTATTCTAATCAAAACCACTTTGATCTTTGATTGCAAGCAGAGATATTCTGCGTCCAGATACATAATGATGAGGTTGTACTAGAATTCCTATTATACTACTCCAAAATCTCTCAGTCTGCATTGCAAACATCTAAATGAAAGGGTCAGCCTTGTGGAATTGCTCACTGTTTGACAGCTTCACATAAATTCAATATTTAAATGCTTGTTCTTTACAGTAAGGTATTTTACAGTGGAATATCTAATTGATATAAATCAAAAAGATGGGAGAAAAATAATTATAAACTGTTCTTCTGATGGATTAATAGATAATGTGTTCCTTTTTCCAGTTGGTCGTTTCAAGCTTTACTGCTTCCACCTGTGTTGCCACATGGTTCTTGATTTTATAGCTGTATATTTTCATTACATTCAGCCCATTTCTAAATCAACATGGTATCTTTAGTCTTACTTCCCATGGTACTTCAGTAAATCCACTCCATGATCTGGCTGAGCAGGATGATTAGGTATTGTTGGTATATTGAAACAGCAAGTAGAGCTGGTTTTGATGTCTGAACAAGTCTGCTTTGGCAGAAGGCCAGAAAAAAAGGAAGGAAACAGGCTCATGACCTCCAGGCAATTGCTGGCAGCTCTTTGGGGAGGCTGCTGGGTCATTATAGCAAAAAAGTCATCACTGTAGGTTGCAGTATATTGACTCTGAGAAAAAATTGTATTTTCAATTTACTAAATTGTTTTACATGTAACAAGAATTCTGTTAGACTTCTACATAGAATTATAAAACAAATTAAATTCTTGAGATATAAAGCAGATATCATCTATATGCCAGTCCTTCCCATGCAGTGATCCTAGTATCTGAATAGAAGAAGTACAGGGTATTGCTTCAAATTAAAATGTATGCCGCTTTTCCTTATACAACTGCTGACCTTTTAAAGATGACTGCTGGACTGTGAAAACACATTCTTGCAAAACAGAATTTGTGTACCTTTGCATATAATTAGTTAAGCCAAACTCTTATTTACCCAAGGAGAAAGAAAAACAATTCCCCAAAATGCCCGTCCTCCCTCCCTCGTTCAAATGAGTCATATGATTTCTAGCAACATCCTGGTTTTATTCAATGTTCCATCTGTGTTGACTGAGGCACCAAGAGGTCAAGTGACTTCAAGGGTGGCTTTCCCATAAAGGCAGATCCAGCAGCTGTCTAATGGAGAAAACATAAAAGCAGTATAATATTGGTTGACACTGGAGCATTTAAATAACTGCGGGCTGGAAGGAGATGGCATTTTCCCATTTCCCCAGAGCAGCTCAGTCTTTATAAAAGTTGCTAGTGAGATGACTACAAGCAGTGGGCTTTTCACTGAGCTGGCAGCAGTAGTTTTGCATTTCATAGCACCAATCTCTGATCTCTAGGCAATGCAGTTATGTCCATAAACATATACCTGGCCTGCACCTATCCTCCTGATGCCAAAAGAACTTTAAAATCAGTTTAAAGAAGATGATAAGCTCATCACTCCTTATAAAGTGTATAAATCACACATAAAATGTAAAAAATCAAAACACTGTGTTAGAACCTTTTATTTAGACTTATTTTCTCTTCGATTCTTAAGAGTAGGGCTAGACACAAAAAGTCAGTTATTTGCCAACACCTACTCCTTGGCAGAGTCTGGGGTAAAACAGAATCATTTTAGCCTGAACAGAGGCATAATCTCTGTGTGAGTGGTGACATGCAGAGGGTATTGAATCAGTCTGGTGCTTAACTCCCGGCTGGAGGGCATGGGCTCATGGTGAGTACAGACACTGGCAGTGCTGCTCACACAGCAACTGCCCTGCTGCCTTTCCCCATGGCTCGCTATTGAAACAACGTCCAATGTAGTGCAGTGCTTTCATCAACACCACTGAGCTAGCCACCACCTGAGAGCTCGGAGAAACACTTGCTCATATATCTTGGTCTGAATATGCTTTTTTATTTTGTCCACCAGTTGTGGGACAAATTCTGTTGTGCAGCCAAAATATGGCTGGGAAGCCCAGAAAATCCTTAGTGGGGACGTGCTCTTGGTGCAAAGGTAGCTCAAGTGTCCCTTGCAATAAACCTGGCCTTGTCAGCCAAAATGTCTAATGCTATCCTGAGTTATACAACCGTTTTGAGCAAAGTAGGGAAGGATGAAATGAACTGTTAGTATGTCTTACAAAGTGGACTGGTACTGTTGTGCAAACGGTCCCCTTCCTCCCCTTGCAGATGAGGCATCACACCGGAGTTCAGCACAGCTCCCTCTGTTCCCTGGCTGAACCAGCTGCACTTTGGTCAACTCTGCAAAAACAAAACTTCACAATAATTTTCACTTTCAAGGGATTTCTAGAGGGACTGGGGGGTTTTTTTGCTTCTTTTGTTTTTCTTTTTATTTTGGCCTTCAGTACTCTCCATGCCCAGGCCTCTGTCCAGCACCAATATCCGAGGCAGCAGCATGAGGCAAGCAAGAACTCAGATACCGATGAAAGAAATTTCGCTTTGTAAAACAAAGATAATTATATCAGTTTATTCAATGGCTATAATACTTAGAAATTCCCATTAATTCCTGCAATCACTGACAATATTCATGGGCATGAGTCCAAGAGTAATACTTTTGTTCTGGACAGTTTCACTTTCAAGGGTCAAAAAGGAAAAAAATATCAGACAGGAAAAAGTGGATCTTTGAAGCAATGCATGAGAAAGAAACAACATTATGTTCCTTGGCTTTTCTAACACTTGTTCTCTGGCTGCTCTGTTCTGAGCCCATTTATATAATTAAGATAAAGAACAACTTTGTGACAAAACAAATAAGTGCAACTGATTTGTCTGCTGGAATTACATCTTTCTACAGATGTTGCCTTAGGACAAAAGTTTTCTTGGGTCAATGGACTCCTCTAACAATATGGAGTGAATAAAGATAGGAAAGAGAGAGCCCAAAAAGGTCTTAAGGAGTCTGTATAGTTAAAGAGGGATGTGTATAAGAAGAAAAGGACTTAAATTTTTGAAGGAGGCATGGATAGAGTTTCAGGATCTGTACACAAGATTGCAACTTCCTGAAACCTCCTGATAAACTTGAGCTAAATCCACATACTCTTTAATTTTACTCTTTAAATTAAACATTCTTCAGGTACCCAAAATCCAACCTTGCTTTGTTTTGAAGAGTGTTTTGGCTAATTTCTTCCAAAATTAATTAGAGAGAGATATTTTTTTAATGTAAGGCTCCTGAGAGTAATACTTTCTCAGACCTCCTTCTCTGGCGAGACCAGACTTCACAAAAAGTAGTGGTGATGTTGCCTAATACTAGTTTAGACTGTTTCCCTAAGAAATGGAAGAAAAGCTTTAAATTTTTCTGCAACTTAAGGCATACTAAATCTATATCTTCTGCCTGTTCTAAAAAGGCTGCATAGCAACTGCAGAAGTTTTTAGGCCAATACATTAAAGTGAATCATTTGCTTGTACTCATGACGCACTGAAAAGTGATGGTTTTAGTGCATATGGTCAAATATTCTAGTGAAGGGCATTGGGAGGAAATATTCGGTTTTGACTCCAGTGTTTAAAATATTTGGTTCAAAGATACTCATTCCTGAAACACAGTCTTGGAAAGAGCGGTGGTTTATGTACATCGAATATCTCACCTTATAAAATGCAGATATATGGGATCCAAAGGTAAGATTCAGTACTTTAATGCTTTTGTTCTTTTTCTCTCCACATGAAACAGTAATCCTTTCCTGACATTACCAGAGCATAAAACAAGAAAGTTCCCTCACCCAGAATATCCCATATCTGGTTGCAAATTTGCTCTCCCGATACATGGTTTTGAAACCTTTCATCCAGATGAAAGATGTGATTTTCTTCAGCTCTTAGTTTCTGTTTGTAAGCTTTAGCTATGGGGTCATTTAGCAGGTCATACATACTCATTTTTCTTTCAAAGAGTACTTTCACTGCCACATTTTTTGGTGTCTGCATCCTTTATTAGACTTAACACAGAATTTTTAACATGAAAGTCAACTACTGTTGATGCAACTTTCCGTCTGCCATTTCCCTTACCCTCTAACAGAGCTTTCTTGCTCTGCCTGTTAAGTAGTTCTGCTTAAAATAGATCCATTAGCCTGAGCCAGAGAGATGGTTACAATGTGAGGTATTCTGAGCAACAGCTATACAAAAGCTGTGATTTTTACTAAATTGTTCCCTGATTAATTCATTTTATATCTGCTAAATTAATAAAAAAGTCTATTAAGCAATATTGGAGTATTTGAATGAGCATATAAAATAGTCTAGGATAGACACTGGAGTTAAACACTTAAAATATCTATGAACACATTTTATGATATCACGCATATACAGACAGTTTGGGCATTGAGAAAAAGCTTTACTAATTCCCTCCCACATTCAGTTGCTGTTTGTATCTGCTCTTGGACCCTGCAGATTTACATTTATGGTTTAATATATATGACACTGACATATGGTAACCAAGTGTTATTTAAATTGACACATTTGGGCAGCTGGGGTGGGTTAGTCAATTCAGACTTTCCTTGAAGATTTTTGTGTGGGTTTTTTTTTTCTTTGGATTTTGTTTTTTTAACTGAAATCACTGATAAAGAGACATTCAGTGAGTAAAAGTTCATGATCCCATTACCATTCTTCCTTATTCTGAATGTATCTGTTTCTCAGAAGGGTTAAAAATTAAAGTTTCTTTAATTTTTAGAGATTTGGGACACGGCTTTATTCAAAATACTGGTAATCTCCAACACTGGTGAGCAGATGTGGTGTTAACAGTTGTGATTCTTACAAGACATGTAGTGTGGTCAGTCATCGGGGAAGGGTTAAAGGACATTCAAATTCAAAGTTTTATTGGTTTCTCGTCTGGTTAAATCACCATAAATGCCTACATTTACCAGCACCACGAGACAACGGGATCTGAGTATCAGCTGGTGTTTGCACTTCACCTTCCATATGATGCAAACACACCCCAGAAAACATTTTAGACCATACTGCATATGGAGAGCCAGAAGTGACATGGGGTTCCAATTATAGTAAAATGAACCATATGTCTAATTAAAGATGTATGTTTTCTATTGATCTCCACACTAATTGCTGAAAACAGATGCACGTGTTTCATCTAAACAGCAATTAGCTATGGGTAGCTGTAATCTGTGATTCTTTCCCATACATCTTTTTCTCACCTGCTGCTCATCTTACCCGTTGTGAAAATATTTTTTTTAGGCTACAGGTTTCTTTTAACTCAGAATATGCATGACTTCTCATGCTTGTTCTTATGTCACATATAATTAGCTTTCCCTGAAAGAAATAAGCAAATATTTTAGAAAGTAGTGATATGATATTTCTCCAGTTTTATGTGAGACGTCTTAAAGATTTCCTGAGGGTGGTGCTAAGCACATTATGAAAATCACTCCTGCAAGTACTGCCAAATTAGGAATACACAGAAATGCTGCAGATGTTTGAATGGAATTAATTTTCTTGGTTATTTCTTGATGAGGAAGATTTCTATAAAATTATTTCTCTTAAACTATACAGAAGAAGGAACAACAAAAGTTTTCAATATGTTTCCAGTTTTAGCAAAACATACATAAAATTATCATCTAAATAAACTGCCTTTTTCTTCAAGAATAATAAAAATAGACCAGCAAATCTTTTCATTATAGTAATCTAACAAAAGTTATAGCTCATTGTCAGTCACAATGAAAAAACCTTCTCAGAAATAAATTCCTGAAGTAAGGATGCAATCTACAAATTTTTATGGAGTTGAAATGGACAGTTAAGTCATCATGCCCAGCTGCAGTCTTAAATGCATTCAGTTTTGCAAACAGAATCATAACAAAGTAAATTGCATTCTGAATAGCATAACATCTGTAGCTGCAGAACTCCAGCTTGACGCAAAGATAATTTGTCAGAGTTTTTCTGCTTTTAAACAAGATTATACATTAATGATTTGTCACATAAAGTTTTTCCCCATAATTTTTTAAATAATCCTTGTAGGCAGGATGTGCTGTTGAACACACTCATTCTACGAAAACATTTGCAAAGATATAAAGCATAAATAAGTAAATTCTTTTAAAGGTTTTCCATTAAATTTTCAGTGAGTTCTTTTCATAAGGAAAAAAGTGCTGCTTGGAAAAATTCTCCCAATAAAAGATTTCTCTTTCAGTGGACCATGAGAGAGGTTTGTCAATTCTTAGTAGTGTATTTTTCCAAAGTGATTGCTCTGCATTTCTACTCCTGTGTGTGGGCGGTTACACACACATGAGTATTTTCATCATTTGCATTGTCACATTTTAGCTGCGCAACTTAGGTGTGTTTCAGCAAACTGAGAAGCTTTTCTTCTCCCAGTAGTCAAAGGGAGAAGGGTGGAAGCTTTCAAAAGGCGGGGAGAGGAAAAGGGGGAGGAAGAGGAGTGGTACCTGTTAGGTGTCTGAAATGGTTTAATCACTGACAGCGTTCAACATGATATCAACTGCAAATATCCCATGTAGGCAATAGCAAAGGTGAAACACAGATTGAAAGACAATTTAATTTTATTATGAGAATATTGTGCTCAACAAAAAGGAGTTTATGAAAGCCTATAAATTTGCAGGTGACTTGCACATTTGCTGAAAATGTTCCTGACCTTTCAAAAGATATCAGAATGGCTAGGAATGATTCACAAAGAGAATAATGACTTCACTTGGTGAGTAACCTACATAACCAGGGTTTCAGTCAATTGTAAGTTTTCTTTGTCTTTCTGTCAAAGTCCACAAGTTGTTTTCCCCAGTGTAGGCAGAGGGAAGCCACACTGGTTTAGCCCTGCTTTGAATGCAATCCTTCATGCAGTTCAGCTGCCATTGTGTTTCTGGTCTTTGCTTTGGTCTTTTTTTGGGAATTAACATATTCATAAAGCCTCTGTCAATATTGCTGGAAAAACCCAAAAGACTCCAAAAGATTCTCTCTCCCACCTCACACAGTCATTTCCATTGATAATCAGAATTATTTTTGAATTTTTGAAGAAGGAATGAAATATACACATATTATTGTCAGTAGTCACATACATTTCATCAGGTGTATTCATACAGAAAGACATTTATAAAATGAGTGGAGTTGGCAAAGCTACTCATTAGTTTGCTAAGCTGGATTCTTTAACATTACGTTTTTAATGGACTAAACTATTTTATCTGGTAATACATATTAATTTCACCAGAATGATCTCTTATTACAGACCTGAGAGATGGACTTCGGGAAGGCTTTGTTACATTTACCCTTATAGGAAAGATCTGAGTTAAATACTGGACTTCAATTCACATTTTTTTCCTGGAAAATTAGTTTTCTGATTCACATTATGTAATCAATACATTTGTGTGCATTTACACAAATGTAATTAGGACGCATACTTCAGAACCATTTAATTCTCTTTTGCCTAACTTTCAAAGTGGAATTTCCAAAATGAAAATAGATCAGATCACTTTGTTATTGTACTCCGATGAAGACTTCCTGTTCTGAAACAGTCAACTCCCTTTTGTTCTGTTTACACTCGTGGGTCATGTTGAGCAATGCCATCTGCTGACAGAACTACGGACGAGTGAGTCACACAACACCAAAGCTAGGGCAGGAGATAAGAAATACTCATGTTAAAGAAACACTAATGGCCAAAGAGCTTGCCTCTGTCAAAGGTCTGAAGCTGATATTTATGAAAAGGATGCATGAAAACTGCAAGAATATGTATCATGTATCTGCAAGCCGTCTGTCTTTGAGATACTTGATATAGTTAATGGTCCTTGATGGATTTTTCTTTCAAAATTCTTCAGTAGGATAAATCTTTATGATTTAGATAAATCTGGTAGCAATTTAGGATTCAGTACCAAGTGCATCTTGTCTTACTGGGTACCACACTGTAATCACATGTGTGAAAAATAATATCTTTAGCTGGTTTTACATCTACTATCTTTGAGTGTCCCCACCCCATCCTCTCTTCTGAAAAACTGTTAATAATTTATTGCTCAATCATTCATGAATTTCCAGAACATATGTAAAACTTTTCACCAAGTAGAATTTACATTCATACTTAGGAAAATCTCCCAGGTCCTTCCAAAGGATAGTAATTATTAAAACTACAAATTCACCACTGATCAAAACTGCCATTTTTCCTTACGCTGACTGAAAATCCTACTCACTTCTCTGCTATGGGTGGGCAGCTCAAAATGCAACAGCAACAGTGTGGGAAGGATGAGGTAAAAAGCAAGTTCAATAAAACTGAAAAGACTTTTTTTTTTCCCAGGACTTTATGAAAATTCTTCATCACATATGCAGAGTTTTTTCGGCAGTGGTTGCCTTATCTTTAACTAGATGTGCAGTCTTGCATAAGTAAACCAGCAGAGTTTTGGTTGATAACATCTGACCTTAAAAGAGTGGTTGGGGCTTTTATTGATTTTTCTGCCTAGACTGCATTTACAGTCGGGATGATTAATTAATGAATTTCTAGTTTCAGAGAGATTATTGCTACTTAAACTGATTAGCTAGCACAGAAGTATTTTATGGCTTTCCAGCAATTAATCTTTATAGCTAAACTGATGCAGGAATATCTTTTTCAGTCTAGCATTTACAGTTTGTACAGAAAACAGTACAGAAACAGTAGCTGACTGTTACTCATATCAACAAAACGAAAATACTGTTACAACAAAAATGCGATGTAGAGAATGTCATGGGACCTGGGTGTCATTCAGTAACAGGAAAACATATTAATGGCACTGTGAGTTACATATGGACCTCTTTGTCATACCCCACACAGACACAACTTTATGCACATTGTTGTGTAGATAGGATGGTTGCTTGCTGCCACAATGTACTCATTTAGACAGTGACAAAGCACTTAACTGAGCTCAAACACACAGTCTCTTCATGGCTGAGAAAAATTCCATGGATTGCTGGTAGCACTGGAGGAGTATTTACAAGAAAAATAAGTTCTCTAGGTCCTGAAAAATAAGAGGAAAAAGGAAAATGGGAGAGAGAAATCGACGTTAAAATGTCGCTGGGTTTAGTTTGAATAATCATGACTTGCTGCAGTACTGTGTTATATATACAGATTAAATGTACATTACACAACATTGTTTGTAGGAATCATGATATATTGGATAACATCTCTGCATTTAAGAAAGAACAAAAAATTCTGAAAGGCTCTGCCCTTGGGAAGCTGCCTCACACTGACCTAATTACTTTATTAAGCTTGGATTGAATGGTTGATCCCAAAGTAGATAAAGCTGGAAGCAGGAAAACAGAAAATTCTCCCTCTCTCCCTCTGTCTCTCTCTCCCTCTGGGAAGAAATGTCATTAGGATGATGCTTTGTATCATAAAAAAATTGTTACTGTGTGTCTCTGTTCAGGAAATTGGCCTAGGTAGAAAATGCATTACACTGTGTAGAGCTGCAATAACTCATGGAAAAAAAAAAAAAAAGAAACACCCATAATCTTCACCTTGGAGAAGGTGGTGCAAACAGAAAGAAGGTTTGTATTTTGTGGGGGTGTTTTGTCCTTGAAGTACAAATGAAAACATGTAGAAAAGGGGAGAGTTGAAACAGGAGAAAGAGAAGGTGGAAGGAAGTGCTTGGGCTGTCAAAAAATGTGTAGTGTGAGGGAATGAGTGGGCAAACAGGGAGCTTTCAAGACAAAAAAACACTAAAATTTTAATCCTGTCATAAATTACATAGAAGGCAGTGAACAAATCTGATGAGAAAAAAAATATTTTCCTCCTTTAGGGACAAAAATTGAAGAGCAAAGCAAGGGAAGAGCATGATATTTCCATTGTCACTAACTATAGTGCAAGCCAGTCCCCAGTGAAAACACTGTGATCACTCCAGTATCCCCTGAGTGATCTGAAATCCCTCGACAATTTTGGATTAGCAGGACAGCGAAGGCTGTTCTCAGCTTTCTCTCAGTGTGCCTGCAAAGTACCCAGGGTACTTCGGGTGCAGGCTGCAGAAAGAGGGTGCAGAATGTCTTTCAAGATAATTTCCAAATATTTTTCTAAAGATTTCTGGGACTGCACCAAACCAAAATTGTGCCAGCGAAACAACCAGTCTTAGCCGGAAGTCTTCACCTTCTTTCTGAATTGTTCATGCTTCTCCTCACAGCCCTGTGACTTTGATAATCTTTCATCAGCTGTGTTAGAGATCCCCATACTGTAAACCCTGATTTTCACAGACATATGTATCCAAATGAACTGTTAACCTTTGCTTTGAACTAAATCAACAGATTTCTGTGATTATGGTCCTCACAAAAAGCACTTTTCTGAACTCTGTCTCCTAAGATATACAGACACAAAGGTTATAGCACTGCAGGCCTAATCTTGCTAGCACCACAGCAACTTGAGATTCTTTTGCCTACATATCCATGTTTCCTCTCTCACCTACAGTGTTGAAGTGGGAGTTGACAACCAGCTGTCTATTTTTCATGTTTCCTAGCACATCATGTCAAAGCTTGGAAATTTTATGTAATGAGAAACTTTGAAATTTCTGTAATTTTTGTTTGAAAATTGAAGCTTCATGAGAGAATACTAAAAATAAGTTTTTACAAGAGTTGTTTCAGAATAAAGATTCTTTTCAGAACCTCCAAACTTCATCTCAAGTACTATTTTTGTTTCTGTATTGAGAGAAATATTTTAACTCCACCCCATACCATACTATGTATCTTACAGTCACTGCTGACCACTCCTAATACTGAAATGTTAAAGATGACACTATAATAGTTGGAATAGTTCATTCTATCTTTAAAGCCATTAAAGACAGCTGCTATTCAGTGCTGATTGAAACATCTTATCTCCTCTTATAGATCAAAGTTTATACTGTGACACAGTATGTGACATGGCGTGGCATTTGGATATTCTAGATAGACGGTCTTCAGATGTTCTCTATGGATCTCAGATTTAAATTCCACTGGGAAGAAAATCACACACTTTTGAATTTTTCTGGTTTTCAAATGATTGTAGCACTCCTTTCAAATGATAGAACTTCCCAGAGAAATGTGAAACATTTTAGTTTGAGGGCTTCCTAGACCCAGAACTGAAATTTTAGTGGTAGCTGGAGAGCCTAGTGAAATAACAGCTTATACATAGCCTTGCAGAAATCTCTCAAATGTGGGGAAAAAAATGGACAGTAAAATAAAAAGAGGTTTTATCAGTGGCTGAATTTTCATGTAGAGGCCTTTCAACTATAAGCCTCGGGCTGGACAAAGCTGCCTTGACTGAATTTCCCCCATAAGGGTGGTTCTTTCTAAAGATCCAGGAAAATTAAAAATAATTAAGTTCTACATGTGGAGAATAAGCTTCAGTTTTGCTTCCAAGTAAAATTAACATTTGAAACACAGGCTGTATTTAGTAAAGTCCAAGGGGTTAAAAATGGAAGGAATATCAAAATACCTTCAAACCATTGCTGTACTAGGCAACTTTTTACTGTACTTAATATACCTAATAAGGACACAGATAACTCAAGGTTAAATGGACTTCAAATCACACTACTTACATCTAAGATAGAAGTGAAAAGGAATAACACTGTATTTTAATCTTTTTATTTAGGAGTTTGCTCAGGGATCTGGTTAAGACTAACCAGTCATCAGACTCCAGCCTGGCTGGGTGTAATATTATTGCAAAGGGCTGATGGCTGAAAATGCTCCGGAAGAATGTGAGTAAACAACCATATTAATTCAACTTGTATAACTGTATATTCAGGATCCAGATGCTTGAGAGTGAACTATTAATGGCTGACTTGGCTTGTATATTGAATTGTATGTTGGATGTTTCATTCTCTGTGCTCTGCTATCCGTTTGGACTTGAGGCACAAACAAAAATGGGATAGTTATTTTAATGTAATAAATGGAGACAATGAATAACAAACATACTACAGTCTCCTGCTTTCCCACTGTTTCCCAAGAACAGAAGTCCCTGAGAGTAGGACAGTTTCCCCTAATTTTCTAATCAGCCACATTTGTGGTTAGTTGAACTGTTTCCATTTGCTACCATTTATTTTTATTATCCTTGTCCCTCCACATAAGAGAGAAATTCTGGGAACAGGAGGGTGGGAAAAGAGAAAGAGGGTGTTAAGGGGGAGGGAGAGACAGACAGACAAAAAAATAGACAATATCATATTGCAGAAATCCTGGCACCCTGATGTCACAGCTTAAGCTCCAAACTAGTGCCATATCCTGAAAACAGATCTGCTCTTTTTTTACTGTGTGAGTTGAGTAGAATAAGGAATTTAGCTCGATTGACAAATAAAAAGCTTTCCACTGTGGCAAGCGTTAATACTTCTTTGAAGTATGGCCACTGTGTCCAATGCTACTTCATAAGATAAAGACAGTGTCATTGACACAAGGTTTTGTGTTTCAGAAGTCAAAGAACCACTCTGAAATCTGTTTTAAAAATATGCTTTACGAGATTTAGCCACAATAAGAACATTTAATTGCATTACTTCAGTACAAAAGACATCAGTCAATGAATGCACTCTCTAGCACTGTGTGTAGACATGGGTATTTGCAACTCCATAACATTCCATTTACTCTTGTAGAGTTAAGTAAGTTATGGATGATTCTTGTATAATTATTTTAGTAACCTGTATGTAGCAAACATCATAAATAAATAGCTGTGGAAAATTGGTTGGATACAGGCTGCAATTGAGTCATTTGGACTGAAAGTCACTTTACATTCAATTCCTCTAAAACTTTATGTTCATTTCATATACAAAGTTATTTTGGGGATGAGAAGCTGTCATGATTATGTGCTTACAGAAGTTCTCATGACAGAGGTATGCAGTAGTCATTAGACTATTCTGTGGCTCTGGGAGCCATCCAGCAGGGATGAATAGGTAACTCACAAAGAGAAAATAGACACATTTGCTGAGTCAATTGCATGCTAAGAATAGTTCTCCCTGCTTTAGCAGCTCATCCCTTGTTTTGCACATATTGCTGGTTAGGCTTGGATAACACATAAACACAAAAGTCATGACCCATGTGTAGTATGATAGTATCTGAGAAGATACCATCATAACGAATTTCTAGTTAAGGATCAGTGTCCAAATTACCTGGGAATTACTGACAAAAATGTAAGTACATAGATAAATAGATTGTTGACAGTTTGACTGACTGGACACTGCTATGTCAGAGTGTCCAGAAGAAAATCACACAAACACCCCCTGCATATACATACAAATACCACACAGGTCTAATCACGAGTTCTCTGAGATAGAAAACTTATTTTAGGTTGCAAAAAAATGGGATGCATAACCTGAAGGAGTTTTGGAGCCCAACAGTAATTACAAATTAATAAATTATCCTCAAAGAACATCAGACACAATTGATGCAACTCAAATAGTGCAATCTCATGTTGTAAGCATGTAGTGGGTTAACCTGGAGAAGACCCCAGACTCCCCATTATTATATTCTTAAGAGGCTATAAAACGGCAGAAAACAGGCCCCAAGCTTAAAATAGTAAAATAGTTTATTCAATAACACTAACAGAGCTAAAAATAAAAGAAAAATAAACAGATATTAAGGCAATACATAAGATACATTTCCCTTCTCCCAAAACACTCCGATCTCATCTTCTACCGAACTCACGAAGATAAAAGAAAATACATGGCATTTTTAAAGAGTCCTCCAGAAGCAAAGTCTCTCTTCTGCTACAACTCCATCACAAGCAGTAGTCCTGCCCAGGAAAAACCTACTGCAGTGAGAATACCCATTGCTCTCCCAAGAAAACAGTTCATGGGGTGTGTTTTTTAAGGATAAAATGAGTTATTTCTAATCCAGATAAAAGTAAAAGGTCCTTCTCTTCAATCTCCACAAATATCTCAGTGTCTTCGCACTTCTAACAGGCCACTCCTCCCGTGGTGTAAGAAACAAACTCTCTATCCCTCCAAATATATTCCATGGCTTACTGGAGAATAGTTAAGTTGCATTTAAAGCTCACCAAGGCTTACAGAAGAAAAAGTCCCAGCTGTATATTTGATGTATCTTCTCCCCTCTGACTTCGGTGTCACTATAGTAGGTCCCCAGCCATGTGGCCCCACCATGTTGTCTTCTCTCCTCACAACCAAACTTTCTCTCTCTCTCTCTCTCTCTCTAGCTTGGAAGAAAAGCTAGTATCTCATAGTATATACCTGAAGGATCTTGATCTTAGAAAGTTCTCCCTATATATCTCTCTCTCGGCGTGCGGTCTCTGATGCGGTGTTTACCGCATAGTAGGTCTTAGTTCGAAATGAACCTACGCCTCCAGAAGCTGTGAAGGTCCCCCCACGCTCTTGGGGCCGCCAGGGTGGCGCTGCCATCGTCCAATGCATATATCTGCTCCTGCCACCCCTCAGAGAGGCGGCAGAGCCAGGCAGCTCAGCCCCAGAGGGGCTGGAACCCCCTGGGGAGCTACAGCCCTCTCTCTCGAGTTCGGAGTGGGCAACTAAGATGGATGAACTTCCAGTGTCACTTCCGCCTTCTTCCTCCTCAATATCCAAATTTCGCTAGGCAAACACAACTGTTCATTGGTCCAAAATCAAACCCATGACAAAGCACAATACTCACCTTTGTGTACAAATAGTGCGATTCTGCCATGTTACAAGAAAATCTAGAAGCATAAATGCAGATCTAAGGAACATTTAATACAGCTTTTGCATCTAAGGACTATTGAACTGAGGGAGATGTTGATGGGGCATAGGGCTGTGTTGCCTGAGAGACAAATGTTTAACCATGTTCAGCTGATTACTGTTATTACATCATTACTCTTTTCATTTCAGCTGCTATTATGCACACAATTGCATAAAGTTTATTAAACAGTTTCCCAGGTCAATCCAAATTTGTTAATGTAAATGCTTTCATTTGCATTCTGTAAGCTTTCATATGGTTCACAGCCAAACTCTGTGATCTGGAAAAAAGCAAGAGTTCTCAAAGAGTGTCAGAAATTCAATCATCGAGATCTTAAGTGAGCAGTGGTACTTGATAATGATTTTTTCTTTTTTTTTTCAGAAGGCAGGGTGGGTATTGTGAGAGCTCCACCCTTGAGTTGAAACTAAGACAGGTGACATTTTATGCCATCTTCCTTTTTTTAAAACATAACTACTGTCAAAAGTCTTTGATAGTCCCACAGTCACTCCATGCATAGCAAAGGTTGCAATGTATCAGAATACTATCTGGATTCTAGCTTGCTCTTCAAGAGATCTTCTATGTAACCCTCTGCACATCACTTCAACCCACTGATTTCTTTCTTCTGATATGAATTTCTTCATGAGTGTATTTAGATTGAAGGTATTAACACCGGAATTGTTTAATCATGAGGTCCTGATTTCTACTGGGACTCCAGGAATTACTAACACCCTATCGAAAAGTCTCTGCACAAAGCACAACTTAGCTGATAAAAAGGACCTTTTTCTGGGATGAAAGGCAAATTAGATTTTAATATATTTATCTTTTCATAACGTGTTTTTGGAGAAATACATTACAATTAGTGTTCATGTCATCTGTCTCTCTGCCATTTTCTCAAGACAGGATAAGGAGGTTGGTATGTTTTGTAGGTATGACTTTCTCTTTACAGGTCCTAACCCTGTAATTTCAGACAAGTGCTGACATAGCATAAAGTTTTAAGCCCTCCACACTTGTTGGAAAACTAGAAACCATTTTCTTAGGTACTAAGATCACAAGGAACTATTTGTGTCATGTAAAATGACTGATAATACAAACCCCCAATTTTTATTCAATAATTGTTCCCAACATTGTATTTCTGTATCTCTATTGTCTGTATCAAACCATATTCAAGAACATATTAAGTAAGTTTATTGTTTGAAGTATGTAAAATCTTTTAACAGATATGTAGTTTTGTGTTGAAGAAAGAAAAGTGTGGCTAGTTTATCATATTCTAGGGTAATTCTATCCAGAAATGTTATGACAGTCACAGGGGAAGGGAAAGGCTCTATTTTAAATTCAGATTGGTCTTCTGTGTGTTTCCATTTCTACTTGATGGTGCAACAGCTTTCCTAAGGTATCTAAGTGACAACGAGAGTATTTGAGCTACTCTTTATTCTTAACTATAGGCATAATCCTTTCTACTGTGCTATAGCCTAGCTGCCTAATGTACAGTTTTTATCATGTACTGGTGCTCATTTTTTATTTATCTGTGCTTCTTGTATGTGAAATACATCAGCAAAACTCAGAATTCTGCATCCTAAATGTACTCTAATAGCTGACTGAAATGGAAGTCACTCTGTAAAAGTTATGAATTTATGGTTTTACTACATGAGTTCAAGTAACATTAGAGTCTTGTAAGGGACTTACTGACTGCCAGCATTAGGAGATATCACAGACTGATAGGAGTGGATATGTTGAATAACTGATCCCCTCATCTGATGGTAAGAACCTGATGTCCACATTACATATTTTGGGACCTTTTAGTTTCATTGTTTAGACCTCATTGTTTAGTTTCATCCAAAAAGTGTGCAGTTTCAGAAGTCCTAGAAACATGGTTCACCAAGGTACAGCAAGAGAGGACAATCAGGAGACTGGCTTCAATACTCTTCATCTGAATAAAAAATTACTGCGTAAATACCATAGTTTCCAGGTATTGAAAAAAAACCAAATCAAAACCAAACTACCCTACCTTCTGAAAACCTGTGCTGGTGAGAGCAATGCTGACAGAATGGCAATAAATCTGCTCTCCGTACTAAAGAAACAAAATAACCTTTTCTAATATCAGAAAAGGCAGACAGCTTTTTGTGTTACTTACTTGTTAGCTTTGAAGAAGAAATAAACAAAGCATTAAACCAGACTACCGACTTCCCCAAAAGGTCATACCTGCCAGCAACATATCTCAGGGGGGTGAATTTCACAGTAGATCATGAGTAAACCTCTGCTGTAAACATCAAGGTCCCTTCAGATGTTAAACCCAAAAGTTGTTGTGGATTTTGTGGAATTATGAACTCCCAACAAGAAAGTGGGTTTTATACCTGGCAGGTTAACAGTGCATCACGCTACTGAGTCCCAGTAATACTGTTCTAATTGTGCTCTCTCTGATCTATCCTTAAGATTCCAAAGATTTTAAGATAAGCCCACTCCACCCTGGTCTGCAGGCTGTTTACATAGGCTATTTGAGAATAGCCATACCAGCTCTGCCTGTGATTCTCATACATTAAGAAGCAGTGTCTGGCAGGGCCATAGTTTCAAGAAAAATGTGGGAGTGAATAGATGGATTGGTGCTGGAGGCCTTATACAGCAGTTATGAAAACTGGACTCATCCTTTTGTTCTGCTACAGGAGTTCATGTGGATCCTGGATCCAAAACATGAAAGATTTAAGATTTCTTTCATCTTCATACTAGACCTTTCTTCTCTTTTTGAAGAAAAGACCTCATCTGCATTATCAGTCTCTGGTAGAAATAGAAAAGAATAAAAACCACTCTGCAAAATTCATTTTTGAGGACTATTGAGTATCACGCCTCCCTAGGAATTCCTTTGTATCCATCCAGCTTGTCTTAGATACTTACCATCTTTCTTCAGAGGAGATTTTAAGCCATCACTCTGATAACTCTTGATTTTAGAAATTTTATCCATTTTTCCACAAAACAAGAGTTGTAATTTGTTCATTTGTCTTATTTACAGCTCAACAGTGCTGCATCTACTGGTGGCTGAGTCATCAGAAGACACTTCTGGCTCCTTGAAACCTTTGAGGAAATTCTCTTTAGTGGGATCATAATGGCAACAAGGAGCAAGACTAGAAAATACTGAGTTTTCAAGAAGGTTAGTGAGATAGAGAATATAAATCCATGAAAGGAAGGAATGTATCAGTTGTCAAAACTCTATTATCTGAACTACCACTTTCTAAACTAAGGTTGATGGTTTCATCTTGACCAGCAGTTAAATAGTTACTTTATACAAAGCCTGTCTTATGGCTTGGCTCAGAAAACTAGAGTTTTGTTTATTTGTCCATTTAAAATTCTCATGGTAAGAAGTTAATGTGATTTACTTTCTTCAGCCATACTGGTTTACTCAATGGCACTCAGACAACTGCCACTTTTCTGTGTTTTGAGGATTGTGCAGTTTGCTAGGCACATGGTGAAAGATGTTATGCAAAAATGTTATCATAAAGCTAGAAGCAATAGCTTTCCTAGTCAGAGTATCTAACCAGTAGTTGGTTTTCCCAGGATATTTCAATTAGGAGAAAAAATAGTGCTAGACTTGAAGGAGTGCTAGTGTCTTTGAAGGAGCTGTAGTTAGAATAGAAACAATGCTGCTAAATTCTAGCAATGAAAAACACAAATGAAATAGAAGTGTTGCACCTCTAATGTGGTTCAAACAGCAGAAAAAGTCATTGCCTCCTACCAAGTTCTGAGGCTGACACATGTAGAAATGTGTCAAAAATGTAGAAAATTCTTCTCTCTTGGATATACAACAAAACAAATACTTAGTCTTCAGCCAAAAACTCCACCCCAAAGTCTACTGTCTCCAAGACAGGCTTTTGCAAGCTTTTCTGAAGTTCCTTTCTTTATCTACTTCTCTGTTCTCTAACTGAGAAGTTTTTTTCTGCATATATAGTTCAGTAAAACAATTTTAAGCCACATCTTTCCACGTAGATCATGTGAATTGGCATTAGACTCTGGTTTTTGTTTGTGGAATAGCCTTAGCTCTCTCTTTCGGTTACCTCCAAAGCAGGCTGAATTCCTTAGTTCTGGCAAAAGATAAATCCAGCACAGCTACATACTTTCATTCCAATAGGCCTAAATGGGCCACACCTAAATCATCTATCCAAACAAAAAGAAAGATAAATAATTTGACAGATTATCAATGCTGAAAAATAAAACACTGATATATATGCAAACTTTTTTTGAAGTGTTTCACCTTATCAACATTCAGTTCATGTCCAAAACACTTTCTTGAGTGTGTTCCAAGCCCCATGATAGTTTTTGTTTCAGGTATAAAGGGCAGGCCATGGTCGGCATAGCCCTGAGAAAACGCTACAGTTTCTGTAAGCTGGAATGTATTATGCAAGCTGGAAGGTATTCTCTCCCTACTATTCACTGTTTTATGAACCTTTCTCTCCTTTTTTTAGAGAATCCTGCACCAATATTTCCAAATTTCAGTGGAGAAAAAGAAAAAAAAAAAGATGTCCAGAGGCTGTATCCTACGAGATTCTTAAATTTTGCATTTTTTTCTCTCCGGAGATTTTCCAGAGGGAGAAATAAGACAGATATTTTTAGCATGTGCTAGAATGTAAGTACTTGACTATATTTGATATAGCACAGGCCTGTTTTCTATAGATTATCTAGAAAAAAGAGCATAACACTTAATACGCAGTTAAAACTATGATTACGGTTATGGTTTCCACTGTTAAAGCAAAGCCTTTAAAATCCAGGATCCATAAAACCTCACAGTTTCCAGATCTCTGCTTAAATTTAACTGATGTGACAATCTCTGCAGATTTCATTCACTAGTGCCAATTCCAATTTCACAGCCTTTTGGTATCTGAACGGATAACATGAAGCCAATATTTGCATGTACCTATAGTCCAGCGTGCCTCTTCTCAAAAATACCTTTGCACTTTGACAGCTGCCTGTTGCAATAAAACTTAAAATATCACTGTATATGGGCCCTCTTCCCTCAAGGCAGATCGTTTTTGGCAACACAAGCACTGCGCTTCCTGCACCTCTAGCTCTAGCTGAACCTGTAGGCTTCAAACACTATAATTATCCCAGAACACTCTGAGTTGGAAGGCACCCACAAGAATCATTGATTCCAACTCTTAAGTGAATGGCCCATACAGGGATTGAACCCTCAACCTTGATGTTATTAGTACCATGCTCTAACCAACTGAGCTAATCTCAATCACTATTTTTTCTTTTTTGGACAAGTTTTCTTTCCGAGAAATATCCAATTTTTTTAGAGCCGTTCTAGAAAGATTATCTATTTTTAGCTTCTCAGGTAGAGCTGCCAGCTAGTCTGTCTGACTGTTTGCTACTTTTTTCTCATTTCTTATAAACTCACTTTAATTCCCATTTCCCCAGAAGTCCTGAGATCCTGATGGGATGCTGAAATTGATGGCAGTTACTTGAGCCAAGAAATCTGCTAGTCTCACACTGTCTGATTAAATATATCACTTTCTTTAAATTTATGTAGAAAAAAATCCATTTCATGATATAAGAGCTCTGCCAGAGCATCTTGGATACAAATCTGATTGCAGAGGTGATAGGACCAGCGATAGGTTGCAGCGAAATACAATCATCATACTACATATTCACAGTACTTAGTTGAACACTGGCTTTATCACTCTGTGAAAGAAGCATGAAATACAAATCACATCAGGTGTATCTAGGAGTAGCCCTGCATCAGACTTTGAATTTTCAAGGACATCTAAAGAAAACAGCTGCAAAAGCAAGGACATCTGTGAAGTAGATTAGCTGGCTTAGCGAGGGGTGCCTAAACACAAACCTTTCTGACATCCGTACCAGCCATCTGTTCCTCAGCCATTTTTGCCTGCTCCTGACTGTCACACACAAAGCTGGAGGGTAGCCAGCTCTATTTAATCTTGCCTTATATCATAAACCTTCTGATCCAATCTTTTCCCATCTCTGCTAGTGCTTCATAACATGCTACCACCGCACGTGTGGGTGTGAGCCTTTAACAATCAGCTTTGCAGAGGAAGCCCCAGACCATCATTTAATATGGATCCATCCAGCTCACCCACAGTGCCTCAGGACATATCTGTGGAATCTCACTTTTAATAGGAATGGTCTTCATTAGTGGTAACAAACTTGTAAGTTTGTTCAGTAGCAAATATAAACCTTCTGATTTTAACCTGCCACATATGGTCCCTGGCAAATCAGTTATGCCAAGATTGCTGTAGAGCCTACATTCATTCCTTTGTGGTCCTCTCTCTACACTGGTGACAATGACTACAACAAATTAAAAGTCTGCCTCAACAAGATGTATATTAACCCAAAAAGAAGACAAAGGTTGCTTGAAACAACACCAAACCAGCTTCAGCAAGTCATGGAGAATACAAAATTGAAATTATACAGGTGTGGCAACCAGTTTCCACTTTCTTTGTTAAAGACTGCTTTTGCTTCCAATGCACTGCTACAGGAGCCATTTCTGGAGAATGGTCTGAACCGTATTTGCAAGCTGCTTGATTGATGTTGATCTCAGTTATACCAGTGCCATTACACTAATGGGGAGTGGTAACAGGGAAGTATTAAGGCAGATAAAATGCTTGTATTAATACAATGAAGAAAAGTTCAATTGCAGTGAATGTAAATGTAACCCACTAATTAGTCTGGTTACCATGTACTGGATACAATCTTTACTTGAGACACCTCAAAATTCTTTTTAGCTGGTAGGGATCTCAAATACAATTGTAATAAAATTGTGCATTCATATGTATTATTTAACGAGGATTTAGGAGAACAGCGTCATACAAAGCCATTAGCAGTTAGTAAAGCAAGATAGTACAAGACAAGCATATTTAGATCGTGTGTATTGGAAAACAGCCGTAAAAGGCATTCTGTCTCCTACATGCCTGTTTCTTTGTACATCCTGAGGTGCTACATGACTGTTCCTGATTTCAGGGTGAGCCAAAGAACCGCCTGTGTAGGGCTGACATGAAGATGCAATGTTCTTCCCAAACCCATGGGTTGTGATGCCAGACTTCATATCAACATGCATACCATCTGCATTTAGGGAAAGAGAGAAATCAAATCCAGAAAGACTTTACCAGCTTATAAATTTCTGGGAAATAGATCTGTATCTTTGAGGTAAGAGACACAATTGATCCTTACAACAATAATTTGGAGTTATCATTTAATTTTATAGTAAGTCAGCCAGTTAAATCTATAATCAAAATTAATGTGAGGAGCCATATGAGCCTTTTTTGATTCAGGGATGTAGAAAAAACATCTCAGTATTATCACCTGTTACAAAAATATTAAATCTTTTGGAAAATATTCTGGGGAGGAGAGATGTTTCAGAAGGAGAAATGCTTTAGAAGGTTGCAGGGAGAATGCTATTTTCTGCCAATCACCTTTGCAGATCTGTTCAGCCCTGCTGCACTCTTCTTTTCCAAGCTGCGTGACAGCAGACACAATTGCCTCCCTTTGACAATTCCTCCTCCTCACACACTGCCCTTTCCTGACCCAGAGACATCAGTGATCCCTCAGTGATCCACCAGCGATCCATCAGATGTAGAGAGTTAGTCCTCTCCAGCACCTTGGGGGACAGGGAAAGGAGAGCCTTCCAGAGAGAGAGGCAGTGGGGGTGTGAGATCTGCCTCGAAGTGGTGAGCAATGTGAGAGTCCTGTTATTGCTCTGGGTTAGAGGCAGTGGAGGCTGGATACTGCAAGCTGTTGGGACTCAGGGCTCTTCTGAAGCACCTGGGCAACATGGAGAGCTGGTATCAGCGAGTTCCTAGGTGGTACAATTATGGTAGAACAGACACCTTAAATTTTTCCCCTTTCAATACTCCCAGTGCTGACATTCCATCAAACATAATGGATTCTTCCTTCATTTTGCCCCTCTTCTATTCATTACAGACACACAAGCAGAATACATGTTCATGAATTTTATTGCAAAGGACTGCAATGCCAGCTGAGCATTACAGGAGCCATTGCCCTTCACTTGTGTCCTCAGAAACAGTGAAAGATCTCTGATGGGGGGGTAACACCACTTTCAGAAGTGCCTTTATAAGACTTAGAGATACAGTCAGACTGCTGATTAGACCTTTGACAGACACTGAAAGAACTTCTACTGCGTATGAAGATTAAATAAGATGTTTTTTGTCAAGTTGGTTTCTTTTTTTTCTGTATAAGTGGATAGGATGAAAGACAGGAAGTTTCTCTAGTCTTATATTTTCATAGAGTAGATTAGAGAAGAGTTAGTTCTGAATTTCCACTTAAAATGTCTCTTGGAATGCATAGCTAATTTCCTGCAGACACGATTCTCAGGCTTTTATGTAGTGTTGCAATAAATCTCTCAAAAATCTGTCCAAATAACTTTCAGGCATAGGATTTTTTTCCTTCCTTTTCTGTTTTTGTGTTCTCTTTTTGAATATAGACAGCAAGGTAAATTCACAATGAGGAACTTACTGTGGTTCTTCTAGAAAATCACTCTTTACAGATATTTTCTGAAGAATCTTACAGAGGGTAAAATGCAGTGAGTAGAATGTAGAAGACCTCCATGACAGCAGTCAGTAGTACTGAATTTATGAGAAAAAAACAAGGGCTTACATACTAAACAACTGTATTAGAAAATTGTGATGGCTGTGGTTCTGGACATGTACATTTTCTCCTGGAAAACCATAATGGAATAAAGCTACAGTTTGAGCCACTACACAGCTTCACTGTGTGAATCCCATGACAGTGTTATCATGGAATTCCCTAGACTGTATTCCTGCAAAACATCATGGTCACTCCAATTGGGGTGAAATCATAATGACAGGAGAATCAGACACCTGATAATGAGGGCATTTTCTGTGGTATGCCCTTTCTGTTTCTCTCCAGCATTCAGAATTGTTGCGATCTCTCCCTACTTATCTCTTGGTATCCACTTCCCTTTGTAGTTTCCTACTCTGGATTGTACTATTACTGTAAAATCTGGTGAAGAACAGTTCCCCATTTTGTTTATCTACTCTCTTCATAATTGTGTACGCTTTTATCATATCCCACTGCAGCCTTCTGCTCTGCAGGGTGGAATCCCAGCTGGTTTAGTCCCTCTACAGAAGGCAGCTGCTATATCCCTGAAGTGTTTTTAGTTGAAGTCAGCACCTTGACTTCACTGTGCCAGAGTATTGAAGATCAGAGCTGCACATAATAATCCAAAAAGAGTGTACATGATTTTGTACAGTGTCAAAATTACTTCTCCGGTTCATGTCATTACTCAACAACACCTTCTTGGCTTTTTTGACTGCCATTTTAAATGGAACAAAAATTGTTGAGGATTTTAAGTGCTGACATTTTGGATTTGCTGTTTCTTTCATTTGACAAGATATCCACTTCTTACACATAGAACTTTTTCCAGTGACAGCCTTCATGTCTTTCCCACTGACTCCCTCAGTGTTTTAATTGGCTTTTGTTTTTGGATGAGTTTGATTTCCTCTTTAAATATGGCACAAGTTTTACCTGGCCTCGTGTAGAAATATAGCCCTGCTATAAGCAGAGGTCCAGTAGAAGTGAAAGAAAGGGAAAAAGGGAAAACATTTAGAATGGTAACATATTTCCTGCAACACATACTTTCTTTAAATAGAGTTTATGTAGACGTCATTGTGAAGTATCTAATGGTAACATCCTTATTTTTCAGTTCACAAATCATTATCTAGAAGACAAGTGTGTCTTCATACAAAAAGGGGTCAAAAAGATTGATCTTGTGTGCATATTAAATTTATTTTCAACTTTGTTGTTTACAGTCAATCTATATTGTTTTCTGCAGGTTAAAGACCATTTCTTTTTATTTTGGCATTTTCCACAGGTCAAATAAGGAACTAGCAGAGGTTTATGACTTGATTCATCATTTGTTATTTTTAGAATTCTGATTGTGTCATTTACATGTAATGATGGTGATATAAGGGTGGCAGCGACAAAATTTATTCCAGTTGTATTTGACTTCAAAGGAAAATTTGGACATTTCCTATTTACCTTCTAAGTACTCCAAGAGGCCAACTCGTTGCTCAGGTAACAAAGTACTTTCTCACCTTAACAGTCTCTAAGTACTAAAAGAGTAACTTGGAGTCACAAGCAGCTGCTTAAGTTGGACAGGAAGGAGCAATTCCATGCAGATGGGAACTGGAGTGAAGTGCACAGATATGGAGAGTTTATACCCTTGCTAAACCTCCTGAATTATCCTGGTTCCTTACAAAGCCCCAGCTTACTGCCTGGTCCTAAATTTTTGGAATCTCTCTTGGAACCATTTCGCATTCTGTCTTTTGCCTGGGATACTCCTCAGATGGGTTGCTCTTCTTCCAGATATTGCTGCATACTGCTTTGCAATGTTTTGAGAACTCTGCCTTCTCTCTCTGTCTAGACTGGACTCCCATCACAAATCCAAAAATTTTAGAGATAAGGTAGTTGCTTGAAAAGTGTGGTCCTCATGTGACCACACATGAATTCTGTAATATTCCCTACTATAAGCTTATGCCTGAAATGATAATTAATTCAACCTAGCCATAGAGATACATGATGCACAGATGGAACATACCAGTACTGAACAGAAATAATATTCCATTCAATAACACGTCCTTCATGGGAAAGTGATAACAATCTATGAGATACACTGATAACATGGTCTCTCTATGAAACACATGGCAAATTTGACAGCCTTTTGCCTTGCCATGTTTTTTAAATCCCTATCTTGGCATACAGAAACTTGAAATATCCTCCATTAAGTAAAAATAAGGGGAAAAACTGATCTTAAAAGCAAAGAGCTAGGAACTTTTACCCTTTACTGGTGACCTTTAAAGACAGAACTAATAAGTGGTTTTGAAAGAGCAGCACTCAGGTAACCTCAGTGATTCTCTCTCTTAAATGTCATTTGATGTAAAAAAAAATCACAATATATTTCCAGGTTTATAGAATAAAGCTACCTATAGTACTATGTTCAGGTTAATATGCTGTTACAGAAATATGACACCATATTACAATTGTTAAATGCATGTCTGGTTCCAGAGGGCCTCTGTAATTTCTGACTTAGAGGGATCCTCTTCTATGTATGCTCACTCAGAGCAAATGCTTCTGTCTTGGAGAGTTTAAATATTAATTTCTTCTTTGCACAAAAATGCTGATTTGGTTCTCAGATGGCCAGTTCTTAACAATTGCTTGTACAGTTGGTACTAGAGTTATATAATTTTTACTTTAATAGCGTAAATATTCACCTGAACCTGCCAGGTGAATCAGAAGGTGACATTTTGATTTTCATGGTGCGCTGGCTGTTCTGCTAATGACAATGAATTGATTTCTCATGTACCTAACACCCACACTGTGTGGTGCTTTATTTCCCTCTGGGCTTAAACCACAACACCAAGTCAGCATTTCTTGTGTCCCTAAATCCTTCAGAAGCAGACCTAGATTTGCATTGATTTGCTTTTCCATTTAGGACCTTCTCTGTATAAATGCATTTCAGCCAAAGAATTGCCAATGAGATTCTTAATATTCATTATTTGAAGGTTGGATATGTGACTAAAGTTACAGTGAATGCTTATCTAGTTCAGTTTAGTTTACAAATGCACTTATAAAATTACTCATACAATTTTCCTATTTTTTTGTGCTTTGGTCTGCTTCACAGACCAAATTGAGTTCAAAGTACATGAGCTGTACTCTTTATTAATGAAGCTAAATTAGATGTTGATGCAGGGGCACAGGAAATGCAGACTGTAGCATGAGAATTGCACAGAAAGACACATTTTAATTTTCCTCTGCAAATTTCCTGGGAAGTATGAAGCTGTGCCATATTCTGGGCACTTTGGCCTTCTCTTGGATCCTCCAAGTCATATTTAAAAATCACCACAGAATATGCCCAATAGAAGCCAGTGATGGAAATGTAGGGTAGATGAAGGGACTTTTTCCAACATTTGAGTAGCTGAGGAAGAAAACAGAACAGCATCTCTACCCATCTTAGGTTCTGCAAGTATCAGGACCTCAAATCCTTTAGTCTTGGAGCTGTAACCACCAAAGAAATTTCAAACACAATAGTGAAGAGTACACAAACGAGGCTTTTTGGCAGGAATATAAGAACAGTCCCTGCTTTAGCTGAAGAGAAAATGGTTTATTATTTGTAAAAATTTTTGGCTTGGATTACTTTTGTTTTAAGGGAATAAGTAGCCCCTCGAGTAAAAGATGTGATAAGAAACTAAATTTGGATTCTCAATTGCAGACAGCTGTTAAATAAGTCACAAGTGAAATGGCTTTGGCATTGTTAATTCTTGAAAACAGATACAAGCTGAAAATTCAACATGCCTGACTTCAGCACCTAATTTTTCACTCCGTCTCTGTTTTCTGTGAGTCCTTAAACAGAACAACTTCAATTTTAAATTTATAGTCTCCTGCCAAGAATTGATTGAAAAAATATGGTTTAAAAATAATGCTCTCTAGGTATATTTTTAACAGTAGAAAGTATCTTTAAGGTAGAGCAACTATTATAACATGAATTACATTTTAACAGAATTCGTTTGAATATTTTTGAAAACTAAGAACTTCATAATCTGCAGAAATTATTTTCTCCTAAATTATTAATTATCTATCTTCCCTATTAGATATATTTTGGTGCATTTCTGAGCAGCAAAAATTCAGGTTTTAGACCCGTACAAGATAAAACATAAATGCTTGAAAATAAAATTGTATTTTCATGTACATACTTTTTAAACTTAGATATCTTGAATTGCTGCTGGAGCACAGGCTGGGAGCTGAACACCATCATCACCATTGGCTAGTAACCTCTTATTTGGGTTTTCATCTTCCCTCTTTGCTCTTGATGACCACGAATACTTCATCTGTATGTGAGGCTGAGTAGCTCCTTTCATTTTCAAGTCCATCGGTGTGAATCTGACAGAAGGCTGTTGAGTGTGCAGGGAATTTACTGAGGATCTGGGAGATCTCTATTCTACTCATTGCCCCACCCCAGGTGGCCGCTGGAAGAATTGCTTGTTCCCAGTATGTGAAACAAGGACAGTAACCCTTCTTGCACACTAGTGGACATGCAGACAGTGAAGATGTTCAAAGACAGCTGCCTTCCCAAACTCAGTTTAGACTCCTTCACCCAACACAGTCATGGCCAGCTACGGTCACGAGTGGGAGCAGATAACCTATGCTGCAAAAGACAAGATCCGGTGAATCAACGTCTTGGGAAGGTCAAAATATATTCCCAAATCATAAAAAATATGGCTTTTACTGTTTCAGAAGAGGTCGGTTTTAGGACAGCAGCACAGATTCAACCAGTGGACCAGCAGAGGTATCCTCTGAGGAAGTGCCTTTCAGAGCAAGTGAATAACACCTCTGACAGTGGTTTTACAAAAGAAGACAGATGTGGCCAGATGCCTTTTCTGAGTGAAACCCACCGAGGAGCTGGAAGCCTTATCTGCTTCAGTTGTGCCCACTTGACTCCTTCTTGTCAATGAATCCCTTTCCCTTATCAAACTTGTTTCATCTTTCAGGGGATTTGACCTTTCTGAATTATACACAGAGCTCTTGTGTAGCAGCCCTTATATCAGTGTGTTTACCATCTGTTCTCCCTTTCTGAATGCAGACATGTGTTACTGTTTATCCACTATGTGTCACCAGTTTACTACAACAAATTCAGTCAAGTGGAAATCAGGTCAAGGTGAAATTTATTTCAGACACTTTTGTTCCACTTCATTTTACAGTTCGCCACATGCTAATCATATGAATTCTGAACAAGGATCAAAAAACCCAAATAAAATTATGTTCTGGCTTCTGACTGACATTTTCAATGGATTGTTTCATTTACCTTTTGGAAAACCTTATTCTGCACTTGGCTTCACTGGAAAACATAACTGCTAGAAATTTTAGCAGATTGTTGGACAATATGGAAGGTGAAAGCGGAACATCTAATGCAAAGCTAAAAAAAATAAGGTATATTTGTCTTTTAATGCTGTATAGTGGGGAGAGAAGTTGTATACTTCCCATCCTTTCCCTGTGTGTACTGATGTGAGGGATGTAATGCAAAATCCTGCAAAAAATGTCCACACCCACTGCATAAGAACTTACCACCACCCTAAAGATAATGCATATTTTCATTTGATTGCCTGGAAATCAGTCTGCATTTGCCTTTGTTTTATGGAACAATAAAATATTATTAAATAGAATAATTATTAATAACTATAATTCTGTGAGAATGGGGTATAAATATGGGTTCAGAAGTGAGATGACTTCAGAGGATGTGTAAAATCAGGCACCCATTACCCTAGGCCTTCATAACTGCTGCTGGTGGGATGAGGTATGGTGGGTGTATTCAGCTCTTTGGACTTCAGAGAATATCCCAAGGCATTTACTTGGATTGTGCAAATTGGCCCTAGCTATGGAAATTTCATAAACTGCTTTCCCCAGAAAAAGCAATTTTGCAGACCTCGAAGTACATACCAGAGCTATTACTGCTGTACTTGTGCAAAGAATCCCTTCCTCTTTACATAAACATAAATTACTTGTTTCTGTAGACCCCTGAGAAAGTTTAAATCTATTCAAGCTTTGAGACATGGAAATTTAGTCAGTGAACAAACTTTTGCCCTAGAACATGCATTTCTTTCACATGATTATATTTCTCAGTATTAGATTTTCTAAAGCAGTCCATTCTCATCAAGGAAAAAAAGGATTCTCACAAAATTTATTTAGTGAGTTTGCAGTTTTATTTGCACTTCCTGCTTACTCGTTTTATTATAATTTCAGATATGTTTCATGACCTTTTATTAACTGTTGCGTTCTAGTCTGCAGGTCAAAGAGCTTTTAGCAGATAAAAGTAAGTGGCACCAACCTCTATAACAGCAAATGCAGTCCTCGCCCACAAAGACAGCTGAACATTTCTCTCTCCTTTTCTCCCTCTCTTCTCCATAAGCAGGTTGATCTATGGTGAGGCTGAGCAAGGACTCATTTCTCTGAGTAAATCTACTGTCACATATTAGGTAAATGTAGAAAACCAACTATGGTTATACATGTTGATAAACTTCGATAAAAAAACACATGCAAGTGAACATCATAACATGCTAGTTATGTTACTTGTGGCTAAATATTTGTATTTAATTAATCTGGAAAAGAATCAGCCAGCATGGAGCTCCATTGAGCTAGGTAATGTAAAAAATACAAAGGAATTGTTGGTTCTGGCCCATATGAACATGTGGTCTATCTTTATAGGATGAGACCATTGTAATTCCGCTGAGGGAATGGAGTGTGACTGCTGCATATGGGGTTTTCATGGTAATTCCATTTCAAAAACTCAATAGAAGTCTTGAAGTCAGCTGCTAATCCCACAGGATTCACTGTGCTGTCAGTGGAGATGAGGTCTCCTACAGGATGATGCAAAACAAAAGCATATACATCCTCTCTTCAGTTCAAGATGAGACTATCCAGATTTCCAGGTATACATCTTCCATGTGAACACAGTTCTACTGCCGAGGAGCTTCAAAAAGAAATGTACGTGCTGCTGCAGCCATCCTGCATTCATATATTCCCACATGTGGGTTGATCTTCAGAGAAGCATCACCTGTCATGGTACTCTGTTCACTGCCTGTAAGTTGAGGATTTGAATATTTATTTCCTTTCTCCAGACTTGATGCAACTTTTACTAGGTGACTTTTCTCTTAGGTGGAGGGAAATGGGTAGAAGCTTATAAACACATGCAACACATTTTTAGATAGTGTGTTTGGTTGACCTTGACTGGAACAGCAGTTGCCCACCAAGCTGCTCTATCACTGCCTTCCTTGTGAGGACAGGACAGGGAGAAAGTAAGATGGAAGAAAACTCATAGGTCAAGACAAGGCAGTTTAATAGAGCAAAAGCAAAGACATGCAGAAGCAAAGAAAACCAAAAGATTTATTGTCAACTTCCAATCAGCAGGCAATTTCCAGCCATTCCCTGAGAAGCAGGGCTTCAGTACATGTAGCAATTGCTCTGGAAGACAAATGCCATAATAAAAAAAAGCCCCCCCCCTCCTCCTTTCTCTTAGCTTCTGTTGCTGAGCAGACACCACATGGTATGGAATATCCCTGTGGGCAGTTTGGGTCAGCTGGGTCCTGGATATGTTGCCTCCAAAAAACGCGCCCACTTCCTGCCGACTGCTGAGGGGCAAATGTTGAAGAGACAGTGTTGATGCTGTGCGAGCTCTTCTCAACAACAGCTGAAACACTGGTGCGTTATCAACACCTTTCTAGCTACAAAGCACGGCACTGTGATAGCTGCTTTGGAGAAAATTAACTCCATCTCAGCCAAACCTAATACACTGAATTATGTTATTAGTTAAATAATGTTTGGTGGAAAGCTGTGTATTTATAACCAAACATTACCTGAGTGTGTGGAAAAGTCCTCACAGAGCACTGAAATTCCTGTAGATTTAAGCAATTTTTCTAATCAGAAGAGAAAAATGGCTCTGAGCCCATCACTAGAGAGTCCAGAACAACTGCAATAGATGGAATTGATTCCTCCTTTTTCCACCCAACACAGTGCACTGAAACATAGATGTTTAGGTCACAATTCTATGTTATATTGTTGAGTCAGGAACATGGCACTCCTTGAGGCTATAGTATTATAGTAAAGGAACATAAAACATTCAAAATCAAAGCACAGCAAAATATGTGTTTCTGCCTTCCCCTTATCAAAGCTGGATTCCTCGACTGCCTTCACACATGGAATAAAGCTGTAAAATGAAAGAGTGCTGTTAAACGTTTGACCTTTGTAACCTGGCACCAGTCTCACAGCTCAGTACAAAGGTTCACCTTCCCCTCCCACACCCTCCTCTGCTCAACCGAGATCAACATCCCTCAACTCTGATGGTGACTGCCATAAAACTCAGCCCCATCCCCTTCTAACCAGTCCCTCCATTTATCACCTACCGGGTACCTGACAGAAGTGCTACTTGCAGTGGCGCCTTCCTTTGTAATATTTAAACCTTAGATTTGTGGTACTATGAGTAACGCTCAGTTCCCTCATTAAATCCATTAAGGATTTACAAATTAGTATTTTTTTTATGAATACTTGTTAAAAATAGCAGAAAACATTAAAAACTGTCTTAAAATTTAGACACAGTTGTAAAACTTTCTGCACCTCTAATTGACTTTTGCAAAATTGTGACGGCTACAACTTAATAAAAACCCTTTTGGCTTCACTCTGGAAAGCTAATATTGGTCTCTTTTGAATACCAGGAAAAAACAGTAACTTTGCACCATAAGCATGAAAATTAATCAAAAAAAGTCCCAAAAGACTGTATAAAATTGCATGGTCTTTTCCATAATAGGAGTCCTTAGATTGGGCTTTTACAATACAGTCCACTGTATGAAAAATATTTGATTATTCTAATGAATAGAAAGTTTAAAATTATCTAAGCCATAGAAAACTGTGGAAAAACGCCTGTGTTATGTCCATGGCAATGTGAGTAAAGCTAAAAACTAATATAGGCCAAGAAAAAAATTTCTTATCCTAAGAAACAGCATGAATTATTTGTGCATTATTTTAAAATATTATCTAGAATTACCTTATACAAAACTTATCATTGGTAAGATGGCTCACAGTAGTTTAGCAGCTTTCAGTAACTTTTTCAGCATTGATTATTTCATTGCATACATTCCAATTCATTAATTTTTTTTTCCATTACTGTTTTTACAGAAGATACTTCTCTGTAGTATAAACCAAATCAGATTTAATGAAACCTGAGGAAAATACTTAATGGTGGAATTTAATCTGTTTCTGAAAAATAATCATATTCTGAAAAATTGTTCCATCACCCTCTAGTCTGTTTCCCACTTTTCACCTAACATTGCTGGAACTCTAAGTGGATCATTCCTCACCTTTTCTGTCTTTTACCTTCAATGCCACCTCATATCACTTTTATGCATAACAGAAAATAACTGCAATTACCAAAGAAAAAAATGTTGTCCATTAAAAAAATTCATTCTACATATGAATTTAGTCTATTGATCATCACCACAAAAAAGCATTTATAATAACTTTATTTAAGGAAACACATATGGCTATATGGTGAAGAACTTGGTAAACTGTGTTGGCACCATGATTTGGACATTTCACATTTAATATGCTTCATTACTCTTATCATGTATGTACATCAGTCACAGTTATCTCACCTTCATTCACAGATTTCTCCTCCTTTAGCGAGATAGTTCCATCATGTGAATCCTTCCGCTTTCCTTTCTCAAATTATCCGTGCAATCAATAGGAAGAATGGGGTTTCATTTTCCCCTCTATACAGTGTGAAGGCATTTGTTTCAAATCTTGAGATGTGACCCTGGAACAAGAGTAGAGCTCACCTGATTGAGACCTCCCTGTAAGAAGATTTACTGAATCAGTTCTCTGCACCAGGCCTGGACAAATATTGGTCAAAACCAAAAGGCTCCTTTCATGTGCTTTGGTGACCTTCAGCTTGGGTAGTTTGTAGGTCAGAAGAGATGCAGTAGAGGCTGTGCTTGTCAACCAGGAGATGGGATTTACCAGCGCGGAGCTGGAGTCCAGACCAGCATCTGGAGCAGATAGTGCACCTGCAGGACACCACACAACTCTCGACAGGGATGTTACCTGAGATCCTGGACGCAGTACAACAGTTCTAGCGTGTGGCACTGCTGCCATTCCCATGGCAGGGCCAGATCTCTCCTGTTTGGACTGCCTTCGGGTCTCCCCACACTTTTGTGCTGGATGCCATGTGCTCCCACACAGGTGTCCCAGTTTTCAAATCTGCACTTGGAGGCAGATTCCCAGCCGCGGCAGGAGATAAGTACATTAAGATTGATGAAAACTATCATGTGTGGCAGTGGAAACCCAAAGGACAGCTAAGGTAACATATGCACAGGGCTACAGTACTATTTTTGTGAAACAAAGACATGAAATAACTTGATAAAACTCAATATTGAAAAACTCCCTCAAGTGCTTTTAAGTATACTTGATTTGAACAGCAGCTCTGAGTTTTCTGTTCCGTATATCTCAGGGAAACTTCAATCTACCTATAAAAGAGAAAAGGAGAAAAAAAGAAAAGTGAAAACTTCCAAAAGACCATTGATCAGTCCATGAAACAATATAAAAATAAAGAAGCAAGCAGTACCTCCATACAGAAAAAGGCTAACATAATGGAAATGTCTGTAACTATGGAGATAACACACTTTGAAGCAACCTGCCTATAATAAAGTTTCACTTACTGGATTACTGCAAATATTTAATAACTTGTACTACTGCCAAAACTTAGACTAAACTATAGTTATTTTCCCTGTCAAAAACTATTCAGCTGTGCAATGTCAAGCCACCAGAAGTGGTCTTTATTGCATCCGTATGAGAAAACCTAACCACATTTCATTTTTCTAGAGTAACAGTTTTCTTTTTGTTAGCATGCTATGAATGTACTCAGGGATCAAAAAGCTGTTATTTAAAACAAAATGCTAGACTGGTTCAAATTAAAATTAAATCATATTCATTTGTTTAACTGGGAAGACTATGAGCAATCTAGTCATGTGATTGTAATTAATACAGACTAATGACATGGCAAAAAATATTTTGAAATATAAGTGTATTTATAAAGATTTGGCTTTAATATATCCATTAGTAGTAATCTTTCAGCTTTTGGTACATCCCAGAGTCACTTAAATATTATGATAAATTGACCACCGAATAATATCATCTGCAAGTTTTGTTGCTTACATATGAAAACATAACTACTCAGGTGTTAGGGTCTAGGAATGGTACTCCCCAAATCGGTGCCCCAACCAAGACTCTCCCAAACCACACACTGCTCTCTCACTCCCCCTTCCTGCTGCAGCGGGATGGAATTGAGAACTGAAGGCACAAAAGGTGAAGATCATGGGTTGAGATAAGAAAAAATTCCTGGAAACAGCAATAATAACAAAACTATACAAAGGAGAGAATGATTCACATGCAAAAATGTTCACTGCAGACCCCAACAATGAACAATGGTGGATATCTTCCCCGTGTTTACGTATGTAAGTCTAAAATACTTTCTAAAAGACCCATGACTGCGCAGACACCCTGACAATACCTTTGCTTTAATGCCTTTTATACAACTATTAAACACCTTTTGTGCCTAATTGTCAGCCATTGCTTAGCTTGTCTTTTTGACAGAAATTCCACAGATGATAGATTATATTTAGCCAACATTTTTAGTATTTTTGTTGTACACAATGTCTTGCACAATAAAAAACATGGAAAGTGAGGTCTACAGAGAAAAAGAGGGCAGAAAATACCTTAACAGACTGCAGGCAGAGGAGTGGAAGGACTTTAGAAATAAGGGAAGATAAAGATATTTGCTACTGGAAGGTGAAAAAGAACAGGGAGTAGTCCATGTGTTGCCACATGGAAACCACAAGAAGGAGGCATCAAGAAAAAGCTAACAGAAGCATTTACAAGAAACATATGGATTGTAGGGAAGACAACACACAGAAGGAATGCAGAACCTAGTAAAGAAGGCATAACAGCTGATATCACAGAAACAGACTGAAACTGCCAAAAGAGAAGATGGTACCACTGAAATCTTTTTATATATATGGGCAGAAAAAGACCTATCAATACCAGGATTTTAGGTAGAAAATCTAGCAAATTTTTTACTACATTCATATGTAATGAAGTTGACAAATAGAATTATGTAGGTATGCATTATTCAGTAGTTATTCATTAGGTTCTGTTACTCTTGTGAAATAAACAGTCCACAGCTATCTGGATTTACCATGAACCTGCTTCTAAATTAATGTTAGACATTCCCCACACAGTTCTCAAGAACCTCTTCTTATAGTTCTACTCTAATTGAATTCAGTAGAGAAACTCTGTGATGGGTAGAGGGAACCTTTGCTTTGAACATCCACCCCAGCACCGGTAGTCGGGGTGCTAGGAGAAGTTGTACTTCAGTGCCTATTACCTCTGAGGCAGCTTGAACTCCTTCATAGGCTGCCAAGATTTCCTTCTGTGTTGGAGTGCAGTTGGCTTCGGATCCTCTGTAGCTTCGGCTCCAGAATCCTAGTGGTCGGCCCTGAGTCTCACCAAGCACCTTCTGCCAAAGGCTCCAGGATGGACCGTGGCTCCCAGCTGCAGAATAAAGGACATTCTTCACTTCTGGTCCTGTCCTGACTGGGCCAAGAGCTACTGCATGAGCGATCTCCTGCTTGATCTGGGCAAAGGCTTCTTGCTGTTCAGGACCCCAATGGAAGTTGCTCTTTTTATTGGCTTCCGATCCTCTGTAGCTTCGGCTCCAGAATCCTAGTGGTCGGCCCTGAGTCTCACCAGGCACCTTCTGCCAAAGGCTCCAGGATGGACCGTGGCTCCCAGCTGCAGAATAAAGGACATTCTTCACTTCTGGTCCTGTCCTGACTGGGCCAAGAGCTACTGCATGAGCGATCTCCTGCTTGATCTGGGCAAAGGCTTCTTGCTGTTCAGGACCCCAATGGAAGTTGCTCTTTTTATGGGTAACCAAGTAGAGAGGGCTTACAATCTGACTGTACTCAGGAATATGCATTCTCCAAAAGCCTATGGCACCTAGGAAAGCTTGTGTTTCCTTCTTGTTGGTTGGCGGAGACAT
>VZRJ01005913.1:1183492-1318994 GCA_013397565.1 Ptilonorhynchus violaceus | reverse complement strand
AGACTTTTCTTGTGACCCACAAATTGCAGAGTGTTTGTGGGAGAGAGGATACACCACTGCGAAAACCTGAGTGGGCTGTGGTGTTTCTAATTTCTGAAAGGTTTGGAACCACGCTGAAGATACTTCTTTAGGGAACTGTCTTCCATGGGATGGATCCCCCTACACTACAGAAAGAACTCTCTTTATTCCATGAGGTGGCAATAAGAACTCTTAATCATAACATCAGAATGTCATGTTTATGTCCTTTGCGTGATCAGTGGGAAAGATTGAAATGTATGGGGGGAGAATGATATTTGTATATTATGCCTTAATATTTTTCATTATTTTTCATTCTTTCTATTCTTAGTAGAGTTATCAAATAAATCATTTAATCATTTCTCAAGTTTGCAGCCTGTTTTTGCTGTCTCTTCTCCTCTGAAGAACTAAGCGTGGGGATCTGGAGTTTGCCTCCAGCTCAACCCTTGACAAACTCACATCAATCTTAATGTAGGTTTTGGCTTTTTTTTTTCTAATTAGGATATAAAAACTGTCTTTTTCCAGTTCATCTTCTGGAATACATTTATTTTTAAAACATGTATTTGGAAGACTGTTTTAAACACATGGGCAGCCTATTAGCTTTTTATCTTGCTGGGTTATTACCACAGAATTAGCAATAGCAAAACCATCTATTGCATATTCAGTATGCACCACAGACTTTTGCTGAGCCCTAAGGGAATATAGTCTAGCAAGGAAGGAAAAATATTCCTCTCTTCTTTTTCCACAGGGTTGTTTTCATTTCCTCCTGCCTTCCACTGGAAGACATCAGACCTTCCCAAGAGAGGCCAGCTTCAGAGTCTGAAAGCCAAATGACCTAGAACAGTGAAACCTCTGGCATTATTCTTTCTTTTTATATCTATTCTGCATGTAAAAGCTATATAAAGAAATGAAGGAGAAATATTTGTTAATTATTCCACTTAATTGCAGGCAGAAGCTACACTGTGGGATTATATTTATTTTATTGTACATGAAGACTTGTGCAAATGAACCAAAATTAATGCAGGTAGACAGGAAACAAAGGCAACTAGCAGGTCAAAAGTGCAGTAGACTTGCCATGCCTGTCTGCATAGCTTGTCCTCAGCACAGAAGACAGGGAACTGTGCATCACTGGTAAGACATGAGAGGAAGCAGCCAGCCCTTGAGTACAATTATAAAATAGCCCATCCAAATGTTATAACTAAGCTTTCAAGTGTTTGAAAGAAATTGTTAGAATAGTTCTTCTTTTCCTCCCTGATCTTTTGAATGTCTAGGATACTATGCAACCTTACTTTACTTCTACATCTCTATCTCATGAAAGGTCACATTAGCAGTAGAGGATTAATTGAATAGTACATTAAATCAAATTATCACAAGTTATTTTTACACGTGCTGTTATTATAATTTTACAAAGTAAATGTTTAAAACCATTAGCAAAGACAATGCCATGGTCAGGGACAAAAATACAAATGGTCTATGACAGCAAAGATTTAAGCCATGATGCTCTGGGATCACAATTGCCTTAATATTTGCTTCGTAGAAAACAACTCTTGCACAGCTTCTGCCTTTCAGAGCCTGCCATAGAGAACAGGATTTATCATGTGTAATTTTCACTATTTAAAAATTAGCTTTTAGCTAAATCACTGTCCTAATTAATGGAGAACTCCTTACCCCCAAAGGATTGATTTTATCTCAAGCTAGGAGCCATAAATCACTAGTTCCAGAAGTAAAGTCATCTTACTTTTTTTCTCCAGTGATTACCTAGACAGGACACCTAGATGTGTATCTCAGGCTACCTAACTTCTGGACACCTAAAGTGAGATGAAACAAAACCTCTTATTTAAGTACATAAATGCAGTTAAATGACATGAAAATGCCTCTCTGACTTATTTGATACCACGCCTCATGTCAGCACACATTAAAGGATGTAACATCACAGGGCATGTGATTCACTGTGGCTATTTACCCTTGCAGCAGATAATGGACTAATACTGTTTTTAAGGGCTGGGACTTTGTTAAAGTCTGGAGAAGGACTATGGATACAATTTTGAAAAGCTGCTAAATTATTCTGAATTCTGGCCACAACAAGGTAATTTTATTTCTAGTGTCTAGCAAACGAGTTTTCTTGTTGTTTCCCAAAGAAGAAACTATCACCATGAGTGAAAAGTTTCAGAGCTTGTCTATGCACAGCTACAAGAAAGAGTTATACGATTTAGAAACAATCATCCCCCCTGTGGCTGTGCTTTTTCAAACTGATAAGAGCAAAAGTTATATAGCAAAAGACTAAAGGTATTCCCTCTCCAAACAGGACAAGACATATTTCAATTCTAGAAGTCTTTAACCTTCTTTAAACTAGGTATGACTGTTTCTAATGACCAGAAGTTTTTCCCTGTAAAGTACTTTGAATTTTATCTGTTTCTCAAGCCTCATTTTGGGGAGAAAAACACAGACTTTAAGAAGATAGATTAGAGGCATTTCTGACAAGCCAAGGCAGCTGCTCATAGTTGCATTAACACAAGTCTGCATTTCCCATTTTATATTCAAAGACATGAACAATTTACCCAACACACTTTGATATTTCTTCAGACTATCAATTATTATCTAAATTTTTCTGTATGTAAGGGGTTTTTTAAAAAGTATTTTATTACTAAATTTATCTACAGAGTTAATTGGGATCTCTTCTTTCTGGGCTTATTTTACAGAAGTGCTTTCAGAGGTGAGGAAGCATGCATTTGAAAATTCACTGTTGTGTGTATCATGAAGAAAGAGTGTGTGGACAAAAGTCTTAATAGAACTGAAAAACACCATGAATCCTTAGAGCAACAGAACTAGGAAATTAACAGTGCACCATAAAAACTTAGAGAATTGTTATTAGCATTCACAAAACTTTCAGTCTTCATGGTGTTTTTAGTGAACAATTAACAGCCATCAAACTAGTCATGAACTACAGTTATAAGAGATCATAAAAATCCAACCAAACAAATATAGTAATTGCTTGTGTTTATGAAAATATTTCTGAATCCTCTAGGATATCTTGAACTGATAAACAGTCAACAAACCTTCTTTTTATAGAGATTTTTGGAAAGGCATTTAATATTAAAAGTACTACTGTTTTTAAGCATCTATCAAATGGGTTGAAAGAGAAGAATGCTGACGAGCAAAATTTTAGTATTCATTTTGCCTCTAGTTATACCAAACCATACCTTGTGGGCCATTAAACCAGTCTGTAGGTCTCTGCAATCAAGGGTTAGTTGGCCCACAAACACAGGAAACTACATGGTGTGAGGCTGGGAAGTTATGTGGGTAAGAAATCCATAAGCAACTGTTACCTACAGCACATACAAGGAGTGAGTATGTTGGCAAGGTGACAAAGATAACTACACAATTTGACTATTCCTGAAATATTACACAAAGAGTGCACAAACTAGGTGCATTTTCTGCGTTCTCTAAATTACAAGAGTATTAAATATATCAGAAAATTCTTCAGCACTGGTTTCTGCCTGAAAAGTGTGTATGGATGTGTAATTCAAAATGAAGTGTTTTACAAAGACAGTAATATGTCTCTTTATAATACAGTAAGTGAGATATCTGTAGATATAGACATGAAATTTTATATTTTTTATATCTATATATATATATATAGATATCTATCTATATCTCACATAAACCTCTCCATAAATTTTGAAAATGTTCACTAATTCCTTTGTCACAAACATTTTGGACTTCATGCAGGAAAGTGGCTGAATTTCCAAATGTCAGAGTAAGCCTTAGGTGAGCCATCCCAAAACAGCCCCATGGTATGACAGAGTGGACATCCCACAGTTTGCCAGGAGGGCCAGTAGAGTCTGGAATTTGTCTGAGATGTCTCTATCAAATTTGTACTACTAAGCAATCCAAAAGAGTAAAAGTTACTGGCCATGGAATTGTGGTCTGGTAGAAACCAAGATCATTGCTAGACCCCATGAGTTTACAAGGTGGACACAAGTTTGATGTACAGTGCTCTGCTTGAATCTTGATGCAAAGTTGTTTCTTCCAGTCAGGAAGCCTCAGATTTTTCTACCTTATGTCAATGACATTCATCCACAAAGATTTTTATGTGAGGAAAGCACAAAAAGTTATATAGTTTTTAGTGAGTTGTTGGAGGCCATCACCAAAGGAGCACACAGCTGGAAGTACAGAGAGCAACACAGAGTCTGTATGTTAAGGGAGGTGGAGCTTCTCAGCTGGTCTAAATCAGTCTAACTGACTTTATAGAAGGATTTCTGTTTGGACCAGCTGAGATCAGAGCTCTAATATCAATAAATTAAAAAAAAAAAAAGGGGGAAGACGAAATGCCACCTTCAGAAATTAAGATAAAGAATCAGCAAATGTTACTCCTATAAATAATATTTGCTACAACATTTAGCTTTTGGGCTTTGATGAGATTACTCAATAATCTTTAAATGAGCAGATCAGGACTAGTGCATTTTTGACTGATAATTTCCATGGTGTTTCTTACTGTCAGTCTGCAGCTATCCAGCTAAATTTGTGCAAAGCTACATAAACGAATGAACTCAGAAAATAAAATCTGTTCCCTGGCTAATGTAAATATGAGAGGTAAAACCACAGATCACATATGGGGACAGAAGCGTAAGGAAACAATTAAAGATTTAAGAAACACTTTCAGTATGCAAAACACTAATTCTTCCAGGGACTGTCTTCCAAGGACAACTCAAGGAAGCAAGATCTATTTTCAAAATAAATGTTAATTCCTTGGCCCGAAGTAGAGGAAAATATTAAAGAAAGAGACAGCCATTGGATTACCACACATTTTCAGGATTACTGGTCTTTTTTGCCAGACAAGTAATGGAAATTAATTGTTAGTCATGACAAGGATGTAATTTTTAAACAATAAGTCTTAGGATTCCATTTCTTTACCTTAGACAATGCATTTATCTGTCTTCTTCAAGAAAAGCAATTTAAACAAGTGCCTTAGCTTTTAGCAGTTTACTTTTGTTGTGAACAGTAATGAATTTACATGAGCAAGACCAAAAAAAATCTTACTTTGAAATGTCATTCAGAAAAAATCCATTTTTTTTGCTTTTGTGCACCTGGGACTTCGTTAACTGAACTGACTGATGAACTTCCCACATTACTCTAAAAAATCCAGCCCATCAAGGGATATGAAAGCACCAGTGGGAAAAGCTCAAGGGAAATGTTATGCAAATAGCACGTGCTGGTGGCAGCAGACTAAGCAGGTCACACAGGGCCTTGCACTGACAGCTGTTCAGGATACCCAGTACAGAAGATCAGGCACAGTGAGCAAGTCCTGATAACAGAGGTGGGATGGGATTGGATGGAATGGAACAGGATAGGATGGGATACGATGAGATGGAGAGGCTCTGAAAGAGCCTGGCCTAAAGCAGGACACGACTGTCAGCCCAAGGTCAACCCAACAGATTTAAGGAGGACTCAGTAGCTGACATCATTTATGCCAACTCATCACAAGGAATCTTAAACAAATTGCCTGGATACAGGTTTCTTGTTGCCTGTATGTTGAGCAGACTACCTGTATACACATCTTTGTATAGGAGTGATGGTGCAAGTATAAATGGGTAATATCCTTTTAATTTTGATTTTAATTTTAAATTAAATAATCTTCTCCCATCAGGACTTACATTGAGCTTTATTAAATTGTTGCTACCATATTACAACAGTACTTCCTGTATCCTGTGGTATCATCACATGTTTTTGCATAGTAGGTCTGCATCCTTGGAGGAAGTGTTAGATACTGAATTGAATCCTGGTTTACCCTATGCAGGTGTAGTATAGCTGGCAATTCCACCACTGACCTACACCACCAGTGCAGGGCAGCCAGCACGCTCCTGAAACATGGGACACATCCCCATGCTTCTGGTAGACACCTACACTACCACTGCTACCGCCACTGCCGCTGCCACTGCTACTGCTTTGGGAGTCCTGGGCTGCCCTGCATTCAGACACACAAATAGAATGTTCTTTAAGCTGGATTTGATAATAACAGCCTTTTATTCAACAGCCAAAGGTCTGAATCTCTCACCTACACTGTTGGTCTCCCTTCTCAGCAGGAGAAGCATACCTTCTGAGCAAGCACTGTAGTATCCTGGATAGAAGTCTTCCTCACATGGTTCTCAGTTCCTGTTCTTGAACCTCTGTCATCTTGTAGAATTACCTAAATGATTTTTGACAGAAGGAAATCCAGAAAATCCTTTCTCTGAATTTTGTGACACTGATCATCATTATAGAAGTCACTTTTGTGAGACCACAAATGTCTAATTGAAATAAAACCAACTCCACAGGAGAGTTTTATTCAGTTGTTGCCTGTCCATTCCTCTGCAGTTATACACACTGATGGAATTATTACAAGCTCATTGTATTTGCTTTGTAGATGTCAAAGACTCAAAATTCAGCAAGCGGAGGGAGGAAATCAGTTTGGTTATCTCATATGTGCATGATTATCCAAATCACTGAATTGTTGAGTTAAAGATGGGCAGTGATGACAGCCACTGCATAAGAAACTGGTACACATGAAGGGCCGTCCAATAGTGATGTCCTAGCAAAGCAGGGCGTTTCCTTCACCTTCGAGGGAATTTTGTCCTGCTTACAATGGGCAGTTTTCCACTCCAAATTTACTCCAGCTCCCACAGTTCCACTGCTTCAGATGTTAAATTACCATAGTAAAGGCTTTTCAGATTTTCTTTTTTATTTTCCTATAGATTACAGTGTAGATGTACCTGGTAAAGAGATGACTCATCTCTTGAAAAACACAGGTGCATGCTTTTGCTAAATAGAAGATGGCTAAGCTAGTCATAGCTTCAAAGAAAGCAAAGACAGATCCACTACTGTCAGAAAACCCAATTTTGAGGCTACTTAGTTAAGGTAGTGCATCATGTTCATTGAGCTGCATTTCTACTGGCACCCAAGGTGGTTAATAATGATTGGCCAAGGCATGGCACTATGCCACGAAAGCATACCGACTAGTCTGGTGATATGGCACTGAATTATTTCCATCTAGCCATATGCTTGCTGATGTAATCAAATACCAGAGACCGCACTACTTGAAACTATTTTTATCAAATTCATCATCTTTTGAGCAAGTCCCCAAAGCAAAACTTTGATCCTGTCATTGCAACACTGGACTACATGGCTAAGAAAATGCATTTGACTCCTACATCATAAGAAATCACCTTCAATCAGCATAAACAACAGTCCATTCTATCATAAGATCATGGTAAGAATCAAACATGAAACAGCTCCTCGGGACATACCTGTTTTGGAGAAATGCTGAAGATTTAAATTCCCCTCCTTACAGAAGTCAAAGGGTTTGATTTTTAAGATGTACAGTTCTACTTACATAGAAATCAGCCTTTAAAGCATATACTGAACAGATTTATAGAATGGTATGGACCAATTTTGAAGTTAAAGGAGACCATGCAGATTACCGGGTCTAATCTCCTGCAGGGTTTTTTGGAAAAAATGCTTTTTTTAATAAAGGCATACGTTGAACAACCTAAGGAAATTCAACTTTTGTTTCACACAGTGATATTAAAATCCAAGAATAAAGCTAAGAAAATTCATAGTTATAATTTATAATTACAACTTGTGGTTCACAGAAGACCAGAATGATGGCTCTCATGTAAATGTTTTATATTTTTCCTAATTAAAATGGGTCCAGCTTTCTCATAACTCTCTGCTGGTGGTCTGGTAATGTGACCACAAGCTCGTTTTATCCTCTTACCTCATTGCTGTGAGTGCCAAGTAAAACTTGTTTGTAGGTCTTCTGGAATACATATTACATTTACTGCTGGACTGCATGGGTTTTTTAGTGCTTAAATAGATCTCACAAAGCTCACTAAACCTGGCTTTGCAGACAGAGGGAAAGTAAGTGGATGGCATGTAGCAGAAAATCAGAATAGCATGCAGGAGCCCAAGGAAAACTATGTAAGTTGGGAATGGGGGTAAGACTAATGTTAGATATGGAGAGAATATTCAGAACAGCAGCTAGGACAAAGAGTAATCCTAGCAGGTACAGAGCTAGTCAAAGATGATAGAGAAGCCAGAGAAGCAATTTCCCCCTGCTTTGAAGGATATGTAAGCAGGAGATGAGTCAGACACAAACCACCTCCATCTCACTAGGTGTGTGAAAGGTGCAATTTTGAAAGAAGAAATAGTGAGAGAATTGTAAGGACAAAGAAAAGCTGAAGTCTAAAAACAGTTAGCTGTGATAGAATGGAACAAGCCTGTTTCACCCTCCTATATGCAAAATAAAATATATGCACAACTCAAATATATTATTGCCAATGTAATAGAAAATAGTTGCCTCCTCCTTTGGGGAGGATTTTTTACTTTTTTTTGTTTTAAAGCCACAGAACTTTTGACAACATGCAAATCTGCAAAAAGGAAAGACACAAGTAACATGTTAATGGTTATTACTATAATAATAACTATTAAGAATATAAAGTGAATTGTTAAATAAAAATTAGGAGCTTAAAATACAAACATACTTCTAGTAAAAAAATTAGTTCTTCAATGCAAAATCAATGATTTAAAATGTAAAATAACTGCATGAACGTGAAACACTACATTTCTATATTTTAATAGCTTTTTGTAGATAGAAATGCTGAACATTTCTGGAGTTTATAGTAACAGGTTCAGATACTACAGCAGAGCTCTTTTAGGAGCTCATCACCAAGAAATATTTAGATCCAGTGGGTGAGATTACCGTCAGGTTATTTCTGACATTCAGATCCAATATGTGGGGGGGTTGCTTTCTAAGCTTTTCTTTGCAGCTGTAAAGTATCTATATTAAAAATATTAATGTGACAGACATTCCTTCTCCTGCGCTTCCGCTTCCACCAGTGACAGAAACTTTTGTATCCAGACTGTGCAATGTCGTCTTGTTAAGTCCATTACCTTTTCAGTTTTTTCAGTGGCTTCTACTCAATACCATTGACAATTCCAAGTGATTTTGGAGTTCTCACTTAAAGCAGAACACCCTTGAATTCAGTAAATTTTGGCCAGGGAAATAACGTAAATAACATAGGACAAGAGCTACAGTTAAGTTGATATGTTTTAAAAATCACTACAAAATGCTGTGATACTGAGAAGAGTTTGCAGAAATAGATCTCATTTTTGAAAATACAGTTTGGATCTCATTAAATTTTGCCTCACATTTAGAGCTCTAAATGTGGCAAGAAAGTTTTCTCAAGTGAGAAGCAAATGAATTCTAAGGTCTGATCATCTCTGCCACCCTTACACTTTCTCAGATGACACTTGTTAGTAGTGTCTCAACAAAATTCTCTCTGACATGTATTGTAGCTCTTCCACCCAATCTTAATACCTCTGTGCTTTAAAAATTTGGCGCTTCTGCTTTTACATTGGAAAGTGAGATTCAATTTAATTGATTGTGTTTGCAGAAAACTGCAATGACAAAAATACAGACAAAGGTATTTTTAGACTACTGCTACTATTGAAGCAAAACACGGCAGCACAATATGTGGTACTTTATGGGCCTGACCTCCTCAAGGGCTGCCCTGCTGTTTCCCGGAGCTACAGTTCTGGGTTCTCAGCTGCTTCCAAAACCAGATCTATTTTTTGTGCCTTGAATAGAGAGTCCTCCAAATCAAAACCTTATCTCTGCTCTCTGTGACCTGATTTCCTTCACAGCTTTGTGTTGTCACCACTCAAGAAACGGGTTCATGCTTTTGTGCTTAAAACCACTTAAAGTTAATTTGGCTTCCATTGAGGGCCTTAACTCTGTGCTGACACTCTGGACTCAGTTACTTCATGGACATATTAAAAGCACAAATCTTAAACTCTTTAATTTCTAAACAAAACCAGTCTCGGAGGAATTTTTAAGATGTTCACAGCCTTAGTGGTTTGGGAAGGATGGACCTCCCATCAGCTTCTCTTAAATCTGAATCTGTCTCTGGCTTGGACACATGGGGGCCAGCTGGCTGTCCTTGACAGCAAGAGTTAGTTTTGTATCCACTTTCTATAATATTGTGTTAGATATTTGTCTGAAGGACATCTTGGCATCTGCAAGTAAACATCACATTCAGGAAAGCCTGTGTGTACACAGACGTAGTCATTTATAGAAGAGCAGGATGCTTCTGAATAAAATGCTAAATTTAGGTTAAAACCTCTCGCTCACCAAAAAACCCCTATTCGAATTAAACTTTTTTCTTTTTATACCTATCATTTTAAAATCTTTTCTTCTGAGTTTGCCAAACCTATATGATTTTCTCCTTGAGCATAATAACAAAATTTTTTCTTCAAGAACCAAAGAGAAGGTAAGAAGCAAATAGATCTTTATTCAAATAATATTTTTCTCAGCCAGGATGTGTCCTCTATTAAGTACTTTCAACTTTTCCACGGAATACTAGGGTGTCCAATGTTCTTTGAACTAACTTTGGTGTTACTTTGGTTGAACTTTGGGAACAAATACTTGCTTGCTAAACAGCTCAATCTAATGCCAGACTACAAAAAATAAGTCATTAAATGTACTAGTAGATATGCGTAGCTAACAAAACAAAAATGTTACTTTCTTTCAAGTGAGCTTCTGTTTTCATTTCTCTATTGCACTGAAAATGCTTTTTGACAAAAAGCTTTCTAGTTGTTCTAGAACTACAGCTAGATATTATTATATTATGCAGTTACATTATAATTAGATATAATAGAGAACATAAGCATAAATAAGGACAAATCTCGTGACGAGAAACAGATTTTGGAACAACAGGGAGAGGATGGGACCAGGCTAAGTGAAAAGAACATCTTTTACAGAGAGAGTACTCTTTGGAAACAGAGTGTTCTGTCAGGAACTTTCATGTTTCAAGTCACTGGTTTTAAAATCATGCAAAATGTAAGTATATGACACGTCATTGAAAACGTTAAAATTTTTTCTTCTATTATCAGGATGCAGCACCACAGAAAGAATGCCACTAGTGGATTCAGAAGATATATTTGTTGAAAAGCAGAAGAGAAAGAGCTATGCAGTGCATAACACAGAACACACCAGCCCTGAAGGTGTAATGGGGGAAGAACTGTCTGCAACAGCTATGACCAGGTTGTGTTCATGCTATTGTACATTATTGTCCTCTTGTTGAACAGAGCACGTCCTAATTACAAACACAAAGTTCCTTCTTTGGGGTCCCTACACAAGCATGCAAAGCACAATAAGATAGAGGTGTTTGTTGGACCTGTAAACAGAAGGTACTAGTCCTGAGAGGTTTCTGAGAGGAGATTTTTTTCATCCCGTTGCAGGTATCACAGGAAATTTTTGTTTGTGTCATAAGACAAGATTCTATCAAGTCTGATTACAAGTAAAGAAAATATAGTAAAAATTAAAAATAATATTCCTCTGTCAGACAGCAACTTTTTACAGATAATTCATTCTAAATATATATAAGATATCTCAGCAGCTGATGTGGCATTTCACTTCTGAACAGTCAAGCCATCTGTATATTAGTGCCCTAGGCAGAAGCTTTAATTTCACTAGGCAAAAAGTAATTTAGGTTTGCTGTCACTGATAGCTGAGAATAATTCTAAAGAAAGTAAATGGACAAGCTGTCCTTTAATTGGTGGAAAGGGTAGAATTAAGCTGACAGATGACATGAAAAATACACTGAATCTTTTGGCTAGGGCAAAACCTCTGCTACCCTGACTATTCTTAGTTTAAAGGGTCTGAATGTTGTAAATAGAGACATTGCTTCTTCGGTAACGACATTCCTTGGAGAAAAACTGTGGGTTTGTTGGCAAGTGAATAGGGAGGATGGTGCCCTTTTCTTACAAGGTGCAGGCATAGAGGCATTGGGATTGTGTTGCACCAGATCAGCGGGGCAGGCAGCAGGTTTTTCTGTACAAGCACTCTCTGTTATTGGCTGTGGTCACAGCCTGTTCAAATCCACTTGTCTTTGACATCAGAGCAGGGGAGCTGGGAGTGCTCTGGGCCTGGCTTTGTGCTGTGACTGGCCAGCAAAGAACTCCTTTGCCCTTGCTTCTCCATTTCTGATATACCCATGCTCTTGTATTTTTTGCAGTGCTAGAATGTAACCAGGCCCTTTATAATCTGATACTACTCAGAAATGAGGGACTGATATAAAGTTTAATTGCTGGTAAAGCCTATAGTAAATATTTGCAATGTTCTTTAACTCCCTTCCCACAGCTCTGTACAACACACAAAACCTTGGCAACCCCAAGTTTCAAACCAGAATACAAAAGCACCGTTGCTGAGATAAGTTAAATGTTATGTGTACCTAACGTAGTGTCACCAGGGTGAAATTCTCTGGTTTAGAGAGAGCAAATTTGCAGCTTACTCCTCTGTTCCCAGAATCACAATAAGTTATCCCAGTGACTCTGAAGGAAGAGGAGTCAATCAGTCATGACTTGATTTTGTATTATCTTGAGACCTGGAGGCACCATTATCCTCAAGATTGAGGTATGAGATACCTCAGTCTTTGAAGAAACTACTCAGCACCTTTTAGAGTCAAACACAGACATGATTTTTGGCAGCTAGATGGAGAAGCAACACGTGTTAGCAACATATGGTCTAGGCGTGTTCATATTTAGCCATTTTTACTTCACAGAAATATGAGATTCATTCTGAGCTGGTAGAGCAGTGAGTTATTCTCTTTCTTTTATATTTTGACAGACCAGGAGATATCCATGTCTGGTGGTATTTGTAGTTACACTTAGAAGCCCCAAATAACACAGGAGTCTCACTCTAGCTCAAGACATACAGATAGATGTTGAAAAGGATATTCATATCATGGTCAGGGTCCACAGTCTGAAAACATCTATATGTGTGTTGCCATACTGAACTTGCCATAATGAGGCAGCTTACCTAAGCAATGTTATGGACAAGCATATGAGTATGACTCACCCCTCTGATAAATAAGTAGGTGGGACAAAAATGTCCTGTGTAAATAAGCCAAAAGGCTTAAGAGTCAAAGGCTGTAGACCAGCCCATCCTCCAGGCCCTCCTTCTCTTTGAAAAGCTGTCATCATTAATTACAGTGGAGCACATGGGGTTCTGTTTGAACGGGCACAGTCTCTGACGTGAAGGGGGGTGACTGGTACCTGGCAGGGCAAAGCGAGGGTGTTGCAACTGTGTCAGTCATCAGGAAAGAATTGGCAAGTGGAAAAGAGAAGGCAGCATGGCCGCCAAGGCTTTTTATGCTGTGTGTTTTGGACATTCACATGGCTCTTTCAGTACATCAGTTAAAGTTATGTTGAGATTGGAATGTCAGCTTTATAATCTCAAATTCCTTTTAGGCTGACATTCCCTGAATGCACTTCATTTAATAAATTCCATGGTAAATATTAATTTCTTGTTATATTTTCTTAAGCCTTCCTAAATACAAGGAAATCAATTGAAAATGCTCACAGAAAGGGTTTTAAATCACGTTTGCACAAAAGCTTCCTTCGTTCCTCAAATCTCATATGCCTAACTAAAAAGAAAAAAGCATATTGGGTAGGATTTTTCAGCAGGAGATGTTAAGTCATTGTGAAACAGTCCGTTTATGGACTCTTAATTTTCCTTTACTTAAGGATTCCCAATTTATATGCACTGTACAGGAGCAGGAGATTCCTGTGGTGTTTTGTACTGAGCGGATTCTCATTTTGTGGGTGTTTCCGCGGACACAACTCAGAAAACAAAGCTGTGGTGATTTACTAAATTTTTTCTGGGTATGCAGATCTCTCGCCACTCCCTTCCTCTCCTTCCTCTCGCCAGGCAAAGGTCAGGAGGAAAGCAGGCGTGGAGTGGAAGAAAGAACTGTGGCAGTAGCAGCTGGATCCCCAAAAAAGGCAGAAACACTACAGTTTACCTCAAAAGCCTGAAAAAAAGTCAACCCCCCCTCAGATATGCTTCCTCAGTAGCCTCCATGCTGAGGGTGTGAGGAGTGTTGTTCAGCTGTAGTTTGAAGGGCAGGAAGGGCACACATTTCACTAAGAAGTTTATTCACTTCCAAGAAAAAAGAGTACTAAAAGTAAAAGCACCATTTTCCCAGTGGGACCAGGAGACTGCGTCATTCCCACACCCAGGTTGCCCAGGTACTTACTCATACCCATACACGTTTGTGTCTGTCCTGTGATAGTATTAGATAATAGAAGGATGAAAAAAACAGACAAATCCCAGTTCAGCAGAGCAGCAAGTGTTTAATGCTCAGATGATTAAGCCATCAAAGTAAAGCAGGTGAAATGAACAGCCTTCTGCAAGGCACAGGGAAAAGGTTTTGGTGAAAACCATTAACTTCAATCAAAACTCATATAATTATTGGGATAAAAACAAACATCCAACAGTGATCCTACATTTGAAACATGGGAAATTAAAAAAAAAATTCTAACCTGTAAGTAGTCTTCCCTTTCGCATGTGGCAGTTCACCCAGGAGCACAGCATGTTGCTCTTCCACACTAGTGAGCAGTCCCTCACATATTTGCTGTACTGGAAGGTCACACAGCACTGCCAGAGAGGCAGCAATCTGTGCTGAGACGTGCAAGCTTTCAGTGATGGACATTTTCCATACAGCCCATCAGTGACTTTGGGGAGCTGAGGTTGATGCATTCTCATTTTGATAGGATACATGACAGCATTCTTGCTCTGGTTGATAAGCTACTCATACCAACAGATTTGGAAGCTCTCCTGAGCTGTCAGTTTGAAGAAAAATGGAAAGTTCATCGGTGGTCCAAAAATGCTTTTTGTGGGTCATTGTTGTTTATGTTGGGCTGTTCACTCCAGGAGTTATTTTGGAATGTGCTTGCATTGGGGTTTGAGGTTTTTAAGAAGAAAAGCCCTGGTTTATATTTATGTTTAAAATGTACTTTTGAGGAAGAAAAGGAAGAAAGGGCAGAATCCTTTGTTTTGTATATTTATCCAAGATGCACTTTATTGTTACATTTTTAGTTCCTTATCCTGCTGTCCCATATTTTTTGTTGAAGTCTTTGATCTAAAACATATGGTATGGGGCACTGAGGGTTTCTATCTGTCCTTTTCTCACCTCATCTTCTTTTGCCCTCCCCCACCCAAAAAAAAGAGAGTTGTATTGTCTAGAGTAAAGGTCCTAATCTCAAGGAAGTGACAGGATAATATAATAGAGCCCAACCACCTACAGAATTGTTTTGGATCAAAGATTTTGAAAAACAGTGAAATCAAGAATCAAAATAGTTTTCTTAGGTAAAGTAAGTTGTTTTAAATACCAGGAAAATGTTTGTTACATTTAAAATGAAAATGCCATTTACTCAAGAGCTTATACATCTCACTTCTCTAGCAGCAAGGGACCTGTTTAACCCATGGGCTGCAGTGTTAATTGTAGTTCTCTTAGTAGGTAGTAAGGAGTCAGTGGGCTGTGGTTCAATACAAACACAGGATACTGTGTAGCAAGAATAAATAAAAGACTTCTTTGCCACTCTACAGCTTCTGATTCCATGTGAAATAATTTTATCCATAAATAAATTCCATTTACCAATGGAAACAAGACTTTAAGTCTAATACTCATGAGTTAATGTATCTAACTACTGTAAGTAGAAACATAAAAACAGAGTTTAGGCAACCATAACAATGAAAATAGTCTTAAGAGTCATTGCTAAGTAATTACAGGAGACCTATGGTAAAATAACATCTCTAGCGAATGCTTCACATTTCTACTTAAAAGATTAAAACTGAGAAAATGTGAGGGTTAAATCTGCTATACTATATCTTCTGTAGCATTTCTGGTGCTGCAGAGGAACAAAATGCCAAATAAAAAGGAACACAATATCTCTGTGGTGTCCAGTTGGCAGACCCAGTATAGAAGGCCTGCAGTGATGATATTTATGGTAGATACAATGTGTGCATAGACTCCTCTGCTTCAATGTCTTCTAGAGAAAACACAGCTAAGCAAAATTTAGCAGAGCCCTGAAAAAGGTTGTACGTACTTATATGATGGGCAAAAAAAAGGTAGACTAAGAAGAAGACAAGAATATTCTTTCTTTCTAAATCCTCCTCCACTTTTAGACAGAGGATGGCTTGGCCAAAGCAGAGCATCAGGGTCAGTGTATACTTTTATTTTGACACAAAACACCATGGACCATTTAAGCTTAAGGGAAAGATATTGCATTCAGATGGATTTTTAGCACAGACCACAGAGAGACTATTCTGTACTTTAAATTAACAAGGACATGCATTCCAAATCATGCTCTGAAAGGGAGCTGGCTCTGGTGGGGAGGAGAGGTTTGTTGCTCCCACAACAAGGACTTATGAAACATTTTAATAAACAGTAAAGCTTTGTCTGAAGAGAGAGCCTTGACGTCCAGTGTGCAGAACTCAGATACATGCACAATACATTCAAACTGAACCGCTGTTGTATTCAGAGAAACCATGGCAGACCAGTGGATGAAATTCTTATTTGCACAATTGCGCACTTATTGAAGTGGCCTTTCCCATAGTACTTTCACAGGGGGTTTAACTCCATGCCAGTCATGTTTTCTCCTGTCTTCTATCCTGATGTGAGCATTTTTCACTCTCTGAGTAACAAGGGATCTTGTGTGGGAAAATGTTTTCCCTTTGTACCTTGCAAAGAAAAGTCCTTTCACTCTGAAAAATTATGTTGTCGTTAATTGCGTTAATCCTATGTTCTATGTGTATGCTTATTCCAAGGAATACTCTCAGAATTTTATGAACCATAGTTCTTCTTTGTTCAGGTTACTGAAAAGATACTTGGGAAAACATTTAGAGTATAAAAATTATGACTTTTTTTTCTAATTCTTTTAATACAAGAGAAATCAGCTATAGTTTTACAAAACCTCTACATAATTCTAGGCTTTGAATACCCACTTCTCTGGCCATACATGAGATACATCAGGCACAAAAAGGCTGGAATACAGAGTCAGAGCTCTGGGTACAACAGCATGGGCTTTTGCTTTATGGTTCACATATGTGAATGTACTATGACACTGCTCTCTATCTTAGCACTCCTAGAAAATAAAGAAGTTCTGCTTTGTACACTTACATGGAGATTGAAGGACGTGGAGACTCCCTAGGAGTTTGAGTCCAGATTTCATGACTCACTAATGGCAACGTTTTCATCTTGTTTTCAAAACTATCTCGTTGTTTATTTCCACTGAAGTTGCAGGCAAAATTTCCATTGGATTCAGAGGAAGTCGGATGGCGCCAGTGAGGTTTCCATACTTTTAGAAAGCTATCCAAATTTGTCACTAACTTTGAGAATTTGGCCTGAAAAGTCCTTTTATATGTGGGCTAATTACTGTGGGAATAAATAAAGCCGCTGTATGTACCAAGATATTTTAGCTTCTCTTCATACTGTAATTATATGTATTATCTTACATCACTAATTAAGTTCAAATGTTCTTTTCTTAACCCTGTCATTAATAAACTGTAAAAAAACTGCCCAGAATGAAACTAAATTAAAAATCCACTGTAAAGACCACTTATAACAGTGTAATCTGTTGCTTTTTAACTGCTGGCTTTCAAATACAGCCTCAGGGACTCCATTTGGGTGGTCAAGTAATTCTGCCTGATGAGTAATAAACAAATAATTCTACACCCAATTCTGTTTTATTCCCACTGAGTGGTAGCTCCTTATGCAAGTAGTTCCACTTCAGTATTTAGGTATGCAGTTAATCCCAGCTATTCATATGGCTAACTACCACTCCCTGAAACAAGGGATACAGTAATTGACAATGTGTAAAAAAGTAGAAAATTACTGAATAAAATGCAAAAAATCGTACGTTGAAAAGATAGACATTATATTCAGTATTCAGACACCAAATTACTTATAATTTTCGGTTAGAAATAGAGCTTCTCAACATCATATCTTAATGCATTTTTTTTTCCAATTTTGAGATCAGCATTCATAAGATTATATCACATATCTTTTTTTGGAGTAACAGTGATTTTTTTAACAGGTGGATTGTCCCTGCTGTCTTCATCTTTAGCATAGTCACTACTAATGTTAACAAGAGCTATTTTGGTGCTAAGAATATTTCACTGAATGCTAAGTGTTGTTTTATATTATCTTTGAGTAGCAGCTGTCAGGCTTTGTAGTTTCAAGGGAAGAAGATGGTTTATTTAAAAAAAAAAAGAAAAAAGAAAAAAAAAAGACATCACTGTACCTTCTGGGCACCCACACCAAAACTCTTGTATGGAAAATCTAGAACTATTTTCTTTATTAATGGTTTAACTAAAAACAGACTTTGGCAGCTAATCTTCTAAACATCATCAGTTACTTTCCTCCTCTGTTGGAGCAAAATGTCTGCCATCCTTTAGAGAGCAATACTCAGCATGTGAAATATGTATGCATGCATTTTCATATGCACATTCTCTGGCAAAGATTATTTTAGAATAATGGCACTACAGCTCAAGTTTGATAAAAAAATTGAGTGGTCCAATATACAAGTTTTATCTTTTAGTCTTTAGGGGTGAGATTTTGCCTCCTTTCTTCAAGTTAATCGTAAGAGTTTGCAATGAGGTTTAGTCAGTATTGGTGAAAGCTGCAGCAGCCAACAGAGACCCCTAAGTCAAAGCACCATGGAAAACAGACTACTTCTGGGTTTTTTACCCTTGTGTCTGTGTTATAACTGCAGGTAGAAAACACAGAGAGCCTCACTTTACAATAATATTTAAACATCTTAAAAAGTACTACACCTGAAGATTATTTCCAAACACTTCCCCATTTCATAGCACAGGCAGGTGTATGTTCATACACAGCTACATGCCCACGTACAGTGATACACAGCACAGACTCAAAGGGTCCTGCCGCAAATATCCTTCTATCTGGAACACATTTATTATTATTTTTTCATATTTCAGTTCAGTCAAATCAAAGACAGTTTACTTAAGAAACAAAGATCCTTACTGACACTTCTGGCAGATTAGAGAACAACATCTCAAACTCTGATTTCACAAACAGCATAAGGAATTTTGATTCAGGCAACTGCCCATCTTGCTGAACTTCAGAGACTACATTCTCCTCTGTCTGTTCTCAAGCACTTTAAAAATTAAATTTGGAAAAGCTCATGCAGCTGTGGCTGGCACAGTTTTGGCTCTGCGTTGTGAGGCTATGTGCTACTGTCTTGTCTTGGTTGCTTCAAATCAAAAAATTCCCAGAATAAATCTCAAAAAATTGCCAGCAAGTACAACTTAAAAGCAAAATAAAATTATAAAAGGAGATGAAGTATGTTTCACTGTGCCTTAAGATAACTTCCCAACAGTAAATTTTTTAATGCTCCTCTATGTTTTAAGTTGGCAGCAGCTTTGAAAGATATATTATTCATAATCTTAATAATTCATAACTACAATAATAAAAAGATTAGGAATGAAGATTAGAAATTTTAGATAATTAGAAATTAGATAATTTTATGTCAAATGGAATAAGGTTAATTCCCAGGACGTAGATGCATTTGAGGACAACTGTAGTAACTGGCACCTCTGCATTAGCTCTACAGATGCTGTACTTGCCACAGAAAATAGATATTAAAGACATAATGAAGAATCTGTTCAATATCACAATAAGAAGGGAAGATAAAGCAAACCAGTGACTCTCCCATGCTTCTGGACATACCCTGTCTTTCCATAACACAATTCTCCAGAAAGGCCCCTCTTTGTCATCTGACAATCTACCACAACGGAATGCGGGAGAGCACAGCTACCAGCCTCTGACACCTGCAAGACAAATTCCTCGGTTTGGGATGTAGCCAACAGCATGTTAAACTCTTGTCCTGAGCCTTTGATAGTTTAGCTTATCCAGTGGGATTTTTATTGTATATGTAGTTGAAGCACAGACTGTGAGTTATCTTGAGGAGATGTTTTTACTCTAAAGTGTGAACTGGGGATGAGTGTGAGGAAAACCACTCCTTCTCTAGTGCTCTGTTTTCTCGCTGAATTTACTGGGAACAGCAGAAGTTCAGAAAGAGTGAAAACGAGCCTCTGTTATTTACTTAAACTCTTGCAACTCTGAAACTTCTTGTCAAAGTGTATTAATTTGAATTAACATAACAAATTGTACGTTTTGGGGTTTGGCTCAAAAGCGCCTTTAAAGTCTATTTTGCCTATGGATTTTTCAGATGCTAAGAGTTTGTTTCCCTGCAAAGCAGTCTCTGAATAGAACAGGAATGAGGAGTGCTTGACAATAAACAGAAGTATGTAATACAAAACACTAAAATGTTCACATTCTCCCTCACCTCCACTAAGGGTTTCTTCTTTCTTTTTTTCCACCACCCAAAAAAGTAGTAATCTGGAGCCAGCACCCACAGCCTGTTTGTAAGTGTAGCTGTTGTTTCATTTAGGACAGAGAACAGAAAGACTTTTTACCCAGATGTAAACATAAATCTCAGTAGAAGGCATCAGTTCCAGCTCACTGTGCCACAAGGCTTGCATTTCATTCATTTCTTTGAAGTCATCTGAGCAGATGAGAGAAGTGATTTGAACATAGCTGTGCCCTGTGATGAATCCCATTTTTTTTAAAGTTCTGAGGGTTTCCTCGCGGAGCATGTGAACCAGTCACACCACTTTTCTGTTCATTTTGGATGGTGCTACTTCTTTTAAAGATGCTACTGACATCTTGACCATCCATTATTTTTCCTAGAGAAAAAGGTGAAAGGCATTAAATTATCTGAATTTTGATGTCCACACCTATTACATAGTGCTGCTGTCATCTCCCATGGGAGAGGAACTATTTTAAACACTCTGTTCTATAAAAGACAGGGAACTCTGCTTTAACTTCAAGATACAGGAACACAAAGGCATGGCTGTACTAAAGAAATCATGACACACAGTCAAACCAAATCAGAAGAGTTAAAGGACAGGTACCATGCAGCATTTTCACCTCCTGGAAATTCACTTGGAAATTCCTGTGGAAACAAAAACATTACATGATATGGGTACTAATGGAACAGAACAAATGAGACTGGGAGAAATGCACAGACCCTTGAACAGTCAAGGTAAAATCCATAGTTAGGCACCCAGCAAGCCAGGTTGTGTGTCCAAACGTCCTTTAATAAACAGCAAAAGAACAAGATGCAGCCAATTACTAAGGACAATCCTGCTACATTCTCTGTCCTGGGGAGTGCACGATGTTAAAAGATCCTTTTAACTATAAACACATATTCTTAACCCAAGATGTTAATCTTACATAGAGACGTCCAAAAACAAAGATGAAGGAAACATTTGCTCAGCTGCTCAGATTAGCTGTATACTTGATAAAAAAGAAAGCTTTGTCATCCCTCACATAAATAAACAAAATGGACCACTACCTAAAATTCTGTCAAAATTTTAAATATTTTATCCAAAAATGTTTGAAAGAAGGCAGTGTTACATCTAAAAATACAAAATGCCACAACACAGACACAAAACCATAATTGAAGACATTAAAATGAGATGTAGAAAATAATTTTGAGACTCTAGTTCAATTAGAACAACATCAAAGAGCCCATTACTGTATCTTGAGTTAAGTAAGCATGTTGTCACTCTAACAGACTGGTTTTAATTTGTTCAAACCACTCTGTTGGGATGATTTATATTCCAGTATTTCTGGCTAACACATTTAGGAGAGTTAATTATCTTTTCTGAAAGGAACAACAGGTTTTCGTTGACTCAGCTGGGTGCAGAATATCAACGTATACCTTCAATAACTTTGAACAGGCTGTTTAAATTGGGTATTCCAATTAAGCACCTCCAATCCAAATCAGAATCTACCACTTTCAGTTTAGAAAGGGCCTTTTAACTTTCTTTCTTTATGATCTTCTTAGTTCTGGAGGCAATTTATGGGATGAAATTTATGGGGTGAACCAAGAGGCTTAGTGACTCCAAAGGAATTCTGCGGTAGTTCGCTACCCCTTCAGCCACACCAATACAGCCCTTTGCAAGAAGGGGCGGTTTGCTTTGGTTTTTTGGGAGGGTTTTGTTTTGTTCATTTCAGTAATTCAGCTTACTGAGTTGCCCCACATGCTGCTGTTCTTGTGCAATGAGGATGAGGTTTCTCAAGAGCTTAAACCAACTTTGCCACCAACATCCCTGTCTTTCTCTTGCAATCTCCACCCCTCTGCTGCTGGCACTGATGGTTCCCAGTGGCTCAGAGCTGGTTCAAAGGGCTTAACAGAAAGCTACTAGCAATTTCTGTAGCCTGCCACTCTCAGTACGAGAGAGGAGGGGAAGAGACAGAGCAGAGTATGAAGATGGGACCATGACTGTGCTGACTCAGCTTGGTTTAATTTCAGACAGAAGTGCAACCTGAGGGTCTGGTAAACACCAGCGTGGAGAATACAAGGCGCCAGGGCAGAAGGGGTGACTGGAGACTTCTAAAGCCAGCCTTTCCAGCAATTCCGATGTCTTGAGTAATTTCAGCCACAGGGCTGAGATTGACATAGATGGAGCCTATGCTCACAGTATGTCCTGCCACAGCTGGGCCCCCTGCAGTCCCTGTGCAGCTGATTACTGTAGGGGAGGGAGGGGTAGGAAGCAGAAAATCAGCAGATTTGACACAGCTAGGACACTGTTCCCTGAAGGAAATATCTACAGGCCATGTTCAGACAGCTTTTAAATTCTCACCCTCTCCTAAGTAAAATAGCTACTAAATACACTGCCTGTTATATCACTTTACAAGTTGGATTGCTGCTTGTCTTTCTACTCTTCCACTCATTGCATCTTCAGTATATTAACAAGCATTAATAGCTAATAAGTATTAATAGCTAACCCTATTGCTTGGATTCTTTCTTTGGGTGATTTCTCACTGAGATCATTTGTGTGTCTTTCGTGAGCAGAACTGCAGACCAGAGAGAACACTTGTAACCCACATTCCCCAGTAACAGGTACTCATGTTGAAGGAGAGAAAATACAATCCAATCTGCAAGGATAATGTCATGTCTGGTCAGTGGAGGAGGTGCATGCATTCCCCTTACAGATATAGACCCATTAGAAGTGATTCACAATGAGGTTTCTAAATTCTCTTTTAAGCACCACACGTGAGAACAGAGATTGCCCCATTCACTGAATGTATACCTTCAAGGGATAGTGATTTCAGCATTTTAGGATTGGAAGGGATTCTCAGAAATTTTGTAGACGACTCATTAGGGAGAAAATCAACAGTATCACTGAGGAATTCAATTGTGTTCCATATAAATTAAGCTAAAAATATAGGGAAGAGAAAGAAAAAAAACAAAAAGAAGAAAAAATATGGCACTTATAAGTTGTTTGTTTTGGCAGGCATCCTGCTCTATGCAATTCCATAGAAGCTGCCAGAGAGTTTATGGAAGGTTCAACATTTTTATTTCAATCCTTTTGGCCCATTTCAGAGGACAGTGACCTGTGGGAAACATTATGCATGCTTACTCAGAAAAATATCTGAAATGCCACTATAGACTCCAGCTGTTCAAACGAGAAGGAAGAATGATTTAACTGCTGGGCCATGACCATTCTTGGATGACATTAGTTAATGTGGGATTCCCATCTCAGTAGAAATTTACTTCAGCATCTGCGACATTTAACAATAGAAGGAAACACTGGAAACCAATAGCAGGATTTCCTTTGAAAATATACTTTTATTCTTTCTTCTCTTAAATCCCTTTATTCTTGCCTAGTAAAAATTGTATACATCAGTAGCAGCTGGAGGGAATGCAGCTTCAGGCCTGAAAACCCTTCAATCCATCAGCAAAGAGGTGTGGCAGCTGGTCAGTCTGCTGTCTTGAAGGAAGGAAGTCGTAGCCTTCACTTTGAGTCACGAGAAACAGCCAAGGAGGGAAACATCCATGCTTACATGGTGGATATGGTAGGGTCAAGCTCTGTAGGAAAGCTTTGCATAGAAAACACTATCAAGCAAATCTGCTCAGTCATCAGTTTACAGCAAATGCCAATGTATATCTACATTTACAACAAGAAACCGAGTTCCTGTCTGTGTCTGCCTTAGCAAGTGGTGGATTGTAATAGGAGCAGATCTTTAGAGAGGCAAAGTTGTTCCTGAGGAGCCAGCTTCTCCACTTTGCTCATTAGAGAGGATTTTACAGCAGATTAGTTCTAGTCTGGCCCAATTGGTCAGAAGGGGTGCAAGCACATGAAGAGCCAGCTGGATCTCTTCTCATTGGAATGTCTCCAGTTTGGTCCATAATGTAATGTTGCCTTGGAGTGAACAAACTGGAAAAAGTGGGCATAACAGGAGACTTGTTTCAGAAGCAGTCTTACAGCAGCTGTTTTTCCTCTGCTTCACCAGTGAATGAGTTGTGAGATCAACATCCTGATAACAGTCAGAAAGGAGATGGAAAGGAATTACCAGCAATGCTCCTTGGACAGATCCTATCTCTCCCCCTGGGGTCACATCAGAGGGATGACTTCTGGTCAGGAGTTATGAGATCACAGCAAATCTGCTGCTGAGAATACTCGAGCAGCTACAGCATGACACAAGCTGTCCATTACAACCAAAACCACCTGTGTGAGAGGGTATATAGTTTAACCACATGATAAATCTCCCTTGAAAGTCTCTCCTATCCATCACCTTTACAAGCTTTTTGAAGTTTCTTAAGAATGAAGGCTAAAAAATTTTAGTCACACAAGAATATCATGTTTAGGGCTGGTAAGCTCCATTTCTGTTCCTTTTCTTCTCCAGAGCTTATTATGGTGCAATGTAGTAGTACAAGCACAACGAACAACACTTGGTAGCCCAAGGTAGCTGAAGGATACTGAATCAGATCTTGGTTGGCTGCCTGGCTTCCTCTGGGTTGGCAGCAGTCTCCCAAGGGAACGCTTTGAAGAGTTCAGAAAGAGTACTGTGAAAAAGAGATTATATGCTATAGTTTCTTTTACCCACTGTTACACAGTAATAAGAACAAACTTTTGGAAATGTTAGTGGTTTATCTTCAGAAGACTAAAGGAGAAGCAGTGCTTTTTGGAAGAAACATGAAAAAACAACTTGGCAACACTCATATTTTGCCCATTCTACTGACACATGCTGTAAGTGAAACAAAAAAGAAAAGAGATTGATCTTCTTTTACTTCTGATCTGGCTGTTTGACTACCTGCTGTGCCAAATACAGTGAACGACACAGAAATGTTACAAAAAACAATGTTAGTGTTCTGACTTGTATATACACAGGCAGAAGAAATCAAGAATAACAGCTTAAACTTCAGCATGAACACATACAGTGATACACAAATACTTCTTTGAAAAGACTTAGGAGTTTTATATATTTAGGAATATGTGGACACAGTTAATTAAAATAAATCCATCAAAATCTGTAGTTCCCTATTTAGCAAACTCCCATAGTTACAGGTTGTTTCTATTTAATTTTTGAGTAATTTTTGTTCCATTCAAATTATCACCTGACTAACAAACATCAGGGGATTTGCTACTGTCATTATTTCTTCACTGAATGCAGGAAAAGGCACAGATTTAATTTCTTCATGCATCATACAATGGGGGTATAAAAAAAGGGAAAGGAAAAAAAATGAGAATCAATTGAATTTATATGAAACTGCATTGATTTTACTGGAGCTGAGATTATCCACTGGTCCAACAGCAGAACGGGGAATGAGACCATGGGAATGAGTCTTTCTTTTAGTATTTTCTTTCTGTCTTGTTGTGCCAATATCATGCTATTTGACTCTGTTGCTAGTATCTAATATGCTTGAACTAGCACGAGATTCATTATCATAAAAATTCTTATTTTTAAGAGGACCTATTTATTATTATTGTAATTATTACTTCAACAAAAATGTATTTTGCATTGTCTATGAAATCATATTGTGGTTCCCTGGCCCTTCAAAGGTGAGTGTTACTAGGGAAATCCTTGGATGACCATTCTGATTCATTTTAAACGAGAAATCTTTCTCTGTAATGTCACAGCTCTTGCTTTTGATCATTTCCATAACTGATGACTTCTGAAAATTTCCAAAGTAGGATTAAGAAACAAACACAGTGAACTTGTGGGTTCAATATCTACCGAAAGACATGTCTTTATGTCATATCAACTTCAGTCTTTAGAAGAGAACATGATGTTCTTGGGCTGAGAGGAAAACACAGGGAAACAGCGCACTGGGGCTGAAGCAGGCGTATGAATATAAGCACACACTTCACTGTTAAGTCATCCCCTGTAGTCTAAATTTGAGTAATGAAAACGGTTTTCTTCCATCAATGATCAAAGCTTCCATTAAAACTAAGTGGCTTATGTAAAATTAGACAAAATCACGATTCGTAGCCTCAAAGGAAACCTCCGAAGACTCGCCTGCGTGCACACACATTCACATGTATCACCTCCTCTCAAAATGTTTCTAGCTTGCTGATCTCAGAGTATATCTGTGGATATCTCAAATCTGATATGATTGTACTGAAATTCAACACTTCATAAAAGGGCTTGGAATGAGCAAATGGAAACATGTGGCCCAACTCTCCTCTCACACTCATATCAGAGCAAATTAAGACTAACACTGGATTAGTTTTTTTGACAAGCTGCCGAAGTTGTATGAAAGAATCTAGTTTCTGGGAAACCCAAGCCTTTTGCAAATTAGTGTTTAGCCTGACAAAACATTTCCAATAGGAAAGCATTTTTGGCGTTTTGATAAGAAGTTATTTTAGTTTTGAAACTAAATTTTTTTAACATAAAAAAATGTTAAATCAGAAGTGAAATTTAAACTTTATAGATAACTTCTTTTCCTTTCTGGAAATGGAAAAATCTTACATGAAGTTGTCCGTTCCATTTTAGTGGTGAAAAAAAATAAAAGCAAACAGATAGTTTAATATAGCGCACAAGTGAATTCAACACATGACAGTACAAAAAGTAATAATGCACTTCTCCTTCCATGGGTCAATTTTGCTTAAACCCTAAAATCAATTACTATTTTCAGACTGTTTCTTTACAGATCAGTAATGGTCTTCAGCAAATTTGGTCAATTCTTTAAAGATTTCTTGCATTTAAAGAGAGGAAATTACAAGGAGCTTTACAGAAAATTCATGCTCCTGAGCCCTGATTAAAGACAACAGATTCCCATTTGCAGTGAGTACTCTGTTCACTGCTTGAAGAAAAGTAGCAATGTAAGATGTACTCAGTTCATTCCAATTTGTCTTCACTTTAATCTTCCATGTCCCTCCTGGAAAGGTTCTGAAGGGTCTTAACACAACTGTAAATCTAAGTTATACTGCCATTTGTGCTTAAAACATCTTTCAGTAATATGCTAATGACTGTTTGTAGCAAATAGAGTTCAGAGCACTCAGCCGGTCCCTGTTGACTCCAGCTTTGACACTGCCTAATGTTTCACATCTGGCCAAAAGGGAGTTAAAATGGCAACCCTTGGGCTAACTCCTTGGGAGTTGAAATGACAATGCCTCTTCTCTACCCAAGAACAGAAGCAGATGCCTCTACTGAAAACTGTGCTAGCTATGATGGCAGGTTTTTTGGTGGGTCCGTCCGTGCAACATCCTTACTACTGCAAACTCAGGGGTTTTATTCAGTGTTGACAACTTTCAGAGCTTTTCAGTCTAAGCCTGATTTGAATTGCTAACAAAGAAATAAACTGTTGGGTATTTAACTTTTTTCCAACTGATATTTTTAAAATCTTCACAAGACATGTATGCATTTACGCCCAGTTTGCCTTGATCACTTGTGCAACCTTCAACACTATTATGACAATTTATCAGTATCACTTGACAGTAAAGACTGCATGATGGGGCCAGAGAGCTGATCTAGTGTCCTCTAAAGTCAAGAGAAATCTTCTTCCTCTCTGAAGGACTACTTCTTGATTTCTTTTTTTTTCTTTGCAAAGTATTTGGAACTTAATTTTCTGTGCCTAGTCTTCATTGAAAGACAGAATTTTAAAGGGTTAAATAGCCCCATGAACTGTAACACGGACTGCTATGTGGGATGTTTTAAAAGCTGCTACAATAGCTCCTTCATTTTCTTAGTTTTCTATCAATCTATCTATCTAGGTGTTCGGGGGAAAGGGTTGAAAGCGGAAGATTTGGCGAGGGGGGAAAACAGAGTTGTTTTTGTTCAAGATGACCTTGCAGCTGGGGGATGCTAAGAATATTCAGAGTGGAAAATTTCATGTATTGTGCTTGATTTGGGTTGATTTCTGTCTGTCTCGAGAAGTGAAATTTTTCTAGAGGATAACAGAAATCTGTCAAAGACTTACAAGGCATTCTTCACGGGCAGGCTTGGAAGAGAGATAAGAAGCTGAGGGGCCATAGAAAGCACAGAACTGTGAAGTACTGCGCATGCCCCAGGCCCTTTGAGATGCTGAGGGCAGGAACATGCTCCCGAGCTTTTTGCCCCTGACAACACGAACTAAGCTTAGCACTGCATGTGTCGCCTCTTGTTTTTGGAATCCTCCAGCAAGTGAGGTGATGGAATAAATCTACTCTTTACTTTTCAGCTGTGGGTTGTGCTGGCCTTCGTAACTTGCACCTATCAATTCACACACTAGGTTAGACTGATAACTATACAGATTAGACAAGTAGATACCTAGCACAGAGGGAGGAAGACAGTAAAACTACCAGTTCTAGATGGACACTGTAGATTGATGGCATAATCACTGGATAATTGTTTAGTTTGGGCACAGGAAAAACACTTCAAAACCCTCTCTGTCTTTGATGGAAAAGTTGAAGAATGCCCACGGCTTGCTACAAGATGCTACTTGGCTCTTACCAGAAAAAATGCCTTCTGAGTATTGTTGTCACATAGATAAGTCACTGGGAAAAAGCAGGAGTGAAGTCATGAGGATGAGTTATGTCGTGCCAACTCTCGTAAGAAGAGAAAGGATATTGCCAGGCCACCACCATTAACAAGTTCTCAGACCTTTCCTGCATGCTGTGAAGGACTAAGTCATTGTGTCGGCTCTGCAGTGCATTTCCTTCCCAAACCTGAAGCAGGAAACAGGAGTGCAAGGAAACAAAAGAAGAAAGAGAAGTCCAGAGATAGTTCCATTATAACCACATGTGACACTGCAAAATGTTTCCTTTCTTTTCCTTTCCTTTCCTCCATAAAAAAACCATCTAAATTAAACTGAGTTGTCAACCTGGAAAAGAAGTGGTCTTCAGTCCTCCTTGAAGTTGTCCTCTTTTACTCTATGTTCAAATTTTGTCACATGATAAGCATTACTTATTCTTTCCTTTCCTGCCCCAAACTTTTTCCAAGCAAAAAGTTTGAAGTGCCTGACTAGTCAGCCAGGAAAAAGACACAGAGAGACTGCTAAGTTATGAGAAAACCCTCCTGATTAGCTCCCTCTCAGTTTAAAGGAGATTCAATGGATTTATTGCTTAAAAATATAATTTTTTTTAATAGCTTTTCTTTTCCTCCTTTTCCCTGAGCAAAGTTAGTGTTCACTTTTTCCTGGAAAGGTATCCACTCTAGTCTAGCAACTGAAAATTAATAAATCACTGTTCTTGCTAAATCAAAGGCACTGGAGGAATGCTTGTACTCCAAGCCTTCATTGATTCCAGGAGACTTTGTACTGGGACCTCTAGGGAAAATATAATATGAGACTAAACAGGTTTTCCAGTAATCACATTTATTCATTCTTCCTACTGCAATAAGATACACCCAAAGATCACTTCATGTTAACCAAGAACATTTTTAGATTTCCAAATATATTTTGTGCTGCTAAATGCATAGATAAACAGCTAGAGGATACAGTTTAATAGTTCTCCTCAGTATTAATCATCAAAACACACATTCACAAAAATATTATTCACACTTCCACTGAAATAGTTAAGTGCTGAAATTTAAAAAGGATCTTTCCATAACAGGATCGGGAATACTACCTCTGGGCTAATGCATACAGTAAAGGAAATTAAAAGAGGCTGCAAAGCAAAAGTAAAAGTAGAGCTGGCCCTTATTGAAGTCAGTGACAAAATTCCTTTAAACTGCAGTAAGACAAGACCAAGCCCTGGCAGCCTGGATTGACTACAAAGCCAAGGCAGATTTTAAAACATGAGTAATAAGAAGAGAGAACAGTACAACAATTATTAATAATAAGAAATTAGAAATCTTGCCTTTTAATATTTAAAACACTTCTCCAAATACACATTTTAATTTCTTTTTAGGATTAGCACAATGTTATTAATACAAAAGCAAGGATCTATCCTCTTAGTCTGTGTTGGTTTTTCCTTCACAGCATACATGCAGAGTAAATGCATTCATATTTGTATATATCTTTACCATGTGTGCCTGCAGAGAGGGAAGGACCATAGTTACATGGGCAGGAAACAGAAAATGTTCCATTTTCCAAGCTTATCCTTGCCTTCAAATCATTATAATGCCAGATTTTATCAGGAACGCTGCTTTAAAAAAACTAAAGGGAATTTCAGTTCCAGATGGAGTCTACAGTGATGTTACAAAGATAATATAAGAAACAGAAAGTGGAAACAGATGTGTCATTTTTAAGGAGATGGATTACATTAGCGTAAAACTCTCCAAATGTTCTGTGAGTTGTGACATCTGCAGCAGTATTTTCAAACCTGGGTAGTTCTCTCCCCTTCCCGCTGTGGGTTTCCTAGTTTGGATGGTCATTTCTTCCTTTGCAACTTCATAGATTGTAAGGGACCATCTAGCCTGACATTCTCACAGGCTGCAGGACTTCCCACAATTAATTCCCAAAACAAACTTGCCTTGAATTGCAGCAATAGATAGACTATGACTATACTTGCTAGCCATACTAATGAATTTTTCGTGGATAGACAAAAAAGCTAAAACCAAAAGTCTTAGGAGAGTCATCCCCTGAGCTTGCTCAGAGGATTGCCACCACTTTCCCTCAGTCATTAGCTCCTTGGTTGCATTGTTGCAATATTTTATACTTTGATGGATAACCTTACCATACAAAAAAAAATTATTCTCTCTTTCCTTCTGCATCAGTACATCAGACAGGAACCACCTGTCCTCTTAGTGACAGCTCAGTGAAATGGTTAAAATGTGAGACGTCATGATGAGGTTTTAGTCTGTGCTATATTACTGATTGTCCCTTTCACATCTTGACCAGAATGCCAAATGTCAAAATGCTTCAGTGCTGTTGTCTTTATCAACAAAACTTATCTCAATTTTTTAAAAACAAGATATTACAAGCTGTTTTCTGCAAACCTATGTCAATTGATTCTGACACCAGGACCTTCCTTCTGTTTTTCATGTAGAACTTCTTCAGAAGCTTCCTACAAATCCTCCAGCTACTGCAGTCACCCTCTTGTTCCTTTAAAATATCAGTACGGTATTAATTTTTCCCAGCTCTAGATTAGAATAAATGTTTACAGGGAGGTTTATCAAACTAACTTATTTTAAGATATCCAACTTGAATGGTATGTGTTTGCTGTCCTTCTTAAGTACTGGGTAACATGATTACTTACAGAGCAGTTCTGCCTCTTTGTGTCGTTATAGACAATAATAGCACTTTGTTTTAGCAATGGAACAATATAATTGCAAATTTCTTAAGATATTTTAAAACTTCCCTCTTACACGCTACAAAAAAAGGGGTTTTTTTCCCTTTAACAACTGTTGAATAATTCCTTCTTTAAGGTCCCTTCCAATCCAAACCATTCTAGCATTCTATGATTTTGACTTGTACCACTATCAAATTTGCCTTTCTTCTATTTTTATATAAATTTTCATTCTTTCTGGCGTTGTTTTTGTTTATTTATTTCATATCTGTTTCCACTTTCCCTTTGAGCCAGGGTTTCATTTTGTTTTGTTTTGTTTTGTTTTGGTGGTATTTTTTTTAAACTAATATGGCCTTCTCTCTCATTTGTGGTTTTTGAAGCGTTTGGTAAAATATTCCTAAGCAGCTCCCAATTATCATTCACATTTTTCTGTTTAAAAGCTTTCTCCCAAATGATTTAGCTCTTAATTGTTTTCAGCTTTATGAAGCTGCTCTTTCAAAGCACTAGGAGAGAGAGTATGTGAAATTTTTTTTTACATTTTTTGCTGGTTTGAACACACTTTTGCTTTCTTTTGCCTAATACGGTTTTGCTGAAGATGTATGGCTAAGATTTACCACTGAGTTTGAAATTCCCTTTTACCTAACAAGGTAAGTCCAGCAGAGGGATCAATGTTCCAGAAACATTTTCAGATTTAAGAAATGGGTAAAAAGAAAATTCTGTAACTTTTGTAATGTTGGAAGTAGTTATTTAAGCACCAGTCGTCATGGTCTGTTCTGTTACTTCGTGCTGCAATATTCTTAGAAAAGTAAAGTTAAAAGCAGGGTTGGATTCGTCGTTTGGTATCAGGTAAGTAGATAAATGTTCTTCCTGTAAGACAGGTCAGATCTTCTTAAGACACACCCTCACCATTGCACTTGAGATTTTCACCATTCATCTGACATGTTCCTCCAGTGTCTTGACTTTTGCTGGGTGCTTGGTGAAGAGGCAGGCATGCTTTTCAGCAGAACAACCAACCTCTTTAGGGAACCAGAGCGAATGGGGTTTCAGAGAGCAACAGTACATCAGTTTCTATATTCAAAAGCAATAAAGTCTATATATTTGAAAGAAAAATACAATTAAAGTTTGAGTTTTTGAATGCACTAAGAACTAAATCACATCTATGAGCAGGTGAATAATCACACTGTCATCAGGCTGAGTTGGTAGATGCTTCTGTTTGCTCAGAAGAATTACAACAGGATGACAATATTGTTTTTAGAATCCATCCAATTCCAAATTTTTGAATGAATTCATTAGTAAAATGGATAAAAATAAGAAACACTGACAGAGAACGACATATTTTTTCATACTTGTAGTCTAAGTTAAATACATTCTAAACTGATATTTATTGCTGGCCCACTGAAATAATCGCAGAAGTTTTTCCGCAGTGTTACAAAATTCATTTATGGGCTTTGCTCAATGATTCAGAGTACAATTTAGATCATTTTTCCAATGAGCTCCTTAACTAAATAATCACTATTCTCTTCTTAACAGGATTAAAAGATATGTAGTAACTCACATGAATTACAAGAGCATTAGTGGCAGTAGTCATTTGAAGGGATCTAGCGTGGAAAAGGCAGAAGTAATTTGGATGCCAAGATCAATTTCCTGATTATTTTAAGAGAGCTTATGCTTCCAAAACTAATGAATTGGAAGACTGTCAAGATTATACTGCCAAATATTTTTAATAAATTAGTTGGAAGGGATGAGGGGTGGTCACTTATGGGAGATATTCCGAAACAGAATTCTTCAGCTTTAATAGTATACCAAAGTGTTTCCCAACAGCTTTTAGGTATGTGGTTTGTATTCTCCTTTTGACATAATCAGCTCCATCACTCAGTGCTGACATGATATTTTTGTGTCTGGTCAGTAAGGAAGGTCCTGAGGGGTCCTGGGTGGCTGAGGGAGGGACAGCGTTTTATTTACAGTGTAGGCATGGAGACGTTTATTCTTCCGTGGCAAACATGTTGACAGATCAACCACTGTGCTGAATGTTCCCAGTTGAACTATTTCAAGAATAAGAGCAGATTTAGTCTGGTCAGTGACCTCTATTTTGTGTATCAGGAGAAAGGAACAGATTTTTTCAAAGCAGTCAGTCTTCCACTTACGTCCACAAAGTGAATGATTTAAGCAGGTAATCAGAAAAGTTTGTTAACTGATCTAAAGGAGAAAAAAACAGAATAGAGTGATTAGAAATAAATATATTTTTTGGCGGAAAGAAAAAAAAGTTTTAAAAGGAGGTTTCATAGACTAAAAGAAAATTTGATTTAGAGGGAGAGTACATCCTTCAAAGTGTCTGCAGTAAAAGTCTGAGAAACAAAAAACTAGATTCCAAAATGATTAAGGCTTTCTCCTAATAGCCAAAACAAAATTAAATAATGCTCACAACTATAGGGACTTTGGTTCCATTTATTAAGGAATTTTAAATCTACATTATCTAGTTCCTTAATAAATGTCTGAACAACCAGGTCGTAGACTGATATTGAGGGTACCCTCAATCTCTCGTTGTTTTCCTCACTTCATATTAAAACACAAGTCAATAATTGGAAATAATCATAGATCTGAAATCTGTTTTGCCATCTCCCAAGGCAATGGACCTAATTATTAGACTGGGAAGTAATTTTCTTCGGTGCTTCAAAAAACATTCAGATAACTTGCATAAAGCAAAACCCCATGGGTAAAATGGGGCAGACTTTATCAGGATACTTAGAGAAGATCACTAGAGCACTCTTTTATGTGTACAATGCTGTTAAAAAGCTTCAGAGCTGAAAAGTCCTTAGGCTCTATATCTCCCACTTTCTGAAAAAGCAGTCTGATCTCCCGTTATTATTCAAAAGACTGCTCAACACACACGCCTCGATGTGTTAAGATGAATCTTACGTGATCATTATGTATTAGGAGGCCTAGAAATCACACGCCTAGAAACAAAACTTTCAAAGAACTAAGACAAGAGGCAGTCTGATTTCTTGACCCCAAACCTCACTAAGCAGAAGGCAGGCTACTGACAGGAATTTACTCAAACCAGATGAGCTTCTAGTGCACACTCCAGTCACCGTCCCAAGAGAGTGTCTTTTGCCAGTCATTTCTGGCCGCTGTTGCATCAGGTATGCTCTCAGGAGCTGCGTCATATTTCTAGCTCTCCATCCTCTGTACCAAAATTGCAGCTTTCCTACTATTGCAAAGCTTGCCTGACATGTATTTATCTAAAGCTTTGCACTTATTAAGTCAAATTACCGGTTCTGCACACACAGATGTGTTCAGAAAGGCCCAGTAAAATGATTTAATGCCCTCCCAGGCTTCTGCTGGATTTCCATGTTCCAGGTGTCCACTGGAGCTCCGCTTTATGCTGAGTATCTTCATAACTGAGGCCAAATACAATGGTTGGTGGTCTTCTCTTCCTCTGACACTTAACATTCTTAACACCAGCACAGGAATTGTGCTTTACACTATCCATTTCCTTTTTATAGGTATTATTGTCCATCCCCAGCTGTCTGGTGAAATACCTTTCTTCCTTAGTAGCTGCAGGATAGACAGGGCTACTAAGGAACTCAGTTTTCTAAATGAGAGGAGTAATATTATGACCTTAAACAAATTTTGAGGTTTCTGTCACTTCCTCAGTATGAAGTAGAAGAAGCATGGACAAGAAAGATGACAAGGGAGGGAAGGGAATGTAGACTTCCAATAATGGAGAGATACAAAGAGCAAAAGAAAAAAGCATATACATACATACAGATACACAAATACCTGCAAAGCAAATAAAAATGGAAACCAATATGAAGACAAACTGAAATAGAAGGAGGAATCTAAGAAATGGTAGTGGGAAAGAGAAAAAAAAGTAACAAAGTATAAAAATCCTCTTCAGTCAGAGATATTTTTAACAGCCAGGCTGAAATTAAAAGTGAAAAAACCCGCAATATTTTCAATTAAAAAATTCTTTTTAGAAAATGCTTTTATTGAGAAAAAAATTACACAATGAAACTTTATTTTTATTGCACTTTAAAAAGCAACAAGTGTTTCTTTTTTTTTATCTTTATCAATGGATATTACAGTATTTCTGTTGATGCAAAAAAATTTCTTAGCTCAACTGAAGTGAACAGAAAAACTGTATATGACCATTTAAGTACATAAATGTCATCCATGCTTTTACAAAAAGATACAAGCAGAACATTTCCAACCTAATCATGCCACTAAACTTCAAAAGTTACAACAAAAAGGAAAAAAGGTTACAACAGATTGAAAGAGTTTAATTGGAAGAGCCTGCTGGATTGTGTCAGTTTTCCTTCTATTCAGAATTTAATCTGGTGTAAATCTGAAGCTGACATTGATAGGGTAATAACGATTAGGCAAAAATATAAAGCAAAAGCCCTTCTCATTTAGTTCTCATTTATGTATTGTTATGTGACTCAGCTGGCTCTCAAACTGGAGAGAGAGGGAGACTTAAGAGAAGTAGCAACTCATCTGAATGTCAGCAGTTTTCCAGAAGAAAGAGGAAAATCCCTTTTCTTTTCAAAAACTCAGCTGCTTCAACGTGGCAGAATATGTCTGCAAGAAAAAACATCTATGATGATTATAGTTAAGAGACTGCAGCTTTGCAATTGAAAAAGGCTCCCTTCTAAATGAATAAGACATGTAGGAGATCTCTTTCCTCTGCTGGTAATGGGCACAGACAGCAATGCAGTGTCACAGCTGCCCCTCTCCCCATGCCAGTGACAGCAGTGATGTTGCTGATGAAAATGAGATTTCCCTGGGTGTACATAATGTCCGACAACCAAATAGGAAGGGACAGTGTCAATGAGTTTTTTATTAATCACTGGAATGCTCAGGAGATTGTCAGGGAAAGGAGGGTTGTGAGGGGACAGACTGCACTGAAGACTGAAGGTGATGTCTTGAAATTCTGGAGTAAAGAGCAAAACTTCTCCTGGCATCTGCAGGGCCAGGACCTCATCCTCTGCATGTAAAACAGTGAATGCAAAACTTAATAAAGGGAATAAATAATTTCCACATCAGAAAGAATTTTGTCAGGGAATCACTCTCCCTGATAAACATACCATGGGAATCCCATGATATAAAAACAAATCTTTACGTTGCCAACTAATGGTGATGTAAATTAAGCTTAAAATGACCACGGGAAAGAAGCTTCTGAAATTATTGAATGCTCGATATGGCAGCATATTAACTTGTGACAAGATTCACAAGATTTCTCCCAAGGCTGAATAATTTGGAATAAACTTCAGAGCACAACAGAGGTATGTCAGTTCTGGTATGTCACGGGAGTTACTTTGAAAACCTCTGTACACCCAGGCACCAATATGGTCCTCCTAAGATCTAACAAAATTGAATAATGTATCTGTAGCCAGTGTTGGTCATCATACCCATATGAATCATCTTATTTTACCTAGTAACTGGAGAAATATTACTACTGAAATAAAACATCAAAACCACCAATAACCCAGAAGAGAATTAGCCTGGATGAGAAGCTTACATCCTGGTTTCCAAAAGCTAAAATCTACCCCAGCTTCTTCCCTCTCTGCTCATTTTCCTCTGCTGAAAAGTGACAGTGATTGATGTCTTCTCCCACCCAAAGTATGCTGTGGTTATTTCTCCTTATGGTTAGAATTAAGCTAACAGCCCAGCTCAAACACTCACCCATTTAGATGAAGTATTTATTAGCCATGAATCCTTCTGTTCTTACACCACCTCAAAGTTCTTGTGTACGTCACTGAGGAATACAAAGGGAAGGACTCTGGCATTCAGTCGGAGGCTCCAGCACCAAACCCTCTAACAAGGCGAGCAGGCATGGAACAGCTCCGAAGGTCCAGATGTTTAAACCATATGAAGCTGCAGAAGAAAATAAGGAGCAGCTGAATTACAAAGGAGGGGAGGATACAATGTTTGTGTATGGTTAAACTACTGTAAACTTTGAAATCTGTATTATGGAATCCATTAAGAAACCCATAACTTTGATTTAAAAGTAATAGTCATAAGATTCTTACTTTGCCATTATTTATGGTATAATGAGAAGGTACGTTACTAGAATCCCACAAACTAAATAGATGGATTTCATTAAAACTGTCCTGATGAAGAGTAAAATCGAAGCGAAAAGGAAATAACAATTTTTATTTGATGCCAATTTATTTTCATAGGCTGCTTTGCACAGCAGAAACCTAGGAAGATGAAAAGACAGGCAAAACTTTTCCCTCTCTTCCATAACAGAGAGAAACTTTTTAATGGTATTTGAAGGGCGGAAATGACCTACTTCCAGTTGCTTCTATATTAAGAATCTGGCTAAGTATCCAAGAGTTGCCTGAAGAATCAAAGCAATGTACAAATTCAAATCAGGATTTATTTGTCAACACATTGGTTAAATAGAAAATTTGTTGCTAAAGAATCTGCTGTAAAAATGAGTGCTTGAAAGTCTACCCTGGTAGGGTCCTTCAGGGACATAACTCCCATGTTCGCCCTGCCTCCCCCTGCTCCCTCCTGCTCTCCCTTCCTCTCTCCCCTCTGATGACTGTCCTGGGGAAGCAGAAATCACAGGAGCATTCTTTCAGGTCAGCTTTTCACTCCAAATGGCCCACAAACGAAGTCAGCACAAAGTGACACAGGACTGTTGTGATCTCTGTTGGGGGTTTTTTGCAGGGATCCCTTTCCCACTCAATGAAGCCTTAGAAGCTCACCAATCCATCCCTGCCCCAAAACTGCTCCCACCACGGTGCTTTTTCACAAGACAGAGCTCCTCCAGGAAAAGTACCATGATCAGAACAAAGTGACTGTCCTGTCTTAGGGACTGTGTTTTAAATAAACAACAGGTGAGGGAGACTGGCAGAAATCTGGAGGGCTTGTCTCCTCCCTGAAACACCAGCACCGCACTAATATCTGCACTGGGCATGCACGGAAAGGCTGCTCTCCTCTCCCTCCTCCCCAAGAACACTCCATGGTGGTTTATGCTTGGGATAGCATGGAGCAGATGATAGGTCACGTGGCATCACTTCTGGGGCTGCACGCACCCCATGCAGGGAGGACGAGCAATGAATGAGCCAGCATTTGCATACGATTATCTCATGAAGAAACAGGAAGGACACAGGCTGCTCCAGAACTGGTAACTCTAGTCTTGAGTTATAATTACGGACATCATATGGTCTATAGCCAGTATTATTGTAAACAAAGGGTTGTGTCCACAAAATCTATTTATTTCTCTACTTTCCAGCTCAAATGGCCACTATCCCGCTTCTAGTCTGGGATGCCACTTTCCTGCACCCTAGGTTGTGTTCCTGGCATGCTACAGTTGGCTCCCCACACATGCCAGTGCTTTCCCACTTCCAGCCCACACTCCCCACCTCCCGAGGCAGAGGACTGGAGCTGGGCGCAGCCTTCCAGGTGAGTGCTCAGCCAGCCTTGGGTCAGAGGCACTAAAACTCTTCTGGCTTCACTGGAAACTCTTCTCCTTGATTCTAGGCCACACTTACTTTTCATGACAGATTATATCAAGAGTCCATTAGACACCACCATAACTTGAGCTTTCTTCTCGTCCCTTCACTTGTTACCTACGGACACACTTCTGGCTCATTCTTCCTAAATCTGAGCCTTTGCATCCAGTTTAATATGTGTATCCCCTTCAACAACAACATCATTTCCCAAATCTGTGTCACCTACTCATTCTGTGAGGGCCCTCAGTGTGTTGTGCTGAGCCCCCCAGCTCAGTGGAAGCTGAGATCTGCAAACAAACCACATCTCACTAAATACCTGGAAAAATAGATATTTTTGTTTTCAGCTTTTCCTTATGAAGTTGCATCCACTGGTGTGCACATGTGCTTCTCAGATGTGCCCTTGTGTGCACACACATAATATGAGCATTCAAAGAGCAGGCTTTAAAACTGCTCAGTCATTTTGGTAGTTCTGCACTCTCAGCTATTGAACTAATGGCCTGAGTGGCTGAATTTTGTTTGGGATGACATGTTTTCAGACAGACTGTAAATTCAAACTGTGAAGAAACTTTGATACTCCCAATTCTTGTTCTTATTCTAATGTTTTAAACTGTTGATGTTGATTTATTAGGAGTTAAATAATCATTGCAAGAAAATTAGAGCCATTAAGTCCTTTTCTCTCATTTAGTTTTAAATCTACAGGCTTTTGACCATCACTGCCTTATAGTGACACCTTCTGGAAAATCTAGGAGGAGAGGGAAAGCTGCTCTATAGAGGAAGAGAGTGTGTGTGGGACAGATATGAATCAACACAGATCAGCTTTGGAGCACTCATTCCTGGCAGACTTTTGATGTTCAAATACAAGTACAGTGCTATTACAGGCACCCTACAGATCAGATCTCTCTAAGAAAACAAATCTATTGCAGTCATTAATTTGGGCATGTTTGTTTTCTTCCATAAAACAGTACTCAAGTGTAGGGTGGTCATAGTATCCTTGTTCCTAGCATCTCACAGAGATAAAAACAAATAAAACCAGAAGAAATTATTTTTGCTGTATTAAAGTTTATTCTGTTTGAAATCCTGTCTAAAAATATTGCTGTATGTTGAGAGATAAATTTGTGTTAATACTAAATCTTTAAGGGAGAATAGTAGCTGAAGTACACAGGTTCATCTGGTTAGGCAACTTGCTTGGTCAGGCAAGCAAAACAGGAAAAAACCCTCAAAATTCATTAGAGAAGAATAGCAGAAGATGTGAACATACAGTTTCCATTTCTAGAGAGCAGTTCGGCCGCTGACAACCTGCTGTCATGGCATAGTTCCCAGCTTCATCCAAGGCTCCCTCAATGTTTAACACACAAAGGAATTACACCAGCATTGACAGTAGTTTCTGAGACCACTTGCAATACTCTGCCAGGAGAGCGGCTCTGCTGTGTCTCACTAGACTTACAGAAAAGGAAGGCTTTGAGGCTGGCTGCCTTTTAAGCAAATGCAAGTTTCGCAAGGAAAGTCTGGGATCTAGGAATGGCCATGTTCGGTTCATTAGCAGCGCTACGTTGATGAACAGCTTGTGCAGGAATGGTGTAGGAGTAGAGACCGTTTATTATACAAAGCTGAAATCTAACTGAAAACAGAGCTGTTAGGCCCCCGCACAGCGCATGGCAGGGTGATTTTCCAAATTTGCAACTACTGACGTCACAAGAGCCAACTCCAAAATGTCTCAACATCCTTACACATGTTGTCACTGATGACCCTTGTGCCATGAGTCTCCACCCATTTGTATAACAGTGCTAGCTGTAAATTTCCAGCTCATTAGTTAGAATACGCAAGCATGAAATCAGCACAGCCATGATGATTTAAACCAGATGAGGGTTGACCTTTAATTTGGACACCGGATCATGTAGGAGAGGAAATTGTATTACATGGGAAAGAGTCACTATAACTATCAAAATAAAGCATTAGTCAGGTGAGCTTGGCTGTACTCACAGGGGACTGAGCCTTGTGCCCAAAGCCCCCAGGCTGGCTGGCACCAACTCAGCCCAGAGCAAAACACATGGTGGGTGCTGCTGTGGCCAAGCTCTCAGCCCTGCGAGGTGGGACAGGCTGGCAGTGCAGTGGGACCTGCCACCCACGCAGACTGGCTGTACCTGATGTACCTGACATGGTAACATCCCAGATTTCCCATTGCCAGAGCAAGTCAGGCTGCACAATTGGTCTGTCTGGTCCCAATGAGGTATGGGCAACGTGGCCAAAGCCTGCATTCACTCTCAGGACACTGAAAATTCTCCCAGTGCTTCCAGCAAGAGAGGACAGTCTTTAGGAGTCTGATTAATTTACAACAGAGGTCTTTACAGTGTAGATTAGCCCAATTTTTCATTTATTTCCAAAGATTTCCATTATCCTTTTTGCATTGGTACTTTTCTTTATCTGATTGCATCTGAAAGGTCACTTTACCATTCCCAAAAATAAACTGTGCCTAACGTCACCAAAAGGAGTAGGGGAGACTTTGCTATGCAGACCCAGTTTCCGGAAGAAAAAAGGAGAAAAATCCATGGAGCAATAAAAAAAGACCAGCATTGAGCACAGATTTGGTTTAAAACCCATCAAGTTTCCAGACTTGTGATTTCCAGCCCTTAGAATTGATTCAGTTAAGTCCTCCAGCTTCACCCAGAAGGTGAGGTCTGTAGGTAGAAAAACCCGCAACAGCTGGGGGTTTAGAAAATACCTGGTACTCTAGGATTTGCAATAAAGCAAAGAGTAAGCCAACCCTGATTATATTGCAATATAAATCTAACTTCTTTATGTCTGTCTTGTTATTCCAAAGGCTGTGCTCTTTTGTAGCAATTTGTAGTGACAAAGGAGGTCACAAAGTTGTGCACATTATGGAGAGTGCAAGATGGAAGGAAACATAATATGTACTCACTGGAACTCACGGGAGCAAAAAGGGAAAGAAGGAGAGGCAGCAGGTGTGATCTATGCCTAGTGAAGAGAGTTCAGCACAGTGGTGTAAGTGAAAGGGGCTTAGTGCTGGAATGCAAACTGATGGCTATCTTAAAATTTGATTTCTTTTTTTTTAAAAGAGGAATCAAATTTGTCACAATAAGCTCAGACCAATTTTTGAAGGCTTGCAATAGCTGCCCCCACTGAGGCTCTAGAAACACCACTGCAATAGAAACATGAGAGAAACTGGAAGAAGAAAAGGTTTTTGCAAGGAACATCTTAAGACAGTGACTATGAGGTTTTCTTTTTTCCTCAAGATCTGCTGAATTTTAAGCAAAAATTACCTAAGATAAAAGGGATGTATGCATTTTTCATTAATAACTATGAGAGTCACATAACTATAACAAGAAGTTTTTTTCAGCCTGGATGCAAACCATTGGTCTTGAAAACATGAAATTAAAGAGAGAAAGAGAGAGGGAGACAGATACAGAAAGAGAGAGCCTGTGTGTTTGCAAAAGAACACAATATGCTGGCTTTTATAGCTCGGCGAAGAACACAGACCCTTCTGTACTGTCATTGTATTTACTATAAACTGCCCCTGAGAAAATATTTAAATGTAAGTTTCTTTTCAATTCAAGAAACAACCTTCAAAAAGAACTCTTTTACTTTAATGGTAATCCATATTAATTTACTACAACAATAACCAGAAGTCAGTTTGCCAGTTGGTGTTATGCTTTTACTATAAAGCTTGAAATGGAAACTGTGGCCTTGATGAAAACTGTAAAATTCCAGTAAATGGGATTAGTCATCCTTTTGTGTGCCCCAGTTCCACATATCAAATAACAAGCAGTGACACCCTCAGCTACCAAGTGGAAGTAAATATACTTCAAAAAGGGAAAAAAAAGCCACAGAGAGGATGAGTAACATTTGACATTTTCATGTACGGAAATTCTGTAAATGTCTCTCTCCCAGAGGAGAAATATCTTCCAAAATATTTAGTTCATTGTAGTATTTCTCTTTGATAGAGTACTGTGAAATCCAGAGGGTTGAAATCCCTAATTAAAACATCTTAATATTTAACTCTTTGCAACCTGGGATCATTTAAGACTTTTCAAATCAAGATTAGTATAACAGATGGCAAAGGCGAATGGATTTCAATCTTAAAGGTTCCTGCAGATTATGGAAAACTTCACTGCCTGATCTCTTCTGATTCGATACCTTGACCCTTTTAATTTCATCTTTGAGAGAAGAATTCTATTGAAGAAGCAACTATTCCATTGAACAGATGGAATTGATATTGATCACACAAATACTGTATGCCTGATCACTTTGGTTTTGATGCAATATGGTTAATATTTCCATCCCAGAGCTCACTGTCCCCAGCAGAAACCTCATATATTCCCTTTCTGACAATCTTGGTCACAGTATGTTTAGTCAAAGCCTGATTCATGCTGCTGCTTGAACAAGCAAGGCAACCCCATTGAAAAAGTTGCATGTATTAAGTTTCTGGGTTAATTGACTTGCTACTGAGTAAAGCACCCAACTGTTATAAGATTTCAGCATACTGAATGGATCTTAAACAGATTCCCAGTGCAAACATGCTGTCAAGCACATGGTATAACAGGTATAATTCTTCTGATCCGTGGTCAAATTACAGGACAATAAAAATACATTTAAAAATTGTAGTTACAAATTTCAGTAATTGACTCAAAATGAAAACAAACTGTAGCAAACCCAAATCCTTGCAAGTGCTTACTGCTTTTGTTATTCTAGCTTCACATCATGGATCAGAAATAAAAATCCCTACACAAGACCTCACTAGCATCGGTTAAATCCTCACAATTACTGGTAGCTCCGCAGAATTGGAAACACTGTAAGTCATTTCTGTCCACATTGCAAGAAAGCTGTGGTCCACAGCAATCCCACTCTTCAGCCTGATAGAGAAGGGTCTTCCTCCAGACACTCAGTCCTTAATGCCTTCCCTTGGCTATGTTAGTATGAAAGTCAGAACGGGAGACCACCAACAACCAGGATACCCATGGCCCATCTCTAAATGGACAAGTGAAGTTCAGAGAGTGGTGTCTCTTCTGCAGTGGCAGGATGTCACAACAAAGGGTCACATCCCACTCTCGCCACCCCAGGCTACTGGCCCAACAGAGTAGTGTACAGGTGAAGAATGGACTGAAGCCATCACAAAACCCACCTGCTTGGCTTCTCTTGGACCCACAGCAGTAGATTTACACCTCAAAATTCTTTAAATAATAGTCCCAAAAGGGAAAGGATCTTTTCTTTATTGCTGATATAAACACTAGTGATGACACATTCCTGTTAGAAAGAATGGAAATTTACCTTGCCTTTTGAGAGGAAGGGGATAATCCATACTGCATAACTGGGCAATTCTTTGCACATTGCACGCAAGCATTTTGCGGACTTCAGTTTGGAATCTACAGTATTTCAATGTTTAGTTTTCACAAGTTAATGTCTTACATTTGACAGCATCTCTTTACAAAAGATTAGGAAGTTGAATGAAGAAAAATAAGGCACCATTCAGTGCATTCACTGACAGGCCACGGCCAGCAATGCCTGTGGATGAAAGGACAGCTGACACAGCCTGGCCAAGTTAGTTTATATAACAGTAGGAAAAGGTTGTGTTCTCCAGGCTGACTGTAGTTACACCAGTAAGGGCACAGGGAGCACACACATGCTGCACAAAGCCCGGCAAACCCAAGTGGGGCTGCAGGCAGAGCTGGCCGCCATGCCAGCGGAAAATCAAAAACGCCCTCAAAATTCTCCTTTTAAGCTACAGCTGTCTGCCAACTGTTCAGCAGCTGCAGAGAAAAGGAGGAGAAACAGGGAAACTTTACAATTTAACAGCATATATCTTTGGTACAAATGATTTCAAGGAGAAAAGCAGGAAGAAAGCAAACACATTAAACAAACATTCTCTCCCCACCTCTCCCCCCTATTTTAAAAGGAAATAAGAGAATTGCAGGGAAATGACAAGGCCATTTACAGACACCAAATTTCTGTACCAGCTGAAGGACCAGTGATAACAGAACAGCACAGATTATACCCTTAGCTAGATAGGAAAAAGACTGGAGTTTAACTGCTCTACAGATATCCAAAGGAGACTCTTCAAAGTCTACAAAATACAAATTCACAAAATCCAGAAATTTTGACATTTAAAGAAAGCAAAAGAAGATGAAGAGATGACTCAGGACACTTGAATCAGAGCTTGATTACCAAATGAGACACAAGACCCACCAGTGCACCGCTCTAGGCTCATAGCATCCGCTGATGAGAAGATGTATCACCCATTGAGCTAAATAAAGATGCACAAAGGAAAGGGTTCTGGGAAAGAATTTCCAGTAAAGTCACACCAGCATGAGTAGCGCAGACCACATAGTCTGACACAGCAGACCCACCGCAGAATAAAAATTAGTATCAGAGCTACATGGTTCCCCAGGCTGCCTGCTAAAAGGGACCAATAGGAGACCCCAGAGAGAAAATACATAGGAGACCAATGTAGGAGACCAATAGGAGACCACAGAGAAAAAAATTCGGAGAAGCACGTTGCTGCTTTTCGAAACATATTGATATGGGAGATTTAAACTCATATGCTAATTATTTTCTCATTAGAAGAGTACTGTTGCACTATTTGCAGACTAAGTTACTACTCAGCATGTGCACTCTATCCCCAATCTGTCCCTTAGTAGGAACATATTGATACACACTCCCTCATATGGAATGCATTAGACATTAAATATTAAAGCTGTTTTTGTTTTCATGTAACTTCACACACAGAGAAAATAATATCCCACAGACTATATATTAATCATGTTTACTGATCTCTGCAGAGTATTAGTACACTTTGAAGTCAGCCTGTTGTGCCAAGCCTCTGTCAGCTGAAGCCATAAATTTTCTGCTTTGCTCCTTGTGTAACTTTTCCTTTCTCTCCTCACCCCAGTTCTCAATGAGGCAAGGTAAAATTTGAATTAGATGCATTTTTATATTAGCCTGCCAAAGCTTATGAGATGTGTGAATGGATGACTTCACTTGAAGGTACATGTTCTAGTACCCAAGTCATCTTTTCCATCCAGTAAACTTTTCACACAGACATCCTTCTTTGAATCGTTCTGCAACAGAATGAAAGCTTTCCAAAAGTACAACTCTGCCCATCAGCACATCGTTAGACAGCCAAGTTTCAAGCCTAAGGCTGCAAGTCACCTTTAGAAAGTAGTGATTATAAATACAGCGTCTGAGGTACATTTCCCTCCATGGTGTGAACCATAGTAATGACACATCTTTAACTGAATAGGTATTTTGCATCATGTTTAACATGTTCCAGTTTGGTAAAAAAACCAAATCAACAACAATAACGACAACAAAGCCAGCTGCTAAAACAAAATGAAAAGATATGATGATAAAACCAAACATAGAGTCAAGCAGAGTTTTCTACTCTAAGACACAATGCCATGTAGCAGTGGAAAAGGAATCATCTTTCAGCCACCAGCTAGCGTACGCATGCACAGACATGACATCCACAGGGACGTGGCAGCAGCCAGCCAGCTGATGTTCCCAACATCTCTCTGCAAGTCCTGGTCCAGTAGGAATATCTCTTGAGATACTCTCAGCAAGAATCACTGAGAATTATTATGAAAGCTATGTATGAAAGCACTCACTGGATGCCAAAGCACAAGCATTGCTTGATCAGAGCAGCCCAGGAAAGTCAGTCTAAACTCTACTTGCTTCCACCATTAGCACCAGCTTCAGCAGAGCAAACAAATGCAGTACTACAAAATCACAGTCCTCTTCCTTCACTCGGAATAGAAACACAGAGTGCACACAAACAAGAAAAACACACAGAAATCTCGTCTCTAGCTGGCATACAAGACAAAATTACGGAAGCAAGATGGATTTTCCCTGGAGTCCCATCAGCACTAGTGATTGTTTGTGTCTATGCATAGTTGATATCTATATCCATCTGCATTGCATTTAAAAGTCTAGGCTTCTGATTTTGACTCTCTGAAGAGTACTGAAGCAAGCTGCCTACAGTAGCCTGAAACCAGTGGTGAATATACATGACCCTCAGTATATTTTTCACAGTAAAGAATTACTTCAGTTCCTAGTTACCATCTGACTACAGTCCTTTAAGACCAAAGATAGCTATCTCAGGTGGAAAGGACAAAAATTAAATGGCCCTGAAAGCTTATTGACAATCTTTTTCCTTTGTCTTCCAAAAAGACAGCCCCCACACAGCTAACCAAACAGAAGTTGACAGAGAGAGTACACAGAGGCTAAAGTGCCTCTGAAGGTACTGTTAGCACCAGAAATAGCAAAACTGGCAAAACACAGCAGAGCACTTCAAGCATTTTAATTTTATTTATTAATTGATCAATTGATTTATATTGGTCTGAAGTAGGGTTATTGCAGAGCCAGTGTTAAAAGCCAACCTGCTGTTCTAGTGATTGAACCTGCTCCTTCAGGATGGACCCAGACCAGCAAGCAGGGAAAGAAAAAAGCACCACCTCTCTGGGCGGGGGGATCATGAAGGAGCTCGTATTTGCCAAGAGAAGTCTTCTCTATGCAGCCATGATGAGAAGCTGCTCAAACACCCTTTTCTTGATGGTTGATAGGTTAGGAATGAGAGCATAAGAGGGGCATTTAAGAACAGGGATGTAACACAAGATTCTCTCCCCAGCTCTGGGAAACAGGCGTTAACTCAGCAATACCTGGAAAGTCATTGGTTTGACTCACCAGTGGACAAGAAAATGTCTTTTTTCTGACTATGAAGCCAAACAAATACGGCCTCTCTGAGTGTCTGAGCTCTGTGGTCCCACGCCAAGGCCTGTGCTGGCTCTCAGTAAGAACAGGCTTGAAAGATGTCTCCATCCCATTGGAGCTGCCTCTTCTGTGTTGTGCCTTTAAACACTGAATGCCAGAACATTTCCCCAGCATGGAATCCTCACTATTTTCTACTTTGCTTTTTTCTGGCATTTTCTGGGGAAAAGAACCTCAGATTTTAGTAAAATATTGCTAAAATAGTAAAAGAAAATTGCTACATTCATTTCAAAACTCTCAATAAATCTTAGGACTTTGAACCCACTGTCTTCCCATTACACCCTAAAAATACACACATTCAAGAGGAATAATTATATGATGAGCACTTTCATAAAATATATTAGTAGCTGAGACTAGTCAGCGTTACATGATTCTGTCATGAAAGTATCTGATATCAAAACAAATGCACATTATTCACAAGGGAGTTATTAAAGTAATAACAACCTGAACTCTAAATTCCCAATTTTTAGTTTTATATCTGAAATTTAACCTCATAGGAATAAGATTCAGTGCATTAAATAGAATGGCCTCCTTGGAAAAAAGTACCTGCCAGCACGTTTATTGCATTCCCATTCATAGCATGCCCAGAGTGCACACACTATTTTCACCACACTATGTATAAAGATAAAAGATCAGAGACGCTTTTGAATGCTTCAGAACTTGTTTCTACTTTGAAAGAGTTAGTTATCAGGGCTGTGGTACAATTCAGAGGCAGTTTTCTGATGAAACTGAAATGGCCACTCTCCTGGGCTGGGAAAGGATGTTACTGCAAGGGTTCCATTAGTCACCAAAGCATTTTTCTCTTAAAAGTGCCAGTTTTTGACCTTGGAGGTCAACAATACACTGTGCATCTGTTGTTGGTTGGTTTTCCTGAAGACTCATATCTAAGAGCTTGGGTTGATGTTTCCCTAATTGCATTTCCTTTCTTCAACAGTTTGTGATGGCCCCATTCAAAAAGGGGTTCATCCAACCTGGAAGTGCTTTTTGAGGCACTTAGGACAGAGTCTGCTCCATTATTTCTGGCTGAGAAAGAACTGTCAAGCAGAGCAATCACAAGCCTTCACGTTTCAGTAAAACTAACCAAAGGGATCCGTTAGGAGCAGGGGAGGGGGAAAAAACCAAAAATAACACACAACTAAATCAGAGCTATCCCACATGCATGTTTATGGGCCACAAGGGAGCTTTTACTTGCAATCAACTACAGGCAGAGAGCTTCTACCATGCAGGCAATGGTATAAGAAGGGAAATGACAGCAATTACTACCAAAATCAACAAAAACTGCAAGAAGGAAATAAAGACTTTTTTTCCCAAATAATTCAGCAAATGTGTGAGAACTACCAAAAAAACTTTTCTTTTCTAAGAATCTCTCTCCTTGCAAAAGACAAATAGTTCAAAGCAGGAAGCAAACATCAAGGTTATTGATGGTATGTGTTCTTGTTTCCAGTAACTATTTTGTGTGTTTCAAATGGCTTAAATAGAAGAAAAAAAATACAAAAACCACTTCCGCCAAATACAAAGAGGCAATCATTTTCTTGCTTTTCTTTCCACATCACTTGAATTGCTTCTTTTTTCCTGTGCATATTTTAAAGCAAATACCTTTAAAAACCTGTTTGCATTCACCCAAGTTGTGATACACAAGAGAGGCAAAACACTAAGTATCCTGCATATGTCTTTTGTGTGTATGTGTAAGACTAAACATTTACAGCACATATCCCTGTGCAAAGTTATATTTATCAGGCAGAAAGCAGTCACCATGGGATGACAGACACAAGATACGGATTAATATCGCAAATCAAAATCTGACATTTCAGAGTTCCTTTTTTCTAAAGAAAAAAAACCCAAAAACCCCAAATCTACATCACAGAAAAAAACCCCAACCAAATAAACAGAAAAATAGTCCATCTGCTCTTGATTTCCTGATGTCATATCCTTAAATCCAGCCAGTGAAAATGTCACTTAGGAACAGTATTAAATGCACAGGCAACCCCTGTGATCAGGATTGAGCATAAAACAAGTTTATACAGGTACGGAATGGGAAAATTTTCAAGAGATCATAAAAAAATAACTTTCACAGGCTTTCTGGGAAATCACATATCTGGAAAAAGTCCATGATATGATATATTTCACCCTGTGGCAATATTTTATCAAGTAGACAAGACCTTTCACAAGCCTAAATACAGACTGTTATTTAACGTCCAAGCATTTCAAGACTGAAATGCAAGGAAAATATATTTACTCTCAACACTACTCTTTCATACTTTATGATATAATTGTAAAAACTAAATTAATTCAGTAGAGGGTTGTATAAGGTAACTAACTCTTCCCTATTCACTAGGTGGCACTATGAGTCCATCAGTCCTACACTAGTGAATTTAAACCTCATCAGTATTTTCTACCATAGTTGTTGCAGCCATCTGTCTGAAAAGCAATGTTATGTTTTTAAGCCTTGTTTAAGAGCTCTTCTGGGGTTAAACTTGACATGTTTTGTCATGTTAAGCAAGAAAGCAATTTTTCCAAAAGAAATTAAATCCACAAAAGGCAGCATGGACATATATTACTTTATATTTATATTGCTCTGAATGGTGATAAAACCTCGTAAACTGAAAGATCCAGCATGGGGGAAGGAAGAAACAACAAATTTGTTCCTTAAGCTTGACATTTCTAAAAGTTTATTTAGAGGACCTAAGCTGCAATAATAGTAAATATATGGTACTTATTTTGTTTGTATCTATTTACTTACTGATTACTAAAAGTTAAAGTAATAGCCCATATAGCAAGTTTGCTGATCTTTATTGAGAAAACAATGTCAAAACAATGGGAATTGAAGTTAGAGCCTGACTTTTCTTAACCTGAAGAGCTAATAACTTGGGACACAACATCCAGTGCCTTCCGCTGAAGACGACACACACTGAGGGAAGGTGGATGATCCAGCCCAAAGGTTTCTCACTAAAGCTTGCAGCAAGTCTGATGGTACAGTAAAATGCTCTGACTCCCGGTCTGATCTCTAACGCTGGAGTGGTCAGCAAGTCAATGATACGTGAGGCTGATTACACAGAGAGGGGTGGAAAGAAAAAGCTGATTTTGTTTCAATGGCAAAGGAAAGCAGCAGCTTTATTCCTGTGCTGTTTCTCCAGCACTCTTGGTGGGTTACTTTTCTTGAAGACTCCTCCAGCTTGTCTGTCCATGGGCTGTGGACACAGTAGGTGCAGCCAGGAGCTGGCGGGGTCTGTATCCAGCACCAGCCCATAGAGAGGAAAAGCAAAGTAAAGCCAAAATACGAAATAGCTGTGGCACTGCTTTGTCAAAGTGAAGACCCAACGGTTGCCCATGAAAGGCCAGTGCCCACTCCCCTTGGGAGTCTTTTCCTTGATATAAAGGTCATGTACAAGTTCTGCTATAAAGCTCCTTTCCACTTCCAGAGGAGAAAGTGTTGACATGCATGAGCAACTGTTTTTAAGTAGTCTGTGGTCTATCTACAAAATAGAGCTAATGGCAGACACTGCTGCATGTGAGACACGAAAAGGAGAGGCCGGGATGCCAGGGCAGGTCTGACAGGTACTCAGTACCCAGGGGAGCAGGGGAGAAGCACACAACTTCTTGCAGGTCTTACGAAGGCCACAATTCATATCCAATTTTTGTGTCACAGAAAAGAAAGGTCCATTCACATGTGTGTCCCAGCCTTACCACAGGACAAACTCCAGCCTTTCCCAGAGAGTAAATCATGCACTGGATTTCCAAATGACCAAGAGCCCTTTAGAATTAGGTTTTCATATACACCTATGATTTGACTACGTCCAAAAATCTGGATCTCAGATGATGAAATAGGAGATGGGATAAATCTGACTCTTAGAAGGTGTCAGAATCATAAATATGAGAGATGAAGATCCCTGCTAAATCAAGGCTTCCGTATTAAGCATATTTCCAGTGTTTCCATGCAGGACACTTTCTAAAAATCATATATTACTATTCACAAGAACGTGTGCTTCTGAGTAATTCCTGAGGTCCTTTAAAAGTATTTATTTGAATGTTTTTCTTCTTCCAGTTTGTCACTTGCTCACACATCAAAAGTTCAGCAAAAGGCACAGAGCACCACTGTGCTCACAACCAGCTCCTTGAATAGTCCCTTGGCAGCTGTAACTCAGCAGGAAAGCTAAGCTGCTTGGATGTGTTAATTAGTTGGCAGCTCTCCTGAAATTTTCAGCAGTAATTCTTAGTGCTGTGGTTCTGTCTCCAGGCATACACTTTCATTTTGCTGTTTCACCAAGCAAACCCTGAAAAAGGAAGAACAAGTGCTGAATTTAATAGGAGTTAATGCATTACTTTGCAAGTGCTTCATGGCTGAGAGTCTAAAGTCTTCCTCTCGGCAATGTGACTGAGACAGCTGCAAAGCTCTAAGTGATGACCTCTGCTAAGTCAGTCAGTCCAGTCCAGCTCCCAGCAGATAAATAACACCATGTATCTCCCCTTCAGCTATTTACCCAGACTTGGGAGGGAAACAGTGCATGTGAGCCTTGTCCTGCTGTAGCTGCACACAACCAGCTGTACCCCAGGGAGCGAGTGTGAGGTTCACCCCACGACTGAGACCTTGCAGCCCCAGTGGGACTGGATGTCCCTGCCACACACACTACCTGAGAGCATTAACAGCCTCCAACATGCATCTGTTCATTTTACAGTATTATGCTCGATCTCCTCAACACCAAGGGTTCTTTCAGACAGCACATTACCTGGCACCTCACACATAATACGCACTGCAGGAGGATACTTCAGTTTCCAGAAAAAATGCTGGACAAAACCAGAGTCATCTCTGAGCACTGGAAGGGTCCAGTTTTCAAAAGCCTGGGAATTTTCTTTTTCTCTGTTTCATCAATAAGCAATAATAAGTAATTAGCACCCTCACTGTTATTTTTACCTCCATTTTCTGGACTCCATTAACAAAATATACACTGAAAAAGGTTCATTCGGGGGTAGGTTTTCTTTGCAGTTTTTCCTTATGACCAGGTAACAATGCAAGAGAATTTCAATAGGCTGTATGTAGTAGAGACATACTCAGTTCACCTGAAAAGAGGTACTGTAACCTACAGCTATGTATCATTATTTGTACTTGCTCAAATTAAATGAGGTAAAATACAGCACACTAACATATTCAGAGGGCAGTTAAGGTAAATGGAGTTTGCCTAGTTTTGTTTGGATGATAAAGCATTTAACCACTGCTTATACAATTTGGATAAGTGGATTTATCCTCAGTTTGAATGTACGTCTATACAACTTCCATAGTCTGTCTGCTCTTCCCTTACATGTGAGAAAAGGTCAGGGAAGTAACTTCAGCCATCATAAATAATTTTTAACTATGATGGTATAGCAAAGGTGCCATTTCAGGTGGCATTTGGATGGCAGAAAACAGCTGACAGGAAGTGTGGCCCTTCGAGACAACAGGGCAAGAAGGCTCACATTATAATGCAAGCTGTGCAAAGAGTCAAACATATTGCTTGTCTCTGTTATTAGTGTCCAAAGGGAAGGATCAGTCACAGCGAGAGCCAGAAGCCAAGAAACAGCACAAGCATAATTTAGCAGCTGGGGAGAGGACTGGCCACTGTCATCCATGCACATGGCCAAGCCAAAGGCAGCTGCCAAGAGAGGGGACCCGCAGCAGGGCTCTCCACCCAGGTGGTTCCAGTGGTCCCAGCAGGCAATTTTAAAAAATACTCCCTCTAAAATCATTAGCAATATAGTTTGTTCATAAAATACTGTGTCTTAAGGTCTGTAGCTTCTCTTTCCTCACACTAACTTATGCCAATAGCTAAATATGTCTTTAAAGTAGGAAGATAAATATAGCATTGCTTGCTCCACTAGAAAAATACTACATCAGTGAAGTGATTCAGTTCTGATATTGCAGTTCCTACTTTTTAAGGAAGTCCCCCTTCATTTGGAGCTGAATAGAACTGCAAGTGTTTACTCATACAGCCATACATTGAATATTGAAAAATTATCACGGTGCTTAAACCAATATTTGTTACCATCATTTCCGGACACTTATTAATAAGAATAATATGAAATTCTGAAAACAAAGTGTTACTGGTAAACATTGCTCATTCCAAGAGATAGTTTAAAGAGATCAAATATTAAATATTTGCCCCATCTTATCACCACAGGAATATATGAGGCACTACAATAATTTTTCCATTTTTAAGGTAGAAATGACAGCTCTAACTGATTGTATTTCCCACAGCTAAAATCACTCAGTAGCTTTAAATTTTTCATTATGTATGCCCGCCGGATTCTGGGGCTAAAAGGGAGCCACAGAGCTGACTAAAGGTGATGAATGCAACCATGGTGTCTTCCCTGCATGACACCCTGTCCGCAGGTATCCCAACTCGTCACGATGGGGGAGCTCAGTCTTTGACCAGCCATGCAGTTATATAGCACAGAGCCAGAAGAGCGGGCATTAATGTTGTCATCTAAAATCCTTTTAAATACAGTGCAATGCATCCAATTCAGCTCAGTTTCCAACCAGAAGGTGGCAATCTTGTTTCATATTTGTGCTGTTTTCAGCCGGACTCCAGCAGCAAGACTGCACTCCTGCAGAACAAATAATGAAAACAAACTCAATTTTAAACTGGCAGCTACAGTCTTATTACAGGTACAACATCAAAAGAAAGGGAAAAAACCCCTCATCTCTAGAAATAAAGATATAGTAAAGTTGAGCATTACTACTGAAAATAATATAATTTTTAAAAGTTGTTCTTGGTAAGTAGAATTATTTTGCAACAGGTCTTTTATTTATAATTACATTTAGGGTTGAGAAACTGATCATGAGCCTATTTTATAGGCATAACTTTTAAAGTGGAAGTAGGTTCAATGGAAAGATCTTTTTTTACCAGAGGTGTGATTTGCCTTCCTCACAAAACAAGCATGGCGGAGCTCTGTATGGGAACGATGCTGTAAAGTTTGCTTCCTGGAAGAACCTGGAGTATTAAAAAATTAATAGGTGTCTGAACACACAAGAACATTACTTGAATAGGTACTCGGGAAAGAAAATGCATATGCTACAAAGTAATTCAGCCCTTGTTTGCAGAGAAAATGAAAATAATTTCCCACAAATAAAGAGGAAGGAGCTACTTCACACAGGGCCTGCCCCCACCTGCAACACCTTACTCGATGAAGGAAATGGGAGATTTACCACAACAAAGTCTGTGATCCATGTTGAACTGGAGGAAACACAAGTCTGGGATGATTTTTCACTCCCCAAACTCTACCCTTCTGCCTCAGCATTTCTGTGCATTTTGGGAAAGTTTGGCCTCTCTGTCTTTCCGAGGTCCTGTGTGTAGACAGAAACACACCAAGAGACAGAGGTGTATCACAGAGAACAGTTTGGCTGGGAACTTTCACAGGCATCACAGCTGTGCTTCTGCTCTCTAGAGGGATTGCTGTAACACAGGCAACACTTGACATAACTTGGTATTTTGCACCCCAGAAATGTTTCAAGAAGTCTTTGGTTTGGAGAAAAGAACTCCCTCTTGTAAGCTGTGTGTAAAACCCAGAGATCAGCCTCTACGGAGGTCTATCAGTTAGTAACAAACCATTTCATTTCAGATGTTATATAGAAACCAAAACATTTAACACTAAAGGAAGAGCTTGTCCACAAACAGCACCAGGAGCTGAGGCTTCTCAGCAGTGTCCCATAACGTGCTCAGTGTCAGGATTTTCCATCACTGTAATTCAGACAAGTGCCAAGTCAGGCTTTTGGTGCACCAGCGCACGGCTGCACATCCCAAAACAGCCTGAAATGGGCAATTTTCTCTGAGACTCAGCTTGCCTTTCAGCAGAAGCTTTTTCATCATCATGTGAGTTTTTCCAAAGAACTGTCCTGATAATTTGAGCAGTCCTATTTTAAAGGAAATAAGAGCACACAAGAGTAAAATCCAAGTATTTCTGGTTCTTTGAGGCACCATCCATTCAAGCCATGCTGTGGCTGTTGAAGTGCAGGGGTTCTCTTTCCCTGGCTCTGAAAGTCAATGGACGGGTTTGTGCCTGTTACAGCATCAATCTCTCCAGCCTCTGCAAGAGGCTGTTGTTCTGGGCATCAGTACAGCACAGTGACTGCAGAGGACAGAAAATAAGAATTAGGTCAATAAATTATATGTTTCAAAGCACAACAATCATTATGTTGTGCACAGACATTTGCAGTTCACTTATTGAAATGAGAGTAAAGGCCCCAAGACCAGAGGGTGTGGAAACCTTCAATCTGCAGACATACACTAGCTGCATACCAACTCAACATAAGACCGAAATAAATCACTAAGATAAGAGAAGATTCCTCCTGAAAACTGAAAAACACTGGAACATCTGGAAGGAAAAAAATATAGTTGAATGTGTGTTTTGGATGTTTTGTAGGAAAAATATCTGCAAGAGACTGTCATGTCTTTAAACACTGAACACTGAGACCCAAGATTTTTCCTGGGGATTAATAACTACCTAGGAGAGTTAATGACCCAGAGAAAAGCTGAGGGTCATTGAAACCAGTCAGTTATCAGGTCATTGGGAAATGCCCTCTGCTCAAGTTTGTTATGGTTGCTGATAGCACCCCTCCTTGGTAATTATAAGAAAAAAAAAGCAGCAGCATACTTCTTTTTGCATTGCCAGAAAGCCCTGCAGTCATCCCTCTACGAGGAGAAATGTTGGGGGACATCACCATTGTGCTAAACTTTGCAAAAAACCCGATGAAAATTCTCCCCCTGAATTTAGATAATGTTGTTATATTTCAGTGTGCTTAGATTAGGCATAGTTGCACATGAAAAGTCTAGGTCACCTTTCAGTAAATGCTGGACATCCATTAGTTTAAGTATTGCTCAAGAGGTTTTTCACATAAAATACCAACTTTTAAAATAAATGTAGTTACAGTTATTAATTGCACTTTTAGCTAAACAGAGACAGAACAGGTTTCTGTCTGAAGGCACCCAAATATTACCAGTTATCAAACTCGGATTTGGCCAAGAACGTTGGGAGAAACATACTTCTCTGAACACTTCATTTGTCTGAGAGCTTGCCAGTAACAAGGGCAACTACAAGACAGGCAACCACTATAGTCATGCATTTCCTGCCTTGGTTATACACCATGATACTGGTACAGGAGTCAGCAGCCAAAAGCAAAGTCACAATTGCCCTGGAAAAGATGTCCTTGTAGGTAAACCTGCATCTGTGTTTAAGTTAAGGTAGTCAGCCATAAAAACCTGAGGCAGTGAAGTTTTGTTTTACAAGTAGATTTGGTAGTGAAGCATGTCTAACCTAAAAATGCATGTTTATAAATCCTGAACAGTAAGAGGCAAGGGGGCATATTTAACAAAGGTAGCTTGAATAAACAGCAGCTATCAGTTATTTGCTACTGCTATCAGAACACCTTGAACACCAATTTTAATTCTCAGCCATGCAAAAAGATCCAAGTGAACACAGATGTTTGAAGCAGTGGAACAGCACGGGACTGGAGTCCTTCAGGCAGAGACCAAGCAGGGAGCACCCAGGCCATCTCGTTCCAGCAGCAGAGGCTTCAGACAATTTTCAGAGAATCATGGAATCAGTTAGGTTGAGAAAGTCCTTTAAGAACATAGAGTCTGACCATTAACCAAGTTCACCACTAAATTGTGTCTCTCAGTGCCACATCTACACAGCTTTTAAATGCCTACAGGGATGGCAACTCCACTACTTCCCTGGGCAGCCTGTGCCAGTGCTTGACGACACGTTTGGATAATAAATTTTTCCTAATAACCAAACTAAACCTCCCCGGTGCAACTTGAGGCCGCTTGCTCTTGTCCTGTCACTTGTTACCTGGGAGAAGAGACTGAGCCCAAACTGGCTACACCCTCCTTTCAGGGAGGTGTAGAGAGTGACAAGGTCTCCCCTGAGCCTCCTTTTCTCCAGGCTAAACAATCCCAGCTCGCTCCCCATAAGACTTGTGTTGCAGACCCTTCACCAGCTCTGTTGCTCTTCTTTTGCCACATTGTAACAGGTTTACTGCCTTCTTCCCCCACTTTTCTGGGGTGGGAGTGAAGCTGTGTACCAGAAATTTAAGAGACACAGTGCAAGAGTTGTGCAGGTCTGACAGAAAAAAGTCATACAGTATCCATGCAACAGGGATCTTCTAAAACAGAAAGGTAGTTATTCTAGAAGCCTCATTTTATAGATTTGAGTCAATTATCCAGAGCTGATGAAATAAATCTCTGTTTTCTTCTGTACAGAATCTTGCTGGACTTTTCACTGGGAAACCTTCTTGCTTCTCTTGACTGAACATATGGCTCCTTTCAAGAGAAGCCTCTTCTTTCTTGCTGGAAAAGGATACACCACTTCTCCTTACAGACTGTTTAGATGTTACTTCTCATGACTTTTCAAGATGTGCTGGGCCTGAAATACTCAGAATAGCAACTTTTACTGCAGGAAAAGGAGAATACTTATTTTTAAGTGGTCCTACTTTAGAGCCAAGTGCCTTAGTCTTTGGTTAGGTAATTTCTCTGCACTTAGAAAAACAAAAATTCACCAGGACACAGAAGGATCTTAGGAAGTTCAATCCAGCCTGCTCCCACAAGGGATAATCAGGAAAATATATTTTCCCAGTGCTTACTTATCTTCCAAGCTTCACTTTTCTCTGTCTCAGTGTGACAATCTTTGGCAGCAGCATCCTTCTTTAGAGAGAATGGAAGAGAAATTCAGCAGCCTCTACAGATTAACCTGCACATGCTGAAGTTTTATCTGACATTTCTATCATCATCAATAGGCACATAAGTAAAATAATTTGCCATATCAGCCCTATGATACCTTTTTGAAAGGGCAGGGTTCAATGTAAGTGTTAAAATAAAGATGGAAAAGTGAGGCAAGAGAGAGGGAAGACTGCCAGCAAGTCAGAAATCTCTTCCACCATTTTATACAAACCTTCTACTTTCTGAGTTTAGCTGGAAATCTGAAAATCAGGTGCTACCATCTGCACATTTTTGACTCAAAATAGTGGCAATCAGCACAAAATGTAAATAAATATAGGCAAACAAACGCAAAAAATATCAACCTATTGATTGTGTTACGGCAAACCTGTAGGACTGGGAGAGATGAAGAAGAAGGTATGGAAATTTAAAACATGGAGAAGCTATTTCTCTGGCAGAATTTTTCCAAATACCAGGCACTATATGGAGAGCAAACATCAGAAACATGAAGAAAAATTAATCTTTATCACTCAGTAGATGTATCTATCTCATGCATTGCACAAGGGTGATTAGGAAGGTGATGCTGTGAGCAGACCCAGGTCTCCTCCCAGCTGCAGAAGCAGCCACCACACTGCACGTGGGCACCAGACTCTTCACTGCACATTTGCTCAAAGTGCATTTGCTGTACACAGGACGTAGGTCTACGAGAACTATAAAGTAGTGCAGCTGGGACAGTTTCTTGGGGGGAAAAAAAAAAGTCTACTGCAAATCAAGATGAGCATGTGGAAGTTTTTTAAACATCATTTGCCAAAAACTGCCAAAGAGGACGTTTCTGACTTTGTTATAGGATCTCTCTGCAGCTTAATGTTTCCTGTTACTGCTTCTACAGGTTCTGGGGGACAAAAAAGATCATGTACTCTGAAAACAACTACAGCAGGAAAAGCAGAAAATTATAATAGCTCCAGTTAAAAATACGGTCTTTGTGACAGCACTCTGCAGAGGTAAGATTGCACTTGCCATGGCTGGGGGACAAAGCAAGCTGCAATAACCTATATGATGATAGCCTCGACACATGTTAAGTTTCAAGCTTCAAGCAGTCACCAGCTGTGACAAGAGTGACTTTTCTAAAAATTCCTCTTTAGTCATCATGTGCAAGCACAGACTTACTAAAAATCAAAACCTGAAGACTGAAAGATTGTTTCTTCTCAAATATCCATCCGACATCCATGAAATACATGCAGAACGGGGGTAACATTTCAATAGATGTCAGAACCTTTGCCCACCAGGAGCTTTTACAGATACATGGAGCCAAGAAAGTGATAGAGAAGGGCAACAGAGAACGACCTCTGAAATGAAGCACAATATTAGGTCATCCTTAATACAAACAATGCAATTGTTTGGACATTGGGGAAAATGAGAAAGAGTTTCTAGAGCCTCCTTACACAGCCCCTGCAAGCTGGCAGGGCTGACAGCCACTCCCACCCTTCTTTGCCCTTTCTACCTCCAAGACCAGGTGTCTGATACCTGCCCTGTCAGTATCGCCTGTAACCACAGCCTGTGCTGACTAAAACTCCTTCTAAATTAAATGTCTTTCCAATTTTTTACATGGAGCCACCAAACAAAAACCAACAACAAACAAACTAAACAAAATCCAAACAACCAAAAACAATCAACAAAAAAACCTTCATGCTGCTCTTCAGTTTAGGATCTATTTTCAGAAATATGTTTTCAATCTAACTCCTTATTCAAAGACAACAGTTAACATACTCACTGTCTGGAACAACTTACGGAGAGGAAAAGGAGCAGTGTCATTTAACATAGGGAACGTACTACTATACAGGACTTTTCCCAAATTAAAACATGAGAACTTGGTGACAGCAGTCAGAGTCACTGTGACAATGAGTCTTGTAAAACAATGAGCTTATCAGGATGGAAGTATCCTGAGGTAGCAGGTTTCAGTGGTAGTCAGAGCTCATAACAGACTAGCTTCTGTAGAGCAAATTAACAGCCTAATTAATAATATGCACCACAACATACACACACTATAATTTTCAGAAATTCACAGAAACTGACAGAAGACAAGAAACATTTGCTCATGGAGAACAGGGCTGGGGAATTTCCTTCCTTCTTGACCTGGAACGCCAAGATCCTGAACAAAGAGAAGCTCTGGAGATAACACAGGCTTCTGTACCTTACAAATTCGTCATCTTTCAGTCTGTTAGTTTTGCCAGACAGTCATGCATCTTATTTTTGAAGATAGCTGTTCTGGAAAGGAAGGATTAAGCTATCATAGCCTGAGGTCCAAGAAATTAAATTTGCTACTTCTCTGAACGTCACTCTGGGACTGCCTTAAACTTTTCTGGGGCATGGGGGTGGGATGTTGGATTTCTCCAGCCCTGCTGTTTTTCATGTGCTTTCACACGGGAGAGAAGGAGAATGCAGCCCTTACACGTGGCACACTCAGAGTACAACTGCCAGGCAGCCGACCCTTCTACAAATACCATTAGGAACCTTTCTGTTCAAAAAAACAAACTTAAATCAACATTAGCACCATAATTATTGCAAAGCTGGTGAATGGGCCACTCTGTTACCTAAAGTCCATTTTAATCCCAAAACAACATAGTTAGGATGGGAAAGACTTTTTAAAGGTATTTGAAATATGTATACTCCATCTCAGGTCCAGGGAAATCAAGTTACCAGCCTGTAAGTGAGATAAGGCAGCCAGAGAGCACCCAGATCCTGGGTGGCTGCGGGACTTGGGTCATTTGCTCAGCTCAGTCCTCAGGCTGAGCAAAGCCCCCGATAACACCAGCTGGAACGTGTGCCCTGCAGCCCTGGACAGCTGGAAGGAGAAAAGGCCAGTCACAAATTAAATTAAGAGGTGTAATATGGTGTGAGAAGAAAAACAAATTGAGATTGTGAAAACAGGTGCCAACTGACATTTACTCAATACTCAGTCACACTTTCCTTTCTCTCTATGTGATTAGCAGCTAAGCTGAATTAGGATAGATTTCATGCGTCTGTGACCTTCTAGAACCCCCTTACAGCAAAAGAAAAACACCTGTAGCAAGAAGGGTTTTTTTCCAAGAGGGTAAAAGTGCCAACTAGTGTGAAGCTGGGTTGGCCAGACCTAAGCAAAAATATATGTATATGTTGGGTGATGCAACCGGATTAAACTTTATTTCTTTAAAAAAGAGCACTAAAACCAGGGCTTTAAAGTAGCACCAGGCTGGCAAAATCATGGATTTATTTATCTGTATCATTCAAGGCTATCTTACTAGTTATTGTTCAGAGAATAAGTTGAAACCCATGAGCACCATCCTGAATTTCTTGGGAAGGACCAAAATGAAAGGCGATGGACCAAGTTGTTCCCTGCAGAGCCTTGTGCTCTTTCTATGCATCTGAAAGCAGAACCGTGGTTTTGTATTGGCTCTGTTTGGGGCTCCATGCAAGAAAAGATTTACCTGTGAGGGCACAGGAGAACACCCCGATACCACTGCACCCGAACACCATTCCTCCACCAAAGCTCTAGCTGCTCACACCCCATGTTGGGATGCAAAACTCTTCTTCCTCTTCCTGGGCACTCTCTCCTGTTCAAACATGGAGGCTCCCGTGGGCTCACACCGAGCCTGGCCCACTCGCAGCTGCGGGGCTCACTAGCGGTTTCTCAAGGCTTCTGCTCAGGGCAGGCTCCACACAACCTGTTCCTACTCTGAGCTTCTCTCCTAGCAGGGAATCTATGGCAGATTTTCAGCAAATCGACCTGCAAACACACCGGTCATCCCTCTTTATCTGACTCAGAAACCAAGGAGATCCCTGACTTCTGGTAGGATAAAATTAAGTGGAAGGTATGCCAGATCCAACTGCTAAATCCAGGAAAACTTTGTACACTCCACAGCCCTGGTAATTGCAGAAATCTCCTCTAACACAAGAAGATTGGCAGGTCTGTTGGAACGGAGAACTTCGGAAGTGCAACTTTCAAAGCAGACCTTTCCCTCTTCCCAAAAGCACCAGAATTACCAGAACAAAAGCCTTCAGTGGAGCTTTCCTCCCTCAGTGCAAAGTTATGCCCATCCTGCATCACACCTGGCTGCAGCAGATATACAGCTCTATCCTGTGGGGGTAAGAAACACAAACACCTGCACCCCTCGAACCGAAATGCAAAGCATGATCCCACCCACAAACAATCCCAAATGGGCTACAATGCACAAACACCAACTGCTTTGGGAGAAAATACTTCAAACTACACCTTCCACTAATTTTTAAGCTTACAGCCTTCTGTGCAATAACATGAAGTTTTGGGACTCTGTCAAGGACAGCAGCATTGAATTAACTTTTTTTTCTCAAAACCCTCCACAGCTGAACAGATGATGGCAAGCATGTACCATGAGACCACTTTATGAAAATGTCAGGGGTCTTAGAAATAGCTGACATTCCCTGGCCTTCAGTTTCATGATCTTTATCATAGTAAAATGTTTTTGCTTATTCCTTGCACACCTGCTGTGTGTCAGTTTTCCCCCAGCGCAGCTCCCTTACCGCATGCATGGATCATACTGACATACACAATCACTTTCTTTATGCCAAGCAGATCTCAGGCACTATTGGCCCATCACACACTGATAAAAACCACAGCACATAAAACGCTTTGTGAAGAGAGAGGAATGCAGACCAGGAACATGGCTCAGGGTTAGAATAAATGAGAACAGAGGTCTGGAACTTGCTGCCATGAAGCTTTGGATGGAAATTCATAAGTATTTCTAAAGTATTTATTTTCGTCTCATACAACCAATTATTCTTATGAAATGTCAGCAGCAAATCACGCCAGGAGACAAGCTCCTTGAATTTTGAAGCCATAAAGCATAACCAAAACACTCTGCAGGGAGCAGGAAGGATGGACAAGAGGAAGGGGGTGTAGATCCAAGAACTCCGGGGCCTGACCTCTTTTTAACCTCAACAGTTCAAGAAGGTTTCAGCTCCTCTACTCCATTTCTTCCTAATTACGCTCAGTAACTTCATTGCCTGTCCACAAGTACCTTGTCACATGCACCATTCAGCTCTACATGGGCACTATGCAATCTTGTTCAAAACACATCTGCTTTTAGAAACATATTATCCCCTTGCTTGCACTTAGAACAAAACAACCTGAGGAATAAAAAAAATAGTGAAATTTTTACTATAGAGTTGAAAAAGAGCAAACTTTAAAAAGTGTTTTATGAAGTTTACTTGTATTTGGAAATATTTTACATTTTTTGTAAGTTTAAATTAGTTTAACAAAAAACAGTCTTTCAAACTTATCCCTACACTGAGTAAACTGCTGCTCTAAAACCTGAGCACAAACAATACTAGAATTGTCCAGTTTACTTCAAACACAATTAAATAAAAAATCAAGAGTAGAATTTTTTTAACTTGATATGTTACACTAAGCAAGTATGGAAAATCTCAGGTAATTATCCTTGCAATATTTTCTTCTTAGGCCTTGTGAATTGAAATAACCTAAAAGATGCAGCAGGCTATTAGAATGGAATTAACTTACATATGGAATTGTTAATAGGAAAGAGAAGATTCATTTAAATTAAATTATTCCAGGCCCATAAAAAACAGGCAGAGAAACAGAAGACCTAAATGTGGTTTCTTTTTCATTTAACTTAAAGGAATGGCCACCATGTAGAAGGCAAAAGCAGACATGGTCTAAACAGGCTCAGACAGCAATTCATGAATCATAAAACAGAATATCCTGAGTTGGAAGTGACCCAAAAGGATCGAGTCCAACTCCTGGACCCCTGCACAGGACACCACCAAAAATCACACCATGTGCCTGAGTGTTGTCCAAACGCTCTTTGAATTCAGACAGACTTGGTGCTCTGACCATTCCCTGGGGAGCCTGATCCCGTGCTTGACCAGCATGTGCATTACCGTTTTGTAATCAGCTTCTGCTGGCCAAGATTTCACTCTGTGTCCTCCTCTGCTTCAAAAGTATTCTTTAACAGCTCCGGTGTTTCCATGCTCTGAATATCGATAATGCCCACAATGCTTTGCCCACATCTCCTCTACAGACACAACCCCTCTGCCTTTAAGCTAATCCCACTGCTGTTTAAGTAATGCATGGATCACTCACCATAAATGTGTTTATATTTGTCCATATTTTATGAGCAACTTCATGAAAAACAGCTGAAAACACACCATGTTGCCAAAGGAGATATGCAAATATATGCCAGTCCTTTCTATTTTTTTTCCCCCCAGACATTTTTGATGTGAGGAATTATTACAAGAATAAAAGTAGTGATTAAAAAAAGAAAATAATCAACCAAGAAGAATTCTTTAAAAAAGGCATTGTCGTATTTTATATTTTTAAATGAAAAAATCAAAAGCATAATTTTTTGTTTCCCCATATTGGATTTTAAAACTGCAGAGTTCAGAGTTCCAAATAGAATGGACAGGAGGCTTGTACTTAATACTATGCTTTGCAACACACACATGCACTTACGTACATATATATAACCTAATGTTATTGAAAGTGGTTACGGACCTGTTTTAGACTTCCTTGGTTTAGGTTTCCTTGGAAGAAGGAAAATGAGATTTGCTGACTGCTAAAAAAAAAAAATTAGAGAAAAAATGGACATTGCCTCTGGAAATTCCTAGTGGAGACACAGTCTTTTTTTTGTCCTAAGAAAAGTGTCTTCGAGCTGAACCAACTGGCCAATGTAGATTTAACTAATTTTGATGTGATCAACCAAGCAGCTGGCAAATACTAGGCAGTTTACTTGGAGAGTGCTTCTCTTGATCTGTGATAAAACCTACAAATAGCTAATGGGAAAGGAAACAAGTATTCCATGTGAAATAGTATTTCTCTGATGTGAAAAGCTCAACGTAAAATGTGCAAATCTCAGAACCACACACGCACACAGTATTAGAGATGCACAAAAATTCAGGTATGCTGCAAAATGCAATTATTTACAGTCTAATTCATATAAACAGTGTAAAAGCTTAAAGTATTGGAAGGGGATGTTGATAGAGGTTTTATTTAAGTTTTCAAAATAAATCTGAAGTTGAGAGGTATTTCTGACCCACCTCAATTTTTCTTCTGCAATGCTTTCTTTTCAGTTTATTCAATTCTCTAAGTTAATGAACTAAGTAAGAATATTGTACTTCACATGCTGTTGCTAAATGAGTAAAAAATTTTACTGTTTTCTAAGAAATGGGTTAATGGGCCCACTATGAGAGCACTTCTCTTTCAGTTTAATAAATGATCACTTGACTTGGTATCAAATAAATCATCACTACAAAAGTTTCCTGTTAAAATAATTTTTAAAATTAAAAGCTAGCCTTCTTACGGATTTTTTCAATTGTCCACAATACTAGAAGAAAAACATTATGACTGTCACACCAAGAGTCCACCTACATAAACAGCCATCTATCCAGTATTACTGTACTTCTTAGGCTCAAGATGACACACCCTCTAGAGACCACAATATTCTTGGCAATAGCAATACCACTGACGGAAAGGAAAAAAAGGATGGATTTTACAGCAAGTGGAATAGCACAAATGTTTATATGTGGAATCTGTTCGTGTCTGTTGGTACCACTCAGGTGCTTCAGCAAGTTCTGTCACTGGTGACAGCCCCATATCTTGGTTCTACGGAACCCCTGTCAGTAGCACTCACACTTCCACAGGCTGCACTTCTCTTATTACCAGAGTGGTGAGGCTCCAACACATTGACAGGCATTTACACAACTGCTCACCACTAGCCTCAGCACCACTTAGAACCTACAAGTAACACAAAGAAAACTAACAAATTTTTCCATGAGATACACAGGAGAACCATGAGCCCATGTTTCCTTTACATGGCACTGCACAAAGTCAGCAAAATTGGTGAATTTCCAAATGCATGACATCCTGTTTCCATTTTTGTATTGATACAATTCTCCAAGACAGCAGAATACTGAATGGAGCTCCTATCCTTTTCTGCCCCACATACTTGTGGTTTTACATTGGATATAAGCAGGCCTTGTTTGTTTGCAGAAATGATGTTTGGGATTACTGGGAAGCCAGTTTTAGATCAACATGATACACAACTGAGTAAGAGTGAAACCAATTTTTAAAAAAGACTATAAAAGTCTGTTTTGTATGAAGTTTTTGAAAACAAAAACATTGCCTTTGACAATCAAATTCCAACTTCACCACCATACTGAAAAATAATAAACCTGTAGCTTGCTAAGGGGAGATGATATCTGCAAAGAACTTTTTGTACTTGCCCTAATACAGGCTGGCTATTTTAAGAACAAAAAGAAGTGAAAGTTCTGGCTATTCTGCACATGGAATAACCAGGTAACTCACAGAACCATCTTCTACATGTTCCAAATGAAGAAGATTGTTCCCAATTCAAATAATTTTGAGAATCTCTTACCTAAAACTACCGAAAGTTGGCAACAGAAAAATTTCATCATTATCTCTCACTTTAATTCAGAATTAATGTGTTTCCAGAGCTCAAGTGAGAAAATTGAGCACATAACCTCAAAAGACTACTTCGGACTTGCATTTAAAAGTGCTATGGTCAGAAAGAGCAATTCTTTTTTTGAAATCTACATTCTTTACTTCCAATTAGTAGGTCTTGATTGCCAACAAATTTAATATAATCTTGTTCCCCACTTAAGGTCAATGCCAGAATTAATTTATGTACTATTTCAATTCTAAAACATCACATGAGAATTGCAGTGGTATCAAATTATTTAACTGACCCATGCAGATTATCCCAACCCCAACATGCCACAGTAATTCAGAGACACGGCAAATATCTCAAGTAACTGGGAAACAGTTATTTGAGATATCTGAATACAAAAGCAGTCAAACATATTTTGGGGAGGGATACACTGTAGTGGCATACATGTTTCAAGTGTTTAACAAAAATAAAGCTTAATTTCTTTTGAAATACATAACAAAAGTGAATTGTTTTCCTAATATAATTTCCTTTCTTCCAAGAGATAAACTATGGAATTTGTACTTAATGCAGACTGATGCTGACTACTGAACTCCACAAAAACTTTATCAATCCTCACACTGCACTAAACACCAAAATCAAAATTAAACAAAGAACCAAAATTAAACATAATGTGAGAGACTGAAGATTTAAATAAGCCACACATGCATATAACCCTCAGTTAGCAAATGGCGGATTATTTTTAAGACTTTTTAAAAAATAAGCTTACTATGGAGTGTGGTTTTTTGCCACGAAATTACCCGGGGGTAACAGCTTTGACGAATAAGAACTTCCCATCAGCTAGCAAAATTCCCGAGACATGTCTATATCCTGTAGCAAGTGTGTGTTAGAGAAACTGGTAAACACTTTACTCAAGGGTCAAAGAACTAACATCTCTGTAGCTCAGGACATCTTTTTGATAAATGTGAAACAGCTGGAATAAATATATCAAGGGTAACAATTGTGATCCCATGGTAGATCCAGCTGCTGCAAAAATAAACCCGGGGTGGGAAAAGCCAAAGAGTAAAAAAACCTGCAACAATATAAAAAACCCCTCCTACATCATGAAGTCCCACTGTTTCTGCTAAGTACTTTTAAAACACACGACTCTCAGCAAACACTGGTCAAAAATGAATGTAGAGATTAACTTGTTAGAAGCAAACCCAGCTTATAAAATGTTAAAAAAAAAAAAAAATCAAGGAATGGTTGCTTTATTTAAGCAGCAATAGTTTTACCTTTAGTGATTTTTTGTACTTGCCGGTGAGAAAGTTATTTGATATTTGAAAAATAAATGGAGACTCAGTAATCCTGTTAATACTTTATTAGTGTAATTTTTTAGCTTTCTATTGGACAGAACATAAATGCAAACTCCAAAAAAATTCAGAGTCCTCTGCCATTCAGTAGAAGTGACCATGGCAGCCCGTTTCATGTTCATTCTTTGTTACGGAAACAAGAGGAGGGGGAAGGGAGGGGAAAAGCATCAATAGAACAATTAGGCACACAGCTGACACTTACTGTACAATGATATGCACAAGTAATTTATAACAGCTCTATTTATGAGATGTGTTCTTCAGATTCTTCCCTTGTAATATATGAGCTTTGCTCAGGTGAGCAAGGATCATTGAGAACAAAGGAATTAACAAAGGAGTAACAAATAAGACTTTTAAAACAAGTCCTTAAATAAACTAACGTAACAACAGAATTCAAAATTGTTCAGCTGATAAGACATTTTTAACCCAGACTTCAGAACATTAAAAATTCATTTATTTTACAGCTATTCAAATACACATGCATTAAATGAAAATATTGCACAAAATTAAAATTTAGATTGTGGAATTTATATAGTTTCATTTTGGTACACATTCTGGTAGCACTTAAAATTTACTGTTTAGTTCTAGCAAACACCAGCAGCACAAGCTTGAGGATGAACCAAATGAAAAATTAAATTGCTCATTTTCTTTTAAAAATAATTAAGGCTAAAACAAGTGCATTTGTTGACAATGGCACAATTTTCAGTGGCCAGTCACAGCACTCAAAGGCCAGAAGATACACCCAGACACTTAAGTGCCGTATATTGACATTCAATTTTGGAAACTTCCTAGGATAATAGGCTGCATGGGTTCTTTAAATCGTTGACAGGAAAACCTTTTAAATAAAGACACATAGAAACTTGCTTTAACAAAAAGTACTCATTTCTGATGGTTCTTGCCAGCCAACAGGCACCACTGAATTAAGAAGCCACATTCTGTAATTAAATACAGAAGACAAAACTTCAATACATATATACATATGCACACATGCGTATATAAATGTGTGTATAGGTATATGTACGTAATAAATTCATTAAGTAAAACCACTAATAAGCACAGCGTATTATGTTCAGTTCACATTCCTAGAGATATTATTTTATTTTTGTACAGAAATGTACCAGATAACTAAAAAAAAAATCCCAAATTTGTATATTATCACTATGCTCTTGAAATTTGTCATGGTACCTACAGATAGATAAAAGGTTCCACAGATTTGACAAAAACAGTATTTGAATTTCCCACTTTCATAATGCATAACAAATTCAGTGACTTAAAAGACATAAATTAGATTTGGTAGGATTAATGAGATATTTACTGTATCGCCAAGAACAACTGCTGAATGATCTTTCATCAGTCAGATATCAGTTATGCTTGAGCACCCTGACATCAGAGGAAGATACAGGCATGTAAACAATAGGAGCTGGCTATGTTGATTACTTCACACAGAACTCAAGAATTTTGTTAAATTCAAAAGCATTTAACCGTCACACTTCTACAGAACCTGCAGAGAGGAAGGGAGAGGGATTCTTCTATATTTACCAAGTTGTCTTCCTAGGGATTACAAAAGAAAGGGATTTAATTTACAGCATTTAGTTCTGCAATAAAGAAAAAACCAAGTGCACTTGAGCCCATGCATACTGTATGAGAATGTTAACAGTACAATATGATCATCATTAAGTAATATGATAAAAGGCTACATTTCATTAATAGAGTCCATGAGAAAAATTATCTATATGGAGGCTTCAGTCAATTTAACGAGGTCCTTTGAGAGCCTTCTATCTTCTCTCAGAACGCTTTCAGCAAAGGTCTATGTTTCTCTCTCATATAAAAGGACCATTTGTCCCCATTAAGACACAAATTACTACAAGGATCCTTGATCCACAGCTGTATCTTACCCTGTGTTCAGCGTTCAGAAAAAAAAGGGACTCTATAAGATTACTTTCTATTCACTCAAGATAGTAGTGCTCAAACAGTCAGGGACTATGAAAAAGAAAACACAAACTGAGATATGCTGTGGCCAAACAGGATTACTCAGATGTTACTGTATTTTTAATTGGACAGAACTTCTTCAATGAAACTAAACAGATGGATGTGGGGCCATGATGTCAAATTTTTATTAAAATTTTACACTATGCAAAAAATAAAAAAATTATTTAAAAAAATATTGTAGTTTTATCTCCTTTTTATTTTCATATATACACTGAGATGCATTCAGAAATTTCCAAGTGTTTGCATATGACTAATGAATCTTTTACCTGTGAGGAACCAAGTAATTCTAATATTTCTCCATATGAGGCTTACACACTAAAAGGTAAGGAATCTTTCAGCTAAGTAGGACATAGCGTTTTACATCCCAAAAAAGTTCCAGATTTTAGTGGGGAGTTGTGTGTAAACTGTGTCTTAGTGCGATTTCCTCATCTTCTAACACAATACCTATCCTCTTTGAAACATGTACCCCTTTCCTTCTACAACTAGCAACTTGACTTATGTTTCAATAGACCAATTGAACATCAATATAATGCTCCTTCTCCACTGAAGTTACATGCAAAATGTATGCCAGGTGCTGTAAGAGCAGCATATGGCCCTTAAAGCTACAGAACAATCAGAATAAAGGGTTTGTTTCTACTGCACCTCTGCTTTTACTAAAACTCCCATTAGATACAAGGTTAGTTTAATTTTCAAAACATGAAAGGTGATGCAGATGTGGCATAAAAGCCACATTACCTCAAGTTTTCTTTAATAAATGTACTTTTATGATGGGGCTATAGCTATTTCTCCCCTCTCCTATGAATCTGCTGTTCCAGAGACTGCTTTTCCTGTTAGCTCAGCCTTTACAGAAATGTTAAAATAGCCCTACAGAGCCTCAACAGTCATAACGTAGAACAATACCACCTGACTCTCACACATTGCACAATCTCCCAGTGCCAGAACACCCTTTTCTTCAGTTGTATCACCATAGTTGTGCTTTACTTGAACAGTCTGGCACTTTTCATAGCTGGCAAAACATCGACTCAGGAACGGAAGGGATCAGCTTTCTTATATACTGGGCCAGTTTTCTTCTCAATGTTCCATGAAGATGCACCAAATCATTTAAGACACACACACCATTCTGGTAGTGGTTGAATTACAAGTGAAGATGAGAAGATCCACAGGTCTTACAGATGCATTAATAATCTAATATGTGACACTAGAAGACTGGTGCAGAAATGACAGCATGTGAGTTTGAAGCCCCAGAGAATCTGCCCAAGTAATTAATCATGGACAAACAAACACCAGCTTAATAGGTTTGAAGTGTCACCTTTTCTGTAAGGAAGGCGCTTGAGTAGAGTGTAGTCTCTGCTTATATCTCTGCATTTGCTTTGACCTTGAATGCAGTTTGTTGAAGAGCTCGGGGAACTTATTTTGTGGAAATAAGGTTTCTAGGAATCTCTCCAGAAACACGTACACCATTCTCTTATTCAGCTGACTATGCTGGAACATTTCGAAGACCCGAAGAATGCCTTTCCGTGTAGTCTCAGCGCCTATGATGTGCTTCAGTTCATCTACAAAAATAGAAGTTACACAGAAGTTTAAGCTAAATTCTACTTCCATGTTAATAACAAACTTAAACTGAATTTAAATCTTTCAAACTATGTAGCCTGAAATTCCAAGCAACAGCATCTCTGTTATACACAACATGACTAAACTAATAGTTCTCTTACAGCAGAGAATATTTCTGAAAATTACTTCACTCTTACTTCCACTCACATATGTGGAAACCTTGTTTGCAAGAAATCATACTGTTTTGGAATATACTGTTTCAGGCACTGAACTTAAATATTCTAGTGGAACTAAATACTGGGTTGGCTCTAAGAGAATTACAGTTGCAAATTGACAGTACACATGAAAATATCCAATGCTTTACTGATTAGAAACCTTTTAATTTCAATAAAGTTCATACATCAGCTTTTCATTTCAATACTTAAAACAATCAACAAGAATATTGACATTAATTTAAGTTACAATATATGGTAAGGATTATTAGGCTTTAATCCCAGACTCACTCACCTGGCATTACCTCCAGTAATTTGGTCTTTCCTGCCACTCTTGTTCTCATTCTAATAGCTTTGTCCCTTCGTGGAACAGTCTCTGCTAAAATGCCATTGGGCCAAAAAGCATCTCTGTAACAAAAGCAAATCTGTCAAAATACATTAACATTTTATCATGTGAAACGCTCTTTTATATCCCTCAAAGCTATCTCATAAAATAAATACAAGAAACTAATTTGCACACAACCTAACACACACTTCAAATATTAGAAGAGAAAAAAGAAAAGGTGAAGAAATCAAAAGCAAGTAGTAGAATGCACTCAACCTATCAGTAGCTACTATATACTTTTCTAGTACAAGAATTAGATGAAATAAAATTTTAATGTAATATTATGCACCAAAACCATTCAAATACCATGTAGTTCTTACACAAAACAGACCCAAGGCTTGCTTTTATCAATCAGACTCTATTGCCACCGAGACCCTAGGCTTAGGTCTATTAATGGTTTCATCAGAACTTTGACAGTAGCAGTTAGCCTTTCAATAAGCGGAGAAGAAATAGTTTCAGTGTAGTATAAAGTCCAATGCAAAAGACATGCCCCTGAAGCTGTTTAGCTTCAGTGAATGACAATCTTTTCTCTGAATAAAAAGTACACCTTCCTACTTGGTTTAATCAAAGACTAACAAAATACTTGCAAAGTATGACCCTTTGGTGAATACATTACCCTACTTTGACTTTCACCCCAACAGAAAAGCACCCAAACTATAGGGAAAAAAAAGGTCAGTAACACTTTCTGGACAACAATGTAGAAGCCACCAAGACTTTTAGGAAATTGAAAGACTGAGCCCTTGACAGTTTCAAATTCATACTTTGGTTCCATTGTATCTGTCCATAGTGAAACATTATCTTAGAGCTAGGGCAGTTGCTTTCTCTCACTTAATGTATGTAAAAAGCAGTGTATGATCCAACTGTTATTCTGTATAGTGATAATAATTTCCTCATGTAAGAAGAATAAGAACGACATATAGGTATTAGACATCAACTGGCAAGTACTTCATATTTACCATCTATGATAAAAGACACACCTGAAGCGTTTCACTGCATCTGCTACTTGCTCGGGAGATGTCATCCAATCAACGTGATCGACTATTTTTCTAAAATCAAAGCAACAAGTTTCTCATTTAATTTTTAGAACAGAAAAGCCATAAGGGAAGAGCATTTAAGAGCATTCTAGGGCAAAAAAGTATAAATTCAACTTTGTCCAACTCCATATGTAGGTTCTATAATACTGTACACTAGGAAGGCAAACACTGATTCTCCAGATAGAAATCCAAGCTCACTGATCACTCCCTAAAGCTAAAGCTTTTTTCTTTTTGAGTAAATGTATGATGACGGTTGAAAAAGTGATGTTGCATCTCCCATCAGCATTAGATAACCGGTTTGCTTGTAGAGCACTCCCCTTCATGAAGCACTCTTTCGGTTCTGCTTCTGTAAGCAAAGGACCCATTCAGAATCTCAAAATGCCACACTTACTGCAGTGTGTACAGTTACTTCACAAACCTTAACACGAGATATAGACTGATCATTTATCAGACCTTCATTCACCAACCCATACACGCAGCTCTATATCCAAATCTGGGATGCTTACAGAAATTATATTTGCATCTGTGTATCATAATAATCCAAGGACTGTTTCCCTAACTACAGTTTGAATTCAGTTTTCTAAGAAACAGAGAACAACAATTTTGCTGCAGAATGCCATTAAATCCCAAGAACTTGCCAGGACAAGGTATGACTGCTGAGCAGAGGAAGCCATGAGTATCTGGAATGGCTCCAAATGCAGAAGCCTAGTACTACTACAGCCATTTTTGCAATAAGGAAGCAGCAGCCTGTGCACAAACTCCGCTGCTTAGACTACAATCTGGAAATAGCAAAAAGTATTCTGAGTTGTTCAACAGGGCAGCATGTTCTTGGAAGCACAGTCCTCAAGACAGTTTTCACCTGGCCATGAGGAATTATTTGAAAAAGACCCAGTGCTATTTTATTACATGGTTTCATCTCTGCTGTTACCACAAGTCTGTATGTTTAACAGTGATGATAAAAATATCACGAATATACTTCTGAAGGGTAAAAAGAAATTATACAGTGAGGAATGTCCTGAAAAAAGTAACAGGAAACTATTGCTTATCTACTAGAAATTAAGTTTTTGATTCACGGCACTAAATCCAAAATGTCAGTGGAATGCTAAACCTGTATCTAGAATTTTTTTTTTGTTCTGTATTTTTGTTTACATTTCAGAAAGAAATTATTAGAAGGGCAAGCCTGGAAACTGTGTATCTCTAACTTGAGGGCAAGAAACATTACTTATGTAGCACTCCTAATTTGCTTTGCATTTGCATGAATAAGGGTACATGTGAATTTCAGAGAACATGGAGGGGCCAGAACAGACCCCATAACAGTCCTTTCCCTTCTCTGTTTTCATCTTTTAAAGTGTGAGAGCAAAACCTTAACACAGCAACTCAGTATAGTTCACATAATTTGATAGTGCCAGTACATCATTTGTGGCATGAAAGAGATTTAAGCAGAAATAGTGCAGGAAGTAATAAACAATATTAATAACAAAAGGTATAGAGTAAAGCCCAGGGCAAAAAGCATCAGTATCCAGTTACATTCACCGAAATGTGAACTGGTCTGTGAAAGCTCTTTTGTAAGTTCTCTGGCATATAAGAGTTACCGGAATTTGTCTTTCAGCAGTGTTTTGTGTTTATCTCCATTTTACACCACATTTGTACTCAATTTATTGATTTTCTTCAAAGGAGAATGCATGCAGATTTAAACCACAATAACTCAGCAGTACCAAGAAGGATTTATAGACACAGACTACACAGTGTCACTCACACAATTGCTCTGTATAAGAAAAACAGTACCTATTAATTGTGTCACCATATGTTGCTCTAATAAGTTGCTGAAGCAGATTTTTTATATTTCTTCTTAACCACTGATTTCTCTCCTTTAAATCAAAGACTTCATCCATAAGTAGGAGCATTACTCTCAGCGGAATATTGTCATCCACCTAATCACCAAGTAAAAAAATAAACAACAAACTTTCATTTCAGTTCAAGAAAGCTACAGTTTTAGCAGCTACTTCATCGGTCAAACACTTCAATATAAGCACAACAATGACAAACATTTTGTTCTGTATTTTACTGTAATACGGAATCTTCCCTAAATTTCCTATAATACCATCAGTAGCAAAGAAAGACTGAAAATTAAAGATAAACTTAGATACACTAAATTTTTAAAATAAGACAAAAAGAAACAGTTATTTTAAAAGTCAACAGTTATTACAGAAGTTGAATAAAATTAATACATCTAAATATGTCCTAAAGAGAGAGCTGGTGCCTGACCTCTTCCCTTGGTTGCTGTGCTTCCGACTGCCTAATACAAAAACTCTGGAAGGAGCTTTTCTCGGGCACCATTTTCGTGAGGATGCTAAAAACAATGACATTTCATTGAAATGAACCGCCTTTTATTTAGGTGTTTTTGTAACCTGTATGGCTATCAAGTGCTTTTACACTTGAAGACTAAGAAAAGGATCATGATTTTATTATTTAATACATGATGTTACACAGATTGGCCTACAAAAACCATGTGATTCTTTTGGTAGACTACACAAGTACATCTTTAGATACAACTGGAACACAGACAATGGGTTCATAATCCAGCTGGAGATTGTACAGATTCATGCCCCAGTACTGCTTCTCCTTGTAAAATTCCATTCAAACTGCCATATTTTTGCCTGACTTAGTGAGTGTAAATGGTGAGCAATGCACCTCAGAAGAGCAGTTGAGAGTTGAAAGGTTTTAAAATATCTGAACTCTTCCTTTAACTAACATTTGATACGTTAACTTAAAAGCAATCGATGACTGTAGCTTCTAATCATTTTACAGATCAATGAAATATCTACAGGGAAGCTGATCATATACTTGAATTATTTTATTTTGCCTGTGCAAAACAAAAGCTTCAGGAATATCAAAGATATTTGTAATTACAACCATAATTACAAGCTTGGGGATACAGTCTTATATAGTAAAAAATAACGAGGGAAAAGAAAATCTAGAATTCAAGGGTACATTAGCTAAGTAAAAATACATCTACAAAGCCATTATAGCTGTTATGTACAAGGAGACAAACTAAAACGCTTTCATGTGACCAAAAAGCCTGAAACATGAAGGGCAAAGCAGCTGCAGATTTATGACCATAGCAAAATGTACATAATGACTGGTAATCTTATGACTTTTCTGTTCTACTTAGAGATAAAAGGTTTCTTCCAATTGTTTGCACATATATGAGCAAAGTTTCAATCAAAACAACAGCAAAATACCATAGCTTATGATAACATGAAACTTTAGTTTAAAGTTTCTAATATTAGTACTTTACACATTTTACGTGTCCACATACCAGAAATTTATTATTTAGGAACACATTCTGAAGGTTGCTTCCACAACGATAGAGCAAACACTTCTTTTGTTCCATTAAACAAATGCTCCTTAAAAGGTGGTATCAGAAATCAAATCCATAAAATGCTAACTGAAATGATGCTGACAGTCTGGTACCACACTATCTTAGGACAAACAGAAATTGGAGGGAGAAGGGAAAAAAAACCCCAAAACCGAAACCCCAATCCACAAAACACAGAAGCAGTAGTACATACACTCTCACAGTTATTCCACTGTTGTGCAAATCATTTCAGTACTAGCAAAGATGTTAATTTTACAAGGAAGTATATAAGTTTCTTTTTAAAAAGTTAAGAACTGCTTGTAAGTGCCTGGTATAATGTCAGAGAAAAATAGAAGTGTAGTTTAACGCAGAATAAGTAACTCATTCAGTTGGTTTTAGAGGTGTCAACTTTGAAAGGACAAATGTCAGACTCACATTGTCATCAATTGGTGCCGCAACCCGGCAATGGTCAGGATCTGAATAGGTTTTCTGCATCAGAGGTGGCACCTACAATAGAAAAGATTATCTTTATGAAGGAAAAAATAGTTTAGAGTATGAATAAATCAGAAAAATTTTCATAAGCAACTTGGTTATGAAAACATAAAACAACAACATTTGGTTGACAGTTGATTGCATACTAACGCAGATAAATATACAGCAGTCCTCTCACCTGCCAAAACCAAAAATCAAGTCTGTAGGTATTCTGGTATAGCTACCAAAATTATCAATACCTTTAAGACAATCCATATATAATTTATCAAGTGCCTTGTGCTTCAACTGAAAAACACCTAAAAACTCATATGAGACTGATATTTCTCCTGGTATTTCCTCCTGATGTTAAGTCCTGCCTAGTCACAGCCTTCCCAGTGAGTACAACTGCAGATACATTGTTAGTCACACACCAGGGAAGTTGCTAGGCATGAGGAAGTAAAGAGACAGTCATTTTACCCCACAAGTAATTAAAAAACTCAACAATCCCCCCAGGCCCCAATTTGTTATTGCCTTTCATAGTTTAAGGGTTAATTCACTCATTTCAGTTGTCTATACCTACATCTGCCATATATAACTGCTTTGGTAGCATGAAATGGAACAATTCCTGACCACAGACCTTACAGCTACACACAGAAAGAGGAAGACCAGAGAAACAAATGGAAGATCAACATGTTATGAAGATTACTATTTTCACAGGACTTCCAGACTGCATGCCACGCTACCATTCCCCACCTCTAAAGTATTATACTTTATGAATGTAAGAGATGAGGAAAGATGGCAGGAAAGACAGAAAGAAAATTTAATTTAAACCAGAATTTAGCAAGGAATAAGCAGAAAAGAGGCTATCTCTTTATTCTAAGTCTCAAAATATATGGAGTTTTTTTCCTAATGAAAGCAGCAGATGCAGGAAATCAGCTTTATGAGAATGGCTGGTTAAAAAATACGAAAATCAGTGAATCTCATGTTCTTCTCAAGTGGCTGCATTGAATTAAGTGAAGGATTTCTGTAACAGTCTGTAGATGCCATCTTAAAACATGCTACTTTATAGTACAGAGAATTCCATATTTGTAGTATAACGACTGCTGAACCTTATTAAAAGGGTGCAGGTACAAAACAGATTGGTGTTCTGTTTCATGACTTGACTCTTTAAACTTTATTAGTTTACGTGAGTCAATAGTGAGTCTTCTATTAATTTACTAGTATGTATTAACCACCAATATTTTCTTACCTTGAAAAATGATTGCTTTATGTCTTGTCCCAATCTCTCTGACATTTTACCCATGTTGTCTGACATTTTAGTCATTCCCTCTGCCAGGCTGTCAGGAATAGACTTGACTGCATTTGATACGTTTCTCATAGAGTTACGCAGTGGGTTTACAAATGTGTCCATCTGAAGGGGAAGATGTTTAACCACAATTGCATAATCTATGAGGACACCAGCATATTAATACACTATGAGAAGTATCACACTGTTCCAGAGAACAATAATATAAAAGAACAACTCAAATTACTTAACTTCATTACAGAATGCAGAATACAGTTTTAACTTCACTTCCATTTATATTTTTCATTCCTTACAGCCCTACTGTAGCTATTTACATCTTTCAACAGATGTTTTCCTGAGTCATTTCCATTTCCCATCCTCTGGCTTTTCTTAGCATAAATTTATTTTCCTTTTCTTCTCCATTCAATACCATGTCTCCCTTTCAAGCTTTCTACTTCCAGATGTTTCACTTCTGCTTTCAACTCTTCATCTTTGAAACATGCCTCTTTTAAACAGTGCTGGAATAGTATGTATCATGGCAAGTATAATTAAAAACATAAAGCAGTTCCAAAGAAACTGCTACAATTTTTCTTTCAGTATATACTCTAAATTCAGTCCAAGCAGAGGCACGAACACTAGCGGGATGCCCTTTAAAAAGTTAAGCTTATAAAGAATCTCATAAGCTGGAAAACACAGTCATTATATAAACCTTGATAAATATTTAACTGTTTCACTGTTAAATATTTAAGGAGTATAGGTAGAACAATAACTTGAAGTGACAATAGAGTTGCAGATGCTTTTTATATCAGAATCACTAAAACTTTAAAAATGGCTGCATTTGCAAAGCAGATGCTCACACAAACTGGTCAACCAAAGAACCACTTGTCTGAAGACAGTTCTGGTGGCTTAACAAAAAGGATGCAGAGCCCAGAGCTCTGATTTTGACCAATGTCTCTGCATGGTTACACCTAAATACTTAACAGGTGCTTTTGAAAGGAAATGCGCATCATGTTTTGGGCTGAAGCGTGAAAAGTATGGTAACAGCAGCAAACACAGAGTAAAGAACTGAAAAAAGAAATCAGAAAGAATAAGACCACCAAAAAAAAAAAAAAATCACAGATGTCTGACAGAAAGCAACTTGCAATAAACACACTTTTAGAATAGTCTCAGTGCAATACACTGTGTCCAATTTCAAAATTTTATTTCCTTGTCATACAAATAAATTTTCCTACCATAAAAATGGTAATTTTTTGGTTCTGTATGTTCTCAGATACTTCGTCACTCAAAGTAAGCAACTCACTTGCAAGCTGTTTTCAAGGTGCTATATAGCTCTTTAGTATCAGTTCAACATGTCTGTTTAATGCGATCATTGCATGAATGAATGCTCTAAAGTTCCCTTGATGGTACAAAACATTCTTACCTTCCGTGCGAAATCCCCCTTCCCTTTGCTGTAGGCTTTATTCTCCAGGAAATCATACACATAATGGGCTAAAGCTGGAGAAGCTTTCATCATTTCAGGATTTAACAAGAGCTGAGTAAAATAATTTTTAAAAGTTATCTTAATAAATAATGAACAAGACAGAATCAAAGACACTACAACTTGCAATGTACTTTTTTCATTTATTCCAACATTATTGAGACTTATTACATAAGTCTCAAGATGAAAACAATGGGCTTCTTGGTAATTCCTGTACTTTTAACCGCTACGGTAATTATAGCATCTCACAGAAAAATATACACCTTTATGACCATTCAAACTGTCATTTCACAATGTTTTACTCACCTTCGTTATTTATTGTTAACATGTTCATTGAGTTGGCCAACATATTTTAGTGCTAAATGACTAGAAAGCCCCTACAAAGGAAGACAACTGAATTCTTTCTTTTGGGCTGATACAGGCCTTGTCTGAAGAGAGGAACCATGTGGTTTGTTACACTGCTTGAGTGGGTGCCACAGAAATCCTTATGCAACAGCACAAGAGCAAGTGACCACAAACATGGGTCAGTGGGAGAAGTCAATGGTGTGAAGCTCAAAACCAACATAGCTGGAACTCCCACCAGCTCAGAAGAGCTGTGACAGAACTGGCCGAGAATAAATCAAAACAGCAAAGAAAATGCAAACTTATTAGTATCAAGTTCTTATGGTATATTATTTAGGACTGTGTACCACCTACAACACAGCTCTTTTATTTTACAAAAAAACCCCCCAAACACAAAGGCATGCTACCTCTGAAAAAATAATTCCAAGCACAGAGCCAAAAAACCCCATAACAGCTTACCTGCAAATAAGCATTTAAATCTTTTTTCCTCTTTTCCAAAAATTCTCTGTCCATATTGTTAAATGTTTTTTTGCCAGGAAGTTTTAGGATATTTGCAAGGTTTTCAAACTAGAAAAAAAGAGCAGATTTTTTGTTCTGTTTTCAAGAGTTTCAAGTCTTCATATAAGGACATTACATTCACCTATTCTTATATACCATCTAACACCTGACAAAAAAAATTTCAGCATCATGCCTGGAACTCAGAATCCTTGGAGAAGCCAAAGTGAAAGGTACACTGTCAAGAACAAATGCATGAAAATTCCCAGGAGACTACCAACGGCAAGATTTAATTTCTGAACTTACACGTGATACTCACTTCTGAAATTCTATTATAGAATAGAGTGTGCAAAAGGCTTAGGTTCAAATTTTATCATTATTATTTGGGATGAAGTTACTGGGATTATGAGACTACATCAAGAGAACCTGTGAATCTTTTGAAGATCTCTTCCCTTTCCTATCCTGATCAAGACTATTAAGAAAATAATTAAGCTTTTATCCCTGGAGAGATGGCAGCACCCAGTTTACACACAGGTTATCATCCCATGCTCTGTCATCACCTGTGCTTTTTCTCCAGATAATGACAGTGATTGGCACTGGTTGACAGCATTCCACTGTGCCAGTTTTGCAGGAACAATGGCAGTTCCAGGGAAGCAGGAGAGAAAGAAGAGGCCCTAACACTTAATAAAGCTGAATGTATTTAGTACAATGCACAGAAATAAAAAAGTGTCAAGAACAAAACTTGAAGAATCAGGACTATCCCCATATAGAACCCAGACTTCCTGTAAATAATATTCTTAAGGTGGTAAAGAGAGAAATATAGTATTCTAGGCTTTAAGAAACAACCTGGAAACAGGTTGCATCCTGTTCTCTCTAGAAAACACTACCACATTACAGATTTAATGATATGGATTCCATTCAGTCCCTGCAAGATCTCTTCTTGCTTCATTAAACTTTGGAAGGCCACGAAGCTCATTTAAAATTTATGGTCTGTAGGAAGTACCAAAGAATAGCTCTTTCTGACTTTACAAATCCCACCTTCTTGCAAGCAGGTCATATGGGAAAATAACCGAACAGAAGATGGTCTAGTTTTTATTTGGACTCTTATATCTAAGCAGAAGCAATGTAAGCAATTAACAGCCTCTATTTAAAGTATCAGCATCTACTTCAAAAGATATTTATCACATGACTGAAAACAGGAACTCGTGAGAATCTATTCAGTACTCTAAGGAAAAAAACTCATACAGATACTATACACAGCTAACTTCAATTTCATTTTGGATCAACTATTTTCTCTGAAAAACAAACAATCCCTGCCCTTCCTATTCATTTTAAATCAATGATTCTAACTTTTATCCTTAACATGTCAATAAAAATGTCTCAGACAAGCACACAAGACAGTAAGAAAGTCTATTTTTTTGAAAAGACAAAGCAAAACTGTTGGCTGCATCTGAGATGCGACAGTGAATCACAGAAATTTGTTTACTTTTTGCAATCTCAGTGTTCTAGGGTAACATTTCTATTCCCTGTAAATTCAAAGAAATCAGATTTAGCAACAAGAAATGTTGAGCTTTCATATTTTGAACTTCTTTGCTTTTGCCATTTATTTCTAGTAATTTACAGTTTAGTTTTAAATGACTGCCCCATATCAGCAGAATGCTAACTCACTGTAAGATCCAGGATTTTTCAAAACATTGAATTCATTAAAAAAAAAAATCAATTTAAAAGAGTATAAAAATTGGTATTTCAAATTTATTAACAGAACACTAAGATCATCAGAAATTCAAAGGAAAGTCAGACTTCATTTATAAATAATACAAATATTCAACATGTTTGCTTTTTTAAATAAAGCCTTTTCCATTTTTATTACTGCTGTAACTTTAAAATGCTAACTTACCTGCACAGAATTGGTTCTCTATGGATCTCAATTGATAACAGAGTAAAGGGACATAAACTGACACTGAAGACTAGTTCAAAGATTATGCAGTCAAATCTGACTTCTCCAAAGGCTTGGTTTAAAAGCACTTCAGCCTCCTTTTAAAAGCATCGCATTTTTGTCATTTTTTCATGTCAGCAGGTTCTACTTTGTACCAGCTGGTGAATAACAACTCTCTATTTCTTCCTTCTTTCATTTTAGGAGGGTTAAGAGTCTGAGAATACAAGTACAGCAGTAAAAGGCAGATTGCTAGTAGTATAGTGAGGTGCTACCAGCTCTTCCTTTTGAGACCCCACCAATTCTTAACATTTCACTGAAAACCTAAATACCTGTTTCCCAACCTCAGTTTTTATTTCTTAATCTCTGTGACAAATATAACTAATACACCACTGTTTGAGACCAACAGCACTTCCATACAAGCATTTTAAAGTAAAATTAAGCAGGGGGCAAGGAGGAGAGAAACTTTCTTAGTTCCATTTTCTTTTGATAGAGCAATTATATAGTCATTAAACTACAGAAACGTGCACCTATAAAGATTTTCACGGATTGGTTACCTGCTCAGTGATCCTCATGTGAAAGTCATGGAAGTCACTGTAGCGTCGATACGTCTTCCACATCTCTTCGCTGTTTGGGTTTCGCCGGTGCACTGTGATGGCGTACAGCGCGTATGTCTTGCCGTGGTCATTACACACTCCTGCCACAGCATATGGGTCAGAGTCAGCATAGACTAGTAGTTTTAAAACAAAAATAAAAAAAGGAACAAACAGAAAGAAGGAAGACGAAAGGACACAAATGTGAAGTGAAGAAATGTCTGGAATGACAGACTTGAAAGACAAAAATGGACATGCAAGCAGAACACTGAGCTATTCCTTTATCCAAAACACTGTATGATATCCTCCAAAACTTATTACATTAGCTTAAATAGAGATTAAGCAGGTTTAAAGCAGGACAAGTTTCACTGACATGCAAAACATAAACAAATAGAAAAATCTGCAACTTTAAAGTAGTGAATAGATCTTTAAAAAAAATATTTTAACCTAAAGAACTCAAGATGGGGGTGAAAGACAACTGTGAAACCAGAATAAGTTCCAGTCTGCAAAGCAGTCTAATCATACTGCAAAAGTCTGCCCATCAAAAAAATCTGTAAATACAAGGCAATGATAGCGAGCTGCAAGCATTCAGTTCTATTACTGGCATCAGCAGTTTGTTATTAACTCTAAGATAAAAAAATACTCCCCACACTATTTTAGCCAACAGAAACCATATACAGAGACACGTGTGTGCATATATATATATATATAAAAAATGCATTCTCTGTGTGTACACACACACATTGTATGGAAAAGTCAATTTATAAATGAAAAGAACACATATAGCTCTCTGAAATAGAAGCAAACATCTTTTTGATCTCCATTAAGTATTTCAGCATAATTGGACATTCCTCCTTCTCAGAATTTTCCACATATAGTTTGTTTCAAAACCATTCATTTTATTTAGAGAATAACCTAGAACCAATATTGTTTACCCTGCAGACCATTTCAATTGGCATCACGTATCTCTAAGTATGGAACCAATACCCAGTACCTACAGGTTTCCAGTGGCTAGATGAAAATATTTTTAATCAAGGTCTGTGAATTTTTCTATGCACCCACACTCCACAAAATACACTTCTCCTAAGAAATCATCAATTCCATCCTCTGTAGTGCTTTCAGTCTTGATTTCTCTGAAGCATAATGCTTATGTCTAAGCAGCCAAGGAGCACCTACAGGAGAGCGGCAGCTGCTGACAATGCAAGAATTACACACTAGAAAGGTGCAGAGTGGGCACGAAGCATCTTGGCTTTGCCAGCTACACTCCAGATGAATGTTGAGTGCTGAAACCCAAGGGGAAACAGCACATACTCAGGATGGTGCCAAAAGACTGCCCGGAGAGCAGAGCCAGAAACCCTGAGCCCCACAGACACTGTACAAGCCCTGTCCTCTACATTCACATTGACCACATGGCCCTGCAGCCACCAGATCACATCTCAGGGGCTGAGCTGCACCTTTAGGAGAATCACTTCAGGCAGAAAAAGAAAGCGGTTGTCCTGATGCCCCTCATGTCACAGCCTCTCAATTAGTATTTATTTTGCAACCTAAGACAATGTGAATCCTGAAACACATGAAGATAATCCTGTTTGTATACAACCCTCAAGCACGCTAAAGGATAGTAACTGGCAGAGGAAAAGTACCTGCTCACAGATGCAGTTCAATACTACCTTGCAATGCAAACCTCTACATATCCCCTGTTACAACTGGAGCATTATGGATTCACAGTGTCAGGCTGATAGTTATCAATACATGCTGCCACCAAGGTTATAAATTTTACAATTTGTGTGGTTCTAAATTTACCTTTTTTTCTTAGGCCAAAACAATGAAACTTCTAAGTTTAATTCAGAAAGAAGTATCACATGCCATTTTAATAAATAAGCAGAATTGTGATTCTTAACTTTCAACTTATTTTCCCCTTTCCTTGAGGACTGACTACCATGACACTTGGATTGCATACTCACTCTCACAGTGAGTTCGAATAAGTTTAATTAAAATGTAAAGAGCTGAATTCTTGCTGGTAGCTCATGTGTCCACTATATAAATGCATAGATTTAAAAGCCTATTTCATAGTAAAATCTACCAAAAAAAGTATCTGAAGGTCACTTCACAATTTAATTACCCAATGCAACCTCATTTAACTAGAATATTTGCAAGTATTAGCTGAGAACTTTTTGTTATTTACTCTCATGTAATTAAGAAAAATAATTTCTTAGCAGGCGAATTTTTTAAAAGATAACCAAAAATGCCACCACTGTAAGAACAGAAGTCACTTCCTTAAATCAAGCAAAGTCAATAAGGAAGCACAAAGAATAGGGGAAAAATATTATACTAAGATAATTAAACAGTCAAGAATTATAATTCTGTGACTAGAAAGAGAGAGGTTACAGAATTTCTTTACATAATTGCTAAAATAAATGCTACTCAATATTAAGTTTAATGAATGATTCTCCAGAGATAAAAGTAGCACTACTAATAATAATACCATAAACAACAAATATTAAATCACTTTTTAAGTACGGATATATAGTCTGTAACCTACAGCACAAATACTGTAAAGATTTTCATAAGGACTTAACGGAAAATATGAATTCAAATGTCTCATGAGGTTAAAAAAAAATGAAACAATTGGCATTTCAAGGGCTTGTAATATTACAAAACTCAAAATAAACGGTGGAAAACAAGTAAGCAGACTTCATAACAGATTCACCTACCAGTATCTGAGATGTATGCATGGAGCTGAACTGTCTCATCAGAAGGTACATTTGAAAGGTCATCTAAGGACTGCAGGGTCGGGGAGATAGGGAAGAAGGAAAAAAAGGGCAAAAAAGAGTAAGATCAGAGGTACATCTTATTTCAGATGCATTTTGATTAATCTATTTAATTTTCAAACTTCCAGTTCACTACCCTAAAAGCTCAGTGCACTGTAACAATGCAGGTAAGTGTTTGTACTACCTGGTTACCCAAGGCTCTCCTTTGCAGAGTATAGGGCCTTTATTTCCCCTACCATTTTCACACATAGTTTTGTAACCACTCATATTTGATCAAACATATTTGCCACTTCAGTTTGATATCTCAATTCTAATGTAAGTACAGCTACAAACAGTCTTTTACTGAGCATCAGGAAAAAAAAACCAGAAGATCTCCCAAACAACTGGGCAGATACAGATGTGTTAACAGCTTTTATTTTTGTACCATTCTGTTTTCTTTCAAATGTCTTAAAGCACTACACAAAAGCTACAGTGCAGTAGAAAATTAATCGTTTTTCTGCTTTATGTAAAAAAAACCAGCCAACATTTTTTGCAGGAATATTTTCTGTCATAAAAAAATGAACAGGTACATCCTCAGGTGGTTAATGCCCTGTCTGCATATTCAATAATTACTGGGATCAAAAAAAGCCTAACGGGTCTTTTAGAGAAGCTTTACTTTTAGTTAAAATTAATACATCTGATTACTAACATTTAACATAATAAAGTTCTTCAAGATTGTTGAGTGAAAAACTTGCATACGCAACTGAAAGAAATAGAGGATGGGCCATTACACATGTGATCTTAATCTTAAATTACCAGGTTAAAAAAAAAAAAAAAAAGAGTTGGACCTACTTAAGTAGAATTCACAGGCACTGAGATCCCGGTTACTATACATATATATTTTACCCCAGAATTCTATAACTCTCCAGAGAAACATATTCAGAATTAATACAGCTATCTGCTATCTTTTAAATTTAACCAAGCCAGTTTAATAGTGACTTACCACAAAAAGTTACCTAGAATGCAATTTACTGGTTAGCAGTGCCATACCTGTGTCAAACTAAACTCTATGTACATCAGTTCAGTTTCTAAAACTCCTGTGTCCTTAAACACAAAACAATATATGTGATTACAATCAAAAGATAGGTTGGACTTGAAAACACGAATTATTTAAAAACTCTGCTCTTGCCCCTTCTTCATCTGATTCTTTATCAGCTCCACGGTATCCCAACAAAATACTCCACTCCTTCCTCTAGCTCTCTACAAGGAATAGTTCTTCTCTGCCTCAACCACCTCAACCAGTCTCTGCCTAAACATCTGCTACAGAAGGCAAAGAAAATAACGTTTCTGAATAAAAGGCAGCACTAAAAATGTCTGAATATACTAACTGTGCTTTAACATTTATTGCAGTAGAGAATATCTCTATGATACAGCTTGCAGACTTACAGTAATAAGGTCCCAGACTGAGAAAAGGAGAAGAAAGAAAAGCCCGTTTGGGAAATCTGTTTTGCCACTGCATGCTACAGTGCTACAAGTTTATGTCTGTCAAATGGTAGAACAGATGAATTCATGCAAAAATATTTTGACAGCAGACATCATCTTTACCTCAAGAATTCCCCAATCTATAAGTTTCTGGATGCTGGAGAGTATTCTGGTAAAGTATCACCATAAGTGGGCTGTTCCTTTAATCTTTGCACTTGCTTTCGGTCATTGTTGGACATGGCATTCCGACTTAGTCCATTCTTCAGCAAGTCCCTTGGACAGCAATGACCCTGTAAGGTGTCCTGCTCTATACCGCAGTGTCCAATTTAGGAGCAGAATAGTACCTCAAACTGGGGAACAGCAGGCATTTGTGGAAGCTTGGCTAAGTGCTTGATATTCTGAGAGCTCTAGGATTTGATTATCAGTAAGATGGAAGGGATGTTATGTCATGAAAGATGAAGTAACAGTCAACTGCTCAAATATTTTGTTTGCTATTGAAATACTGACATTAAGGTACTGCTATATTTTTTTAAAGGCATAATTATTTCTTGTTTTTTCCTTTCTTTTGCTGTCACTCACGTTAGTTTCCTTGTGATAAACTGAATGGGGTTCAAGCTGACATATGCTAATAACTGCCAAAAGTTCAACCCAGCCAGTTCTGCTGCCCTTCAAGGTCTTGAATAGGTAACACCTGTGTAGCTCCATTTATTTACTCAATGTAAAGCTCCCATTATGGATCCATTTAGAGGAAATCTGCAAGTGTCTATAAATATTTACCACGGTTTTATACTCCTAAAATGTGACCTACTGATTTAATATAGTAGACTAAAGTGTCAAATCAAAAGGCAGAAATTAAGACACTTTTGTACAATAACTTTTTCTCAAAACAGTGTTGAGCCTCTCTTCCAAATTCTTCCAGTGGAAGTATAAACTGCAGGCAATTTATTTTATAATAGAAACTTTAGCAAACACTCAACTGCTGTGCCAAGGCACTTTACAGCAACAATTAATACAAGTAAATGAAAATGTTGAAATTTGAACAGATAACATAACAGAGAGCCATTTAATATAACCTAGTATCTTTCCCATTAGATACATTCACAGGAACACAAGTTAATTAAAAACCTAAAAATATCACATCACAACCCAATCTTATTTAATACATTGTCATTAGCTATAAGTACAGAAATTCTCTGACCTTTGAAGCAACCTTTCCAAGGTCTATTTTTCTTATGTAACAGATCAACACAAGGGAGCTAAACTATGTGTACAGAAATTTACTCTTGACATGGAATTCAGCCAGCAAAAACTAATCTACCAGTATTCAAACACCTGTAAAAGCACTGAACACCCTGAACAATATGGACTACAGAAAAGTAAAAGTAGTTCTGCATAAAGAGAAATTTATTGTGCATTTCTTCTAGAATGCTCTTCTCACTCTTTATAATAAATGTGGTATTCTGTAAATACCCGGGTCACAACAAAAATAAAAATCAAGACTTTGAAGTGTCCCATGCAAATACCTAGTTGTATTGCAACAGTGCTTGATAAAGACTTAAGGACTTTCTAACTTAGCTAGGAAAGTCACATGAAACTAAGCAGCAGATAACCACTAGCCAGATGAGCCACCACAATGACAAATCCACATCCATAAAGTATCACTGATATGTCACAACATTATTACAAAGAGTACTTAAAAGACATTTGAAAGATCTTTTGAAGAGATTAGTCAATAAAGACTCTCTTGTTAAAAGTTATCAGAATTGTATGTAAATTTATAAAAAAGATGGCTAAATTAAGTTTTTCTTCTGCATCTACCAAGAGTTTGCATAAATTCTATCAGCTAATCACCTCTCCTTTTCTTTGCATTTCAAAATGTAAACAACAGGAAAACAGTAGGAAAGAAAATCCCAGTTGAAATTAAAAAAACCCCCAAACCCCACAACCAACCAACCAAGCCCCACACTGAAACACATTTACATTAAAGTTAAGTGTATTCCTTTAGAAAACACCCTTATTCCTCCGTGTGCAAGCATGATATAACCAGTGCAGCAAAACTCCTAAGGAGCTACAGCACCTTCCAAGAATGAACTAGAAGCACCTAGGAATCACATAAGCCAGGAAATTGCATGTGGATTGTAAACCTTTATGTAAATTTTCACCAAACTAAAAGGTTTGGAAACATACTCTCATATGCCCAATTGAGCCTTGCATACCTTGTGGCTCAGCCACACACTGCAGAAACATGTAAGAAGGAAGGGTGGGATATACATCAAAATTTTTATGTTGTTTTTTTTCCCCTCCTTTTTAAATAACTGTACTTAATTTTTGGTTGAAGTACACTCATATAACAAAGAAAACGTTTTGACAAACTGACACAGGTCAAGAATCACTTAAAAAAATAACACAATTGAACTTGAAATTGGTAAGATTAGAAAACAAAGATTCATGGTCAGAATAAACTCCAGATACTTTCTATGTTTCCAAATCAAGTCCTAACAAAAAAAAATCAACCTACAAAAATCTAATTAAATGCCTCTTTTTACAGTCTATTTGAATTTAATCCTTTGAGATTTCTGTTTTAAAGGATTTGTTTTCACCTATTATTCCCTAACTCCAAATTTATATCTATTTAAGAAAACCACACAGGAAAAAGAAAGTATGGTTTCCATAAAGTAACTGTTTCTGTGAGAAACAACGTAAAATTTTATTAAACATAGGAAAGTAAAAAAGGAGAAGTTTTATCTCACGGAGTAATTAATAAATTGTGTGTTTCAATTTAATTCAAGAATTTTTTCAGAAATTAAAAGCAGTGAAGTAAAACCTCTAATGTACACAAGTTAAACTATTGTACAACTCTTTCTCTACTGTTGAGGAGAAAAAAAAGTAATTTTAAAAAATCCAAGCACTTACCAGATTTATGCTGCCAGTAGGAGACCCATTAAAAGATTCTGGGAGCAGTAGAGAGGAAAACGAAAGGAAAAAACAGGTTAGGCAATTCTTCCCCATTGTAGGGCCACACATAAATAAAAATACATGCACAAAATATTATGGAAAATAAAGGACAACTGTGGCACCGGGCAAAATGTTGCACCCAACACACAAGTGTTTCAAGTTTCCAATAAAGACACCTAAAGAAATATAAATTTATAAAGGTATAGATCCTAAATACTTCAGACAACATTTTTTGAAGTTTATATCCCCACATGATACTGCGTCCTTAAGGAGCTAGTTTAATAGTGAAAACAATTCCCATTGGAGTTGCACTTCAGTTACCAAGAACAACGATTTTATTTGCTTTAAAAAGCTGCATCTCCTATGTATTTTTAGTTTCTGTTTCAAGAGAGGAGTATACTTATGTATTAAAACAACCCAACATATTAAAGAGTTTTAAATAATTTTAATAAAAAAATAGAAGAGTTGCATATTTATTTTAGTGACAAACTTGTTACCAAGACCTGACAAGAATTTATATGAGATTATTAAAGTTACTACAGAGAAAACCCTGAGTCCCAAAACAATTTACAAACAAAAGCACAAGGAGGAAACATTACTTTAAATATCAGAGACACCACAGGAAGTATTTAATTTCCTAAAACCAGTGTGATTAATTTTTTTATTTTCATTTTAAAGCAGAGAAAAGAATGGTCCCAGGAAACACCCCTTAGAGATATAGAGCTTACCTCCTTCACCATCATCTGATCCTCTGAAACTGGGATCCTTCAGCATATCCAGCTCAGCTAACATACGCACATACAACACATTTTGCTTGAACGAAGGGTAGAATCTTTCATCTCGCAGCATCAACTCATACACCTTATTGAAACAAAAATGCCAACTTCAGACGTACTATTTGCATTTTGTAATTAATCACACTAGTTTTTTCATAAATTCTACTCGAACAACAAGTATGTGTGCATACATGTCTCTGACTTACTCTTAATGGAATGAATACGAGAGCTCATTGTGCCAGAAGTATAACAGTCTCAGAAAATTTCTAACTAGTCAGATGTGCACATCTAGGAAGGGATGTACCACAATAGCTGTAAATGCTTCTGCCTTCTCCTGTTAACCCTTCCAACTGCACTACAAACCTATTTCGTCTTAATTCATTTCATAACAGGTTATCTCAGTCATTTTTGTGAACAAACTATAAATGTAGACCTGCAAACACTTAGGGCAAGAGGTGAGAAGAGGAAAAGGAAGTGAGGGGAGACACCGTATGCAGCCTTCCTGACAATTTCCAGTTCACCCAATGCAATACAGCCCTACCTCACAAAGATTTAACCACACCACCTCAAACAATTTACCTTCATAGCCTATACAGTATATATACACATAGCAGGAATTAATTCATAATGTTTGGATACTAATGTCAAATCTGGAATATTTTAATGATGATTTTCTTGTCATGGATGCCCGTTCAAGTGCTATTATCTGGTAAGAATGGAAAAAAACCAATTCATCCAGGTTTGAGGAAGTTCATTTCTTATGCTCTTCAGAAAAATCACATCCAAGGCCCTTGTAACCTACTTTGAGCAATACAGATTTCAAAAGGTGCTTTCATTAGTCTTAAATGTGGGCCTCAAGTACAATAGTGTGATCCTAAGTTCTACAGCTCATATCACTAATTTTTAGCATGAATGGGAACATTAAGGCAATGATCTAAAAAATCTCTCAGACTGGGAATGTAAGTTACTGCCAGAATATCAATCATTCACTTCTCCTTTTTAAATACATATGTTAGACTCGAGTGATAAAGTCTACATATGCAGGTAGTAAAAATATTGCTTTTTCTTCAGTAATTTCTGCTTCTGAATGCAACACTGTGCAAGTTTGCAGACCAGTCAGATTAACTTCCGGGAAGAGATACAGAATTTAACATAGGACCATTACACCCACCTTTGAAAAAGAGAACTAAAACTGAATGAAAACTGTTCCTCTTAGTCTACTCCTGGCATTTGTCTTAAATTGGTGCATAAACAAAAATAAAAATACCATAATTCTCAATTGTGCTTCATATTTAATTTCATACAGGACACCTACTCTTTCCGTGTATTGTTTTGAAAACCAAGGGCTAATGAATGGCTAAGCAGAAGTTGACAATTTAGAGTGTGATTTTCATAGAACAGAAAAATGGTAACACAGGCTTTAGGTTTTAGATATTTGAGTTCCTTCTTCTTCAGTGTCTGTAATGATGTTTTATACTCTATAGCATTAACAGTTCTTAGAAAATACAGGATTAATAGAGTATACCTTTCTCTGAATGTCATCAAAGATTTCAGGTGTTGGATCCTCATGGTTCAGTGTTTCTGCAAGTTTTGCTACTAAGTTGTCATCAATATTAACTCTCGGAGATGCCTGTCATAGAGATCTAAATCAACTTTTGCAGCATAAAAATAAGAAAGTTCTATTTTCACAAATAAAATCCAATGCAATGCTGCAATTCTCTTAAGTCAACTAAATTACTTTTTGACAAATCTCTCTGTAACTGTCTAGAACATACAACAGGAGTCAGACCCCCTCCACCCCAAAATTAAGTTCAGAGTTTGTATTAAAACTTGGAAGTTTCACAATTAAACACTGGGAATTGGCTCAAATACAATTTAAGCATACATTTTGAAGCAGTATTTAAACCAGATTTACTCAGACTTAAAAACAGATTTTATTTGTTTATGAATAGAAAGATTTAGACTTAGAAATTAAGAACAAGCCAGTAAGAAAGTAAGGGGATGAAGTCCTGAAGCATCTAAGGCAATGATAACAATTTGTCAACTCTGCCCATTTCTGGAGAGGTTATTGTAATCATAGTAGCTTTTTATACAGACTCTACTACAGCTACCAGCATGCTAGCTCTACCAGCCATGAGATTCCCAGTCATTCCTTGGTATGACGTATTTCAAACCACTGCCCATCAAGCATTCTTTCAGATGGGCCCAAGTTCACACACTTCCCTCATTTTACGTAACAGAGACAGGGAGCCAGCACTGAAGCAGACTCAGCACAGTTCACTTGATAGCACAGCTGAGTGGCTGAGTTTACCAGCTTTGTAATATATCTAGTGCTAGGAGGCTTCTGACTTCATACTGGTGTGCATTCATTTAGCTCAAGAACAAGCTCTGCACAGTCCACCCTAATGACAGACCATTGAGGTAAGTTAAAGAAGTTATGTGGAAAGGGAACATCACTACATATCTGAGGGATAATTTCTTGAAGGAAGCTTTTGTGTGGGAGGTGATTTTTATGCACACACAAATTCAAAATGAAGAGGCTTTGTTAATACAAGTTGATGAGCGGTTTCTTTTACAGAAGAATCCATTACTACCTATCAAAAGATATCCAATGGCAATATTTGAGCAATTTACACAGAAAACTGTAGAGAGACACGGGAAGCTATTTCATCTGAAAACCCAATCTTAATCCAAGTTTGGACAAATATGGGGTTCTGTTTTTATAAAAACACTTAAGGTGGCAGGCAAGGGTGGAGGGTAGAATAAAAGGAAGGAAAAGGACAGCATATGCAGAGAGATAGTATTTTTTATTCTGTCTTCACATTGTCTCTAGTTTTTCTATTCCAGAAAATCAGCTTCTGAGGAACACAGTGCATTTGACAGGACAGTCAGCGGCAGTATGAGCCTTTTTAAATTGGGGGGGGAGAGAGAAAAAAAATAAGACATTTTCTTACTGCTTGAGAGAGAAGATAGACAAGTAAGAGCTTAAATGTCAACATGTAAACAACTTATGCTACATAACCATTTCATATTAACTTAGCCATAACTATGAAAGAAGTATCTGTACAAAGAATAAACACCAAACAATGCAGAAGTTATTCCTACCTTTTCTGATAAATATTGCTCATAAACTCCAAATGCAGCTGCTCTTAATAGACCCTTGGTCTGATTAGTCTGATGTTTTCCATCTTTCTGCCGGCTTTGAAGTACCTCCAGCTGTTGCTGTGCTGTAACCCTGTATCCTTCCACTGTCATCCAGAAAAACAGATGTGCTTGGCCACCAGTCTGCTGCATGTAATCTACAGAAAACAGACACCACCCGACCCCAGTTACTGTTGTGCATCTTAGAACAGGAACTCTCTATGATATTAACTACATATGGAACTCCAGGATCTCGATATACATCTGGAATACTTGCCATATAAAGTCAATTAAAAAAATACTATATACATATTGGTGATAATCAGTAAACAAAACTGAGAGCAAAGTCTAGGAACTAAGCACTGAATCCTCAAATGCACACGTAAGAAGTGAATCCATCATTACCATATGAATATAACAGGCTTGTACAGCATGAAACAAATGAAGAAAAAGTTCACACTGGATTTCTAACAAAGTGGGTTCACAGAATCATAGGATCATTTAGGTTGGAAAATAGGTTCAAGACCGCCAAGCTACTACTTCCAAGTCCACCACTGAACCATGTTCCTAAGCACCGCATCTACATGTCTTTTAATACCTCCAGGGATGGTGACTCAACCACTTCCCTGGGCAGCCTCTCAAGCAAACGCTTCACCTTTTTGGTGAAGAAATGTTTCTTAATACCCAATCTAAACTTCATCTGGCACATCTTGAGGCCGTTTCCTCTTGTTCTGTTGCTTGTGGCTGGAGAAGAGACCACCCTCCACCTCACCACAGTCTCCTTTCAGGTAGTTGTAGAGAGCGGTAAGGTCCCTTCTGAGGCTCCTTTTTTCCAGGTTAAACAACCCCAGTTCCCTTGGCAATTCCATATAAGATGTGCTCCAGACGCTTCACGAGCTCCACTGCCCTTCTCTGGATGCTCTCCAGAACCACAATGTCTTTCCTGTAGAGATGGTCCCAAAACCTGAACAAAGACTTCAAGGTGTGGCCTCACCAGTGCCAAGTACAGGGAACAATCACTGCCCTTGTCCTGCTGGCCACACTATTGCTGATATAAATCAGAATGAGATTGGCCTTCTTGGCCACCTGGGCACACAGTGGCTGGCTCATGTTCTGTCTACCAGCATCCTCAGGTGCTTTTCTGCCAGGCAGCTTTCCAGACACTCTGCCCACAGACTGTACCACTGCCTGGGGTTGACAAAAGTGCAGGACCCAGCACTTTGCCTTATTGAATCCCATACAGTTGATCTCAGACCATCGATCCAGCCTTCCTCCCTCTATAGAGCCTTCCTGCCCTCCAGCAGACCAACACTTCCACCCAACTTAAGTGCCATCTGCAAACTGAGGGTGTTCATTTCATGCCCAGCTATCACATCACCCTGTTTGCAAACAACAGGTTCACACGGGTGCCTTTCTAGGTTGGCTGCCTCACCAACTGTGTCAGGAAGTACCTTTCACACATTCCTGGAACTTCCTGGACTTTTCCTCTCTGATGTATTATTTTTCCATCTACTGCACCAAAAGGACTATAAGCACCAAAACTGATGGATATTCTTAGCAATGACATTTAGCAATTCCAAGTATACAGTCTCGTGAATCAGCATATTCTTTATAAATAGAACAGATCAGATAAATTAACACTCACCCATAAAAAATTGTAGTGCAACATTGTCTACCAGAATATGGTCCAGAGGGACTGTGCAAAGTTTTCCAAAGTTTGCTGCCAGTTTCACAGTATCTATTTCCTGCAAGACACAGTTCAGTGTGTTCATAGGCTTTTTTTTTTAATTAATTTTTAAAATTTCTGCTTACCACAAAGCAGATAGAATTAAAAAAAATTACATTATATATAATAAAGTAGCATCTCAATGATTGGCTACTTTCACAATCACTAATAAACGAAGGGCTAGATTAGAAGGTCATGTTCTCATAATTATTTGCCTTCAAAATGGGTTACAGCTCTTCTGCTACATAAGAAGCTAGATTTTAATACTGCTGTTCATGTAACACTATACAGGTCAAATTAACCCCAAATCCCTCACCAACAGTGGCAGTAGCAGAAAATTAATTAACAGTAGCAGAAAATTAACAGGAATTAATTTCAGCATTTGATGGCTGCAGGTCACCATAACTTAAATTCATCTCTGTCCAACTTTGTCCTGCCAATATGACATTTCTTGCTACTACAGTAATGCTTTCAGGCCCAGCCATAGCATGCCTAATCATTTTAATAGTCATTATATACAGAATACCACATTATCATGGAGCCACACCTAGGGCCAATTAAGAGAGTCAAGAAACTAAGCAAAGCCAAACATACCAGCTCTATCAGCCCTATAAAACAAGCAAAATGAACAACTAGTCAGCCATTTGCAAATTCACTGTTTCAGAACTAAAAAAAAATTTAGAACACTTACTTTTCCTGACTGCAACCTCTGGATTCTTGAATCACATACTTTAATAACATATAATAAACTGTTTATTTGATTTTTTATAGTGTTGATATCTGAAAGCAAAACCAAAGAGGATTAAGCAATGCAGATGAGTAAACAAACTCTTGTTCTGATATACTCTAAAAAGATCATACAAAAAGTGACACACCACATACAAAACGTGTATTTGAAGAGAAGGGGGTTTTTTTCAGTTTAAATACCTTACTGATGGAAATGAACAAGAAGAAATATTTTTCTCTTCCCTTTTTCAGATTAATGGATAACTGACCACCTTAAACATTGCTGAAATTCAGAACCACCAGTCAGGCAGTTTTGGTTCAACAGAAATACACTTAGCTAACCAAATACTCTATACTTACAAAAAGGAATCAAACACACACCAACCAACAAAACACGAAAATGAAAATTCCAGTTCTAACACTTCCTACGCAATTTGGGTTTTTTTAAAATAAAATATTTTATACTATGCTGCATCAGAACTTTTTTTTTCTACCTGTTGGAATATTTTACAGAGATCATGCTGGTAAATGCATTTCATATTTTAGAAAACAATGCAGCACTAACCATCTCCTGCTGTATCTAGAGATCGAAGATATTGCAGTTCTTCACTTGCTTTATCTTTCACTGCTTCCAACTCTCCTATATTATCACTTAATTTAATAATATTCATAAAGGCCTCATAGTTACAGTTGGAATCACGAATCTGAAACACAAAGTTTTATAGTATGAATAATGCAAAACAGCTAAAAGCACAAGACATGATTTTTCATTCAGTGACTTAGTTTGATATAGCACTGCAAAGTGGCATTTTGAAAATTCTTTGATGCTTCTAAACCTTCCTTTTGATACTGAAATTTTATATGGACTAAGAAAGGAAAAGCATGCACAGTCAAAACCTATTTCACACCATCACTTTCTGTTTTCCAGAAGTACAACGCAGACACATGGTACGTCCATCAACCTACTTAATGAAGATCTTCTCCAAAACACAATACACCTTCTTCTGCTATTACCTCCTCAGCTAAGTAGGCAGAAAATGCTAAGACCACTGAAAAAGTTCCACTTTACCAAGATCCCCTGCAAGTGTACATGCTTCCAGAGTAATGGCTTCTTAAAATACAAAATTACAAAAAAAATCAAAACCTTCTACAATGTAATCATAACCTACTGAGGGGAAAAAAAATGGAAAATTACTCATCTCTTGAACCCTAATTCCAATACCCTGGCAAGTACTATTAAGCTATTTAAATACATACTATTTTACTTGTATTGGCATTGAGTGAACCTGCCCTAGGGACTCAAAGGAATTTGTGCAAGTGAAGGAAGCCTGCTGTGCTGCCAAGATCACTGGAAACTGTGTTGTGAATGCAGTGTGGAGATCAGGGGAAGGTTGGCAGATTTACAGCATGTGCAAGCAGGTGCTGAGGCTTGAGTACTAATGTTGTCTTTACCATCTGAAGCCAAAAAAGTCACTTCACCCACATCTCTTGTAAATGCTCACTTTTATATGGAAATGTTAATACTTGGTCTGTACCGCCAAAGTGCATTGACATGAGTTGCACGAAGCAGAGAGAATGAAGACTGGATACCATTGATCTAAGTTAATGGAAAAATCTCCCTAGAAATCTGTTTTTGAAAGTAATAGTTCAAGCAATACTTGAACTTCAAACATTTTGTAAAAATGTGAATTTCACTGTGAAGAGAGAAGTTTGAATAAACTTATAATTTTATACTGAAGCTTTGTATTTTATTGCAAGAGAATTAGTATCGGACTGTGGTATGCCTAGAAACCTGGAATTAAACTTCTCGTTTTCAGAAACTGATTTTTTCATTCAAGTCTGACTTTACGTCAAAGGTTCCAAAAGCAGCCAGGATTTATTTCAGTCATCTCTACTTCTGACCTTAATTTCTGCAACAATCTTCATTTCATAAGACTTGTATTAAATTTTTTCCTTATCTTTCTCCCAGCACATTTACTTCCTCATCTCAGAAGGCAATTTTGAAAATTAGTATTTGGAACATCACCATCATAATGGAAAGCTTTATAAAAAACTCAGAATCCTATCTCTGGATGCAGCCGGGGGCAGTGCTCAGTAAATAAAGAACGAGGCCAAGTTACAAATAAAGAACATGCGTAGGACGAAAGGGGAATCAGAAATTGAAAATTCTGGTCCATATGAGCAATGTTTTTTTCTTACTAAAGCTAAGTTCCTGTAGAATAGCAGTGTGCAAACTTTTACATGAAATGGAGGAGGCTGGAGTGAAGGAAACATTGTACATGTACATTTGAATCCATTCCATAATTCCATACATATTAAGAACTTTGAAATGCAAAGGTGTTTTCAGCACAGTATTTGAATGTACACTGTAAGAGTAAAATATATGAATAGAAAGAGGGAGAACTTGGGAAAAAACCAAACTTGATTCATGAAACATAAGGGATAATAAAGTATAAGAATAAGTTTTAACTTGCTTCACGAAGAATCAGTGATGTTAGTTAAAGCATAAATATTCTATTTATGTTAACTTTACTATATAACACTACTTTTAAAAGTTTGGGGGCTTTTCTTGCAGGTGCATTAGAGAGTTATCAAAGCAAAAAATTCATTTCTTCCCATTCAGTTGAATTATTAAGGGTTACAACAAACAGTCTTAAAACAGTTGCAGAAATTCCTTAGCAGAAAATAAATCTTACTCGCTTTCATTCTTGAGGCCTCTTAAGCTTGAAAGGACAAACTGTAAACACAGTCAAGGGAAAACACTTCCACAGTTACTGCCATACTTCCTGAACAGTCAAGTAAAACAGTCAGAGGAGTCAAGTTTACATTTTGTGATACATTTGTCCTCAGTCAGGCAACTTTTGCCAATCAATCACAATGAAGAGTGCAGATAATACAGATTGTGTGTGTGTGTGTGTTAAATGTAATACAGCAGCCATAAGTTCACTATCTCTGCCAACTTATTCATTGGTAACGTTTATACCAGACATCTATCCACCATGATTATAGGGAACACAAGCAAAACTTTATATGAAAATATTCTGGAAATATCATTAATTTTAAACATTTTAAATCTTACCATCCATATGACATACTGATTAATATAATCAGGATCACTGAGCTGGTTTATTAATGGAAGAAGAATTCCTCGGGAGAGGATTTCCTAAAAAACAAAGCATAATAGATCATTTTATACATTTATTCATAAAGCTAGTATAACTGCAACAATTTAAACATCACTGTGTAGGAACTAAATAAAAAAAGTGTAATTACAGAAAACATTTAATAGGCACTAACACATTCTCTTCCAATTAACATTACAAAATGTTAATCCCTCAAGAAAAACAACACGCATTTTATCATGCTTTTCTAACGCTGGCAGAGCTAAAAGAACCTTTAAAACCATTTCACACGTACTGTTCTCTGCTATTAAATACTTCTCAAGACTTCACTGCATTTAAAATACCCTAATATTAAATCAGATCAATTTTAGAAAGTAAGAGCAGCACTTTGGATCTAAAATGTTTTATGACATTAAACCAAAGAACTCGGATGGCTTTTAGAGTCTGTACTTACCCTGACAAAGTATCGCATGATCTTGTTCTGGAAGTCTCCAGGAGGTAGCAATATATACAGTAAAACCTCACACAGATCCCTTAGGAATCCTAGAGAGCAAGAACAAAAACCCCTCAGCACAATTTCATATTATGTTACTCACGTCTTACCTGATATCATAAAATCCCATATATAAATCCTGAATTTTAAGCTCAAATATACAATCACGTATCTCTTACAGTCCAAGCATCATAGTAGCACATTTCAGATGGAATATAAACAGCATTGATGAGAAAGATCTACCTCAAAAATCCAGACAACAAAAGCCAAATTCCAAGATTAAAAAACCCCCACAATCTAACTCTAATGTATTTTCCTTACTTAACATATACAGGTTTTTTCTCCTCCTTCAACACTTTGCCCAAAAAGTTTTTTTTCTTGAAGGAAAACTAGAGCAGTGATAAGCACATCTAACAAAAAACAGTAAATATCTGCAAAACTATCCCCTGCCTCCCAGAAAAAATATTTCCATTTTGAAGTTCTTCCAATGAAAGGAGAGACTTAGCCATGTACATGGTTCATTTTAATTATAGCATTAATATGTACAAACTAGAGGAAATATACATGTATAGTAGATAATCACACTCTGAAAGTGACATGCTAAGATTTTAATGCATTTCATATTGTGAAGACAATTGCTAGTATTTTAATTTAGTCTCCCATACTAAAATATTTACTCAGAAGATAATATTGAGAGACCTTCTTCATCTTTGGGAGAAGTGCAGACTAGATCACGACAGACTTCTTTTTCCATTTCAACTTCAACCTCAAAGAATGTATCTACAAGTTCCTCAGCTTGATCTATGCAAAAGAAAATAGAAAAATCATGTTTTTGTGAAGATTAAAAACTAGAGAGCGAACTTGAACTATAAAATAAGGCTAACTATATTTCACACATGTAAGATACCAGCCTACGCAGACTCAAACAATATTTCACATTACCTTTCATCTGATTGCCTTTCTCTGCTATTCTTTGCTGAGCTTTTCTGAAAACTCGAAGATGAGTACCAAAGTCATCAACAAGTCGTGTAGTGAAATAAGGCTGCCAGTCTGTTTCCTTTGACCTGTTAGTAAGGAACATCCATGAAAATGAATTATTTTATTCTGAACATAAAGAACAATAATAAATTTCTATTTCTCCTTCCTTCTTGCCAAAACCCACACTAATAGTAAACATAGAAAAGCAAAGAAATAAATCAGTCTCCTAATTGTCTATCCACTGAAAAGCCAAATATTGTAAAACACCACTCTTTCACCACATTAATATTTATGCTTGATTTAAAGTTGGCATTTGCATCCAGAATAGTGTTTTGATTTGTGCCACTGTCAAATATCTGTGAGAAGTCCTGATAGAAGCAGTTTATCATCTAAAACTAAAATACTGTCTAGATGTTTTTCAGCCATACTTTCTACCATTTTGGTAGGCACCTAAACAAAATAATTTTCTTCTGAATTTGCAGAATATGTGTAAGAGAGGAAACACACATTTCACTTGAAACTAAACACAATCTAATATTATCAGCAATTGATTCCAAAGCTTATATGAGGTGCTTAGCATACCCTTCCAACAATGCACATAGGTTTACATCAGAAAATAGTCACTGTTAGATTTGCATAAACTACTTCCTGAGTTGTATGAAAAGGACAGAGACATCTTTATGATGTCTGTGCCTTACTAGGCAAACTAAAAATGTGACTGTGCATCATAGGTTTAACGAAGCTTCACACTAGTGGTAGCTCTTACCCTGTACTAAGCATTTTATTGCCTGAACTCTCTCAAACATGCCTACTTTGTTGTAGTAGGAATCCTTCTACAACACTTTCTTTTTTTGTGTTTGTTCCCTTACCTGCTCTTTCTTTCCTCGAGGAGAGAGAAAGAGATAAGGAACTCTGGAAGAAAGGGAAGCCTACTGCAAAATCTAGATGTGTAAATAAGAAGCAGAGCTGTCCCAAAGGGCAGTCGATCTAACCATCAATCAATAATCCAGATTCCCCATCAGCACAATGATAGAACCGCACAAAACCACTGGGTGGCAGCCTTACACCAGGCTCCCAAAGCCGTAGCTCTCAGGGAACAAAACATCCCACCGTACGCATTCTCCCCAGAAGCTCACAGGCTGTATGAAACCATAGGCAATGGTACTAATCTACAGTGCACCAGCTATATCCAACTACTGGCGTTACAAATACACTACATCATTTCTTCTGTAGGAGAAGAACTGCTGCAGGTCTGTGAAATTGATTTGCTTTGTACAGCAGAACACAACTGCACAGGTACCGTGCCTATTTTTGAAGACCTACAGTACTGCAGGGAAGAAAAACAAACTTGCTAGAACTTGACCTACTTTGACACAAACTCGGTGCTTGATACTGTCCAATGAAGTAACTTTGCCAAATAGACAAAACCACTGAAGCTGGGTAGCCAGGTCTGTTTCATGCAACTCTAAGTTTGGTTGCTATAACGTAGTTTACTTAGCATAGTTCTCACTATTTCAACACTGTTTCCTAGGATTGGCACTATTTTACTACCAGTAAAATAGTAGTTATATTATAGTTATATTAGTTATATTATGACTAATTTTTCCTAGTATTAAACCTAGCTCTCCATCTTTGACCCTTGTTGCCAGAAAAGCACACTAACCTACATTTTCAAGTCAAGAGGGAGGGGATAAGACCACGTTAAAATTGCTAAGAAGCTGATTATATTTAGGTGACCCACTACCTCTTCTGCATAGAAAGCAGGTAACAATAAGCAGGATGAATACCTGAAATAAAAACTTACTAAGTAAGTATAAGGATATAAAGGCATGGGGTACCTGGGCTGAGAGGTCAGCCATACTAAAGAAGTAAATTTCCCAGGCAAGTTGCTTAATCAAGTAAGAGGAAGTCAGAGAACAACAGTAGGAATAAGGGGAAATTAACAAACTATCCATTTGTTCTCAATCAATCCTGTTTTAAAACAAAGGTTTGCACATGTAACCATGTCATTCCTCAGACTACTATTCTTATAAAAATATTCATTGTTCTTATATATTGAAGAGCAATACCACTTCTAAAAATCATCTGATACATATGTTGAATTCAAGACTTTTGGATTGACTTACCTTGGCCCTACTCTTTACACGAAACAGACCTGAGTACAGAGAGGTGATGATTCACAAACTTAATGCTTAAGTTGTAAAAAGGGAAAAAAAAAGGCATTTCAGTGATTTTAGACATCAATCTAAATTTTGAAATGGCCATTTTGCAAAAGATCATGATGACAAACATCACCATCCTCCTTTATTTCCTTAAGGGATCAGCAAAAGACTGTAGATCTTACATTATAACCTAAAATTTTTACATGTTCTTCTGTATAACACACTGAACTATGCTACTAGGTAAACTTAATCACTTATCTGCTACCATACAACCCCCAGTATATTGATGTAAATACAAATAAATCTTACCTGGCAGAAAACCGCACAAGTGCATACTGAAGAGCCTGCCTAATTTCCAGAAGAAAGGATTCATCATCACTTAGTGTGTAATACCAATACTGCACATAGTCTCTCAGGGAAAACTGGATTACCTGAAATGGGAAAAAAAAAAAAAAAAACCTAATGAAAAAGGACAAAAAAATACACAAGTTTTTGTGCCTGATAACACAAGAGCAGTCTTCTTAAAAGGTTACCATAGCAAACCAGACTCCCTTACCATTACGAAATTGGGAGTGCAACAATAAAATTCATACTGGTTTGCACATACCATTTTTATCACCACTAGACTGAGAAAATACAATATACTGAAAACACACTCAAATATTGCCCAATATCCCGGCCCATCTTCACTGTTTTTTCACTTATCAATCTCAAATACAATAAAATTTTGAACTTTTATTTGTCACTCAACTACTTCTGTATTACATAGTCAATATTTGCAAAAAAAACTAAAAGTAGGTTAAATAGTCCTGGTTAGAACTTACCTGTTGCAAAGGCTCATCAATTATATTCGCACCTGTCAGTCTTCTGTCAATCTTAATAGGTCTGGCTTCACGTTTCATTTCTTCTATGCACTTGAAAGAGATTGGGAAATGTAACTTTGCAGGATTTAGCTCTAATTAAAGATCAGCTCTACTATTTATGATGTGTGTGTATACATATATATATACACACATATACACACCCCCACCCATACATACATAGATACACACACACTTCTAGTAATGACTTTATATAACATTTTCCCTATTATTATAATTATAGAGAAGATACAATCATAGAATCACAGAATTATGTGGGTTGGAAGGTCATTTAGTTCAAACCCCCTGCAATGAGTAGGGACATCTTCAACTACATCAAGTTGCTCAAAGCCCTGTTCAACCTGATCTTGAATGTCTCCACGGATGGGGCACCCACCACCTGGGCAACACCTCTGGGCAACAATATTATCTGTATTTTTCACTATATAGTTAATAATGATGAGAAAGTCCTGAAAACCTACTTCTTGCTTACTGTAAAGGAGCAAGTGTTTGCTAAATTACTAGATCAGAAGGAAACAAAACTCAAATAGTTAGAAAAGGAGGGAAGGGGGGGACACAACAGCAGCACAAGACAATTTTTGTGCAAGACTCCAGTTCCCCACTTGTTTGTGACCTTGATTGTGCAATCTCAGGCAGATAATTTTCAGTTGAGTTTTTTTGGTTTTGTATCCACCTCAGTTTATTCTATACGCCAGAAGAGAAATTACTTTTTTGTACCATTTGCTACTCAACAGATGTACTTGGAAAGTAATTGATGAGGAGGGAAAGAAATTACTTTATAGAAGGATTTGCAACTCCAAGCAGTTAACTCCAAGAATGACCACATCAGAGCTGACTTTTGGCAAGTGACATACTGAGAAAGAACACCCTTTATCAGTGTTTCTTTCAAGTGGACTAATACAGTGTCTTCCTATAAAGTTTTGATGAAATGGGCAATAAACCCCTCTATTTTCACAGAAATAACAACCCAACAACTTACACTACTGTTCAAATAAAGCAATAATTTCTTTGATCTAGAGAGAAAGTTATGACTATATTGGAAATGAAGAACTGCCAGAACCAGAAATGAAGAAATTATAAACTGTATACCCAGTGTTTCTATTCTATGTGACTTTCCCTAAGTATCTCTCATTCAAATCAGTTAACACTGAATAGCAGTGAAATACCTGAGGCCAGAAAAAAAATCATCCACCTACTTAACCAACTCTGTATCACAACACAGAAATATTTTGTTGCAAAATTCTGAGTATTTTTTAACTTTCAAGACAAAGGAACCATTAATGCTACTTTAATATGAATAAGGGTGGCTCACATTCAAACAATACTCCAGCTATATACTAATGAATTTGCAAAGTATTTTTGTCTTGATCGTGTCAAAAACACCAAAATGGTACAGAACTGAATAATTAAATATTTTTACCAAGCACAGAATAGTACAAATTACCAAACAAAACTGTCAAAAGAGAGTTTTGAAGGACTGCATGCATAAAACTACATTTGGAAAATACAGAGGAAAATACAGCAGCAAAACAAGCAGCAGCCACAAGAAACAGAGTGAGGGACATGCAGAGAATACACAAGATTACTTGGTAAAAATTTGAATGTTCATATGCTCATAGGATCCACGTTTCGGCCTGGATTTCAGGAATTCATCTGGTCCAACCTTCTGCTCAAAGCAGAGCCAACTACAAGGTCAGCCCATTTTTTCGTATTCTTTTTCTCCAGTGAAATATTTATGTACCTGCAGTATAATTTAATTTGCTTTTGATATGTCTGAAGACATCTAAAATTTAGAATATGTGCTTTTATTCCATTATAGGTACAACAGCTGACTGTAAGCTTGGAAAGCATTGCCGGTTTTACATCTGCCTTCCAGACGCAGACATAGAGGACAGACTTTAAGAAAGGACCCGACTCACATGACAACAACTGTCCTATTTCACTGTCACTTCACTCGCAGTTAGTCTGATGCTAGTCTACCAGTATTAAATCATTAGTTAGGAAAAATGGGTATCACTTGTCCTCCTTACATTTGACACCTCCTGGGTTCATTTTAAGCAGGTAGGAAGCACTTAGGAGGAATGCAAGACACAGACTCCATAAAGTGAGATGCTCCACAAAGAAATCCAGGCTCCAGAAGCATCTAACTGCACTGACTGAGTAGCTTTAGACTTCTGCTTCACTCCATTACCAGAGATTTTTTAAGTCCTCTTTTGAAACTGTTAGGTAACTGTTAAATATGAAATACACCATATGTGGACTGTGCTACTCTTTCCCAAATTGTGGGCACAGGTTTCATGACTGAACACGACACAGGGTATTTACACATCTGCATCAAATCCATGACATAGGATATGACCCACTGACTTAAACAGATTCGGAGACTAGTCTGGGATCAAATCTGCAACCTCCGCTTGTAAGTTGTTATCACTGTTATCTTACAGTAATTTGGCAATATTGTACCCAGCCTATAGAAACGTCTTGTCTTTTGGGTGAAGCTTAAAGAGACAACAACTACAATAACCAAACACTTCACACTTCTGCTGAAGTTGTAGTCAATCTGTAATTTCAACTGAAAATAGCATTCAAGTTAACAGTTCAGAAGGCTCTAAACTTACCTTACATTCAACATTGTTTTAATATAAACTTGCAGACAACTGTGAATCTTGCCCAGCCAGTACATTACTGCATCATTGAGTAGGTTCCTGACACAAAAGTTATATATGACTTGCAAAAAGAAAGGAAGTCTAATCCTAATTTTTAAGCCTCCCTGTGTGCATGCAAATAAAAAAAAACCAGCAGAAAGGTATACAATCTTCCATCAAATGTACATTAAGTATTGCTCCTTAATGTGAGGTATTCATTATATGTTTGCTAATAAGTATAACATGCAGCAGTCAAGGAAACCTATCAGCACCAAATCCTGTGTTGTAATTTATGGAACATTCTACACATTATATCCAGCCACAACTTCGGTGCCCTGTGCTACAGCTGATTTCTGTAAAATCAAGCATTTGAACATCTATCTTGGCCAAAAAAAATCTTTAGGTACCAAAAAACCTCAAAACTATCAAAACTCAAAACTTTTGTCTTTGGCAAAAAGAGCTTTTTATAAAGAACCTGTATTACCAGATTGCTCCACAGACTACCACAAAATAATTTCGTATTAAGGTGAATTCAGTTTGAACTTGTTTCATGGAAGAAGTATAACCTATACACACTAGCCACTAGAAAGAATACTTTTTGTTCAAGACCACTTAGGGTCACAATAATTTCCAACATGAAAACAATTTCAAGTTAAAAATACTACTTTCCATAAAGACAAGTCAGCAGAACTTTAATACAGAAATAGCAAAGACGAATCACAAGCAAACTCCACATTTGGTTAGGACTCATCCCCTCTTGCACTGCTACTGAAAAGCTCAGCTACACTAGTTAATGCTATTGTAATGCAGTGGCAAAAAAGAAATGCAAACCACTGTCGTAGAAGACAAACAGATTTTAGTTGGTGAACAGCTTCAAATGGCATTTTGAAGTCAGCTAAAAATAAATACCTTTGTATTACAAAACTTAAACCCAGGGTTTAGTCGAGATAGGTCAGTTGAGAAAAGTGATGTGTCAATAATCCACACCCAAATCAGAAGTCAAACTACTGAATTTGCAAAGATTACACAAAAAACTCCACAAGGTTTTATTCTCTTATAAAGCAACTAGAGCATACATATGTACTGAGCTTAAAAAAAGTAACATTAACATTTTAAAAAGTTTCAGTCATGTAGAGGAAATTTAAAAGACAGAAAAACTTCTCTAAATCTGCTCTCAAAACACAAGACAGAAGTAACACTCCACAATCTGTATAACATAGGCACTAAAGTCTATATAGCACCAAGGACCTTAGTCCTCTAAAACGAGGCTTCATTAATAGAACAGAATCATTAGTTGACTGCTGACTTTTACTTTTTCAGCCCTAACCTTTGTATTTTCATCTGGACCACTGACCTTACTTTACGATTTAGAATATGCTTAAGTTCCAGATTTCTTTTCACAGATTCAAAGTCTTAAGTGAAAAGTCCACTTACCAATTGAACTAGGAGCCAGTCAAAAAAAGGTTCTGTGATTAGAAAACATACTGCTGAATTACAAGATAAATTTCTATGTGCTACTGATAACACCGAACACTCATCCCTTTTCATAGACAACATGAAGTGTAGTAAACTGATGGCTAGGAAAGAACAGGATGTTTCAGTTAGAAGAGCTGTGAGATTAAATTTAACATAACTAGCAATCTTTGGGTTAAAGTGTTTTCTCTGTTCTGATGACTGCAAATGGATTGGGCCAAACTTCTGAGCTAGCAAGATGTATTGGTTCATAAATCAGGAATTCCTGGAAATTCTACCTCTTTGTTATTAACAACTTTTTCTGTATTAAACAGATGCAGATTTATCCAGTTAGGAACGCTGAACTGAGGTCCATCAACCAAAATGATGTGTCTGTTAAGAATTCAGAAAAGAAAAGAGCTGAAATGTGGATCCCACTGCTGCTCTCTATCTATGTCTTTCCAGGATTTTTGCTTGGTCTTGAAGATAGCCAAAGATAACCTCTACATCCTTGAAGTACTGCAAATCTAGACTTTATAACAGTTTGACTTTCTTAGTTAGGAAGGCAACTTTGTGCCCACAGTCAAAAGTGGAGAGACTACAGATTCACCGGTGGAAGATGCCTAAATAGTCATGACAATCTAGCACAAGAAAACAAGAAAGAGCTACCTACCAGAATAAACCAACATAAACAGGTAGTCTAGAAAGGAATGGTTTGGTAATTACCTCACAGATGATATTAGCCAGTCATATCATACTCATTTCTTGTAATGAAGAAACAATACTTGAAACAAACTTTCCATAAACTATTAAAAACCTGGTATTTCCAAAAGGAAAAATATTGCATTTCATTTACACATTGCAGCTGACTCAAAACATAAACATTTTCTTTCTTTTGCCTTGAGAAATGGGCACAATTCTTAGATTAAAACTGATTATTAGTGTCATTCTAATTTCCCAAGTTATAAAATCTGATCTAGAAGTTAAGACCAGAAAATTTGCCTTACCTTAGGGATCCCAACTGATGTACAAGGGAGAAACGAATGTTCACACTGCTCAAGGTATTTTTCTGAATTGCTTTTTCCAAATAAAAGAGTAACCACAAAACCCCTAAAATGGAAAAAGAAAGACCAGGTACAACAACAGCCATCTTTTCCCCATCTCTAGAAAATATTTAACAGCAAGTTATAAAATGACAATGTATGACAGTTCTCACTGTTTACTCTCCTACTCTTTCACAGTATAACATGCTGCTCAACTGACACAACTCTAACTATGAAGATTCCCAGTCTTGTATTATCTGTCTTGATATTTTCTTATCACACAGCAGATCTATATAACACCGTCTATGCTACAGAGCCCATTGCAGGAGAAGAATCTTTGATGGCACACTGCCTATGCTCACAAATATTAGCACATGGAAAGAAATAAACTCTGTAGGCTACTCCATTGTACCATAAGCCACAAAATCACAGTCCAGGAATAAACCAATGTAGTAAGCATAACTAACCACTGCATATGTTTAAACATTGTGCTCACCCTTGCTACAACAGCAAGAATTTATTTACAGCTTATGACACTAGGGCACAAAAACACATAAACATCAAGCTGGTTTTACTAAGAAATAGATGAAAACCTAGTGTCTGTCCCAATTACAGCATAAGCAAAGCATGTAGCCTTTGAAATATCAAGGGAAAAAAAAATACAAAGTCACTGCCATTTAGATCAGCCTTGGGATGGCTAAACACACACAGCTTCTAACACGCATTTCAAAGCATTCAATTTAAAGGCCAGCTGACCAGCATTTGCGACCACAGGAACTCACAAAGCTATTCCAGGCTTGAAATGTGCTGAAGTAACACATTCTTTTAATATAGATAGCTGTCAATATATGCTACTCTCACGTAAAAGATTAGAGGAAAAAGTCCTATCCAAGCTAAAATATGCCATATAAAGGTTTTAATTTCCAAAATTAGAAAATTCTTTTTAAGTCCCCCAGACGCTCAGTAACTCAGAAGTAGGGAGGTAACTCCATGAAAGAGGGAGAAAAAAAAAAGGCTACACAAAATTATTACCAACAACTTGACATGGCATAAGAAGAGTTCCCTGGATAACTCCCTTACAGCCATCTCTACATGCCATCTGACAGCAAGAAATAAAAGCAGGTTTAATTGCCCTTCTGCTCCCTATAACTTTAAAATCGTAACACCAATCCCAGTTCACAGACAAGAACTTGCTTAGAAAAGTCTCAACGTAAGTTTCACTAACATTTTGGTTTGTTTTTAACTATTAAAGTTTGAATTTCTTTTGATTATCTATGACTTTTCTATAAGAAACTTCAGTTGCTTTTTAAAGAAAACAGTATGCTCAAATTCAGCCTAAAATCAACTTTAACTTTAAAAATCCATCAACAAGCTGCTTCTCTTTGATTCAAAGGACTGAAGCCTTGGAAATAAGTAGCTATAGATTATATCTCCGTTTTCTCTCAAATGTTTTGATACTTTTAAAGTTAATGACTCACTCAAAAACACTAATACTATCAATATGGTTTAAAAATAGGCGTCCATCTTCTTGGACGCCTTTAAGTATTTTCAATTTTATGCTAGAAATGCTAGGAGCTGCTTCTTCTCTGGCAGAAATTAATACATTTTATTCTCTAATGTAAAATCTTGTGAGCATTAGAGAAGGATACATAGTCTGACCATTCAGGATATCTGTTAGCTAACCAGAACCTTCTAGTGTAAATGCTTGTTTAATTCATCAAGAGGATTCTCTATACATGAATGAGAAATCATGTTAGTCTTCTCTAAATGAATAGAGCATAAAAAGGAAGATTGTATTTTGCTTAATTTTGTTAAAATTCTTCCAAAGACTACTGGAAGGCCAGCTTTTTTCAAGGGCAGATTAATTATAGAACAAAGGTAAAAGACAGACAAATGAAGACCACAGATTTATCATTTTCCCCTCAACGGTCTCAGCTGAATGCTTTGTAAAAGTCAAAAAGCAGCTGATTTGGTTAGCAGTTACAATCATCAATGGAGCCAGACAGTCACACACATATAGATGTGATTGAGTATCAATAACTATGGGATTTGATGACAGAGCAAATTCTTTCAAATGGCAAAGCAACTGATGATCCAAGAAATTTCAATTTTTGCATTTGGCAGAACCACAATTCACATAGTTTTTATTTTACTTCCTTAGGACTGAAAGAGGGAAGGAAAGAGAATAAGGGAAGAAACACTCAGTAGAAAACACAGATGGTAACAGACAGGCTCAGCACCCAGGTTAAGGGGTCTATACCAGTTCTTGAAGGAGAGGAAAAAAGAAGAGGAATAACACCCTGTAATATTCTACATAGGTTAAGTAAACAATATCTATCTTTAACATCTTGCTTTTGGTGGAAAGAGCTCAGTTCCCTAAGTGAATGAGTTACCAGATCCTGAGTGAAAAAAGGCTAACATTTTATAAATCAGTCTTGAAACAAAACAAAATTAAATAAGCAGAAATTTTGATTTTGAACTTTTATTTGTATATACAAATAGTTTCAGTATTCTCCCATGTACACAAAAAGCAATAGTACATTTCCTACAAGCCATCTGTGCAAACACGGGTTGAGAGCAAATCAAAAAGAAATAATTAGCACAGATTAGGAGTTAAACAGCATAAACAGATTGATTATATTGACACAGATATGGCACCACCATTGTCTTCGTGCACAGCTTACTGGTGTATAATTTAAATGCTCAGGTCAATACTAAGAATGCAACCAGACGTGAGTCAGCATTTTCTTTTGTTTGAACACCAAAATGGGACAGAAGGTGGAATTCCAGCTAGTGGAAGTCAGAAAACTTTGATACAGGCTACTTCTTTTTTGAAGGTAGTATAAAAACATAGAAAACTGTGTGACAAATTGGATAAGAACTCCAAGTTTCAACAAAAAATTCAACCACAAAAATCCATGTCCAAAATTGTTACTTTGTTCCAGAGAAGAATACAGTAAATATTACGGCCACTACTATAATCACGAACAAAAACTAAATTTTTGTTTTCTAAATTTACATAAATGATGTTATGACATATAATTGCTAATCCTAAGTACAAAAGTTACTTCATTACATAATTTCTGTTTTTCTAACAGAAGCATGACCAAGCATTTTGTGAAACTTCAAGGGAATTAATTCAAAAAAAGAGAAAGCAGATAAGAATAATTTAGATATAAGCCTATTTGACCTAGTTAGCACTCATGGTACTGTGTGCTGAATGTCAAAGTAAGTGTGTCACTCTGAAAAAGATTAACAGTGTAAAAAAGGGCCAGATCACAGCCTTAGCCAAGATGTGTATGTTCAAGTAATGAAGTGATGACATTCTACTGCAAGGGCTGACACTTCACCTCTATATATGTAAGTAAACACTCTGCTTTAACAGATACACTACCAGTAGATGAATTTATCCTTAATAAGATCAATGTTTACTGACTAGCTACAAAAATGAACCAAAGCAGCATAATAACCACAGCAAAGAGGTATCAGAGCTGACTTGAGAATGAATGAGCTCAGGCACCACATACAGTTTAATGGTGGCAAATTGTAGCTGACTTCAGACATATTCTATGAGAGCCTGCTTTGACCGTTAGCTTTGAAAAGCCAAGCAACTGAAACTGCAAGAATGAAGGATAACCTCTTAAGAAACTATTACATCCCATATTACTTTTCATACTGCAAATACTAAGGAAGTGGTAACAGAAGACAGTAAGCAGATGCACTCCTGCCTGATGTCTGTATAGCTTGTGTCAAAGTTATAAGATGCTTATATAACCTGAGTTATAATTGTCTATCTGAATTGTAACTTTTTATACCTATATAACCTGAATATACCTATATACCTATATAACCTGAATTAGCCTTTTATACCTATAACTAACTTTTTATACAATGTAATAGTCAGTATATAATTAATTAGTTGCTTAGTGCTTAAATAAGCAGAAACTCACCAGGTGGATAGTTTCAAGATAGACAAGTAAAGGTATGAATTAGTCAAGTATAGCTACACTGGAAAGCTACAAGGCATACCGATGAAAAGCTGGCAGAGATAAAGCCAATTATCCACAAAGTGAAAGAATTCAGACCGACTGGATCCAGAAAGGACTATTTCACCATAACTGCGCGTGCTCTGAAGACAAAGTTGAAAAGTTCAGATGGGATGAAGACCTTGAGCCTTCCTCAGTGAAGACCCCCAAGACCACCTAAACTGGGGAGGCTCAAGCGCAGTGAAAAAGAACTATTTATAGCCATGCCATAAAAATATGTAAATTATTTCCAGCACGTATGTGATGATGTTGTAATGACATAATGATATTCAGCAGTACCTACTGTATAAATAAGCCACGACACATGACAAGGGTGGGTGAGTTAGGTGGAAATATCCCCCTCACCACCGGCGCTGTAATAAACAAATACTTGCTCAATAGACACCAGTCTGTTGGGTTTTGTCTTTGGCCTATCTTTTTGGGCATCATGCCCTTTAGATGAACTCTTTGACTTTTGCTCTGGACAAACAGACACCAAAATATGCCAGCCATACCTGTACCAAGACTTAAGACAAAAGCATTTATTTCAAATTAGTTTTACTTTAACTAGCAGACTGACTATTCTGATTTCTTGGAGATGAAATACCAAGCTTAAAACAGTTGAAACCCAAGCTTAGCAGCTCTGCTTCTAGCTACTAAACTCTATTACATTTTTGGTGAGATATACAGGAATATACATACATTCTGTATGGTATCAAATAAGAAGGTAAAAAGAATATCCCACTAAGACATTTTGATTTGCCTTTAAAAATGTTTTAATGGTTACAAAGGAAACATTATAATATACAATGTAATAATGGTGCTGAAGACTATAACAACTTCGCCTGTTTGCTCCCTTCCTGTCTATATAGATAAAGTATGAAAAGTCTACAGCTGCTCAACTGATCTACTTGTTCTAAGTGTAGAATCATTTCCAAGCACTCAGGAAAACATCCACTCGCATGAATCAAGTGCCTCAGGTAGAAAAATGAGATTGTGATAGAAAAGAAGACATAAGTACTTAGAAGTACATGGGAAAAAGAACTGACACAGTAATAGAAAGTATGAACTGAAATTAACACTGTTTTAATGTGAGCATCTGTCCTCTAACATTCATTATAAATAGCTAAATTGAGATTTCAAGAAAAAAAATTTTGCTCATGAAGAGGTGCTCAAATGTGGAAATATTAATTACATAAAGCCACTTCAGATTTTCAGAACAAGCTAATTGCTAATATACACATTAAAATTTTACTTTCATAGCAAATTAAACAAAACACTTAGTAGTATACTTACCCACCCACAAAGCAGAGGATATAAAATGCAAAGTAAAATATAGCGAAGGGTCCAAAAGTTACTAGAAAAAGCACAAGGCCAAGACTTCCCCATCCCCATATGGAAAGACTGGTCTGTAAACAAGAACACATAAAAAAGGAATAATTAATATTATATTCATAGAACTTTAAGTCTCCAGAGCAATACTTGTAGTTTCTACAAAGCTTGATACATTTTAACTAGATATAAGTTCTACTTGATGAAATAAAAATGACATTTGTTTTTAAGAGTATGTTGGTATCAAATATGTCCCCCATCATATTGTGGGCTAGTAATCCAATTTAGCCAACATTAAAGCACTTTTCTTTCAAATACTGCTCCTCATCTCACATTTCAGATGCAACTAGCACCCTTTAAGTTGCCACTTTTTTCTTTTATATTCTCCTTTCGTGCACTTTTGTTTCTTGAGATCCCTTCCTCCTCTCCTCTGCTCCCCATCCCCGCCCCGTGAAAAGTTCTCCACCAGCTCCTAGGGAAAAACAGACTTTGTGGAAGAACAGGAAGAGACAGAATACAACCTTGTTTTACACATCTAAACATGTTATTTTTCACAACCAAGCAGTGCTGTTTCTTCCCTAGATCAAAGCAGCTGAAAGACTAAAGAGGTGTCCCTTTCTCCAGTTGAGCCACAGGTAGGTCAACCAAATAATTGGCACAAGAATACTTTTACTCTTCCACGTTAAATAAAAGGGAGGGAAACTTCAGAAACGGATACTTTGGCAGTAGTGGGGAGCAAGAAAAAGCCCTCATGGGCTTTTTGTTTGAAAAGCCCATGAGGAAGTTAGTCACAAGAGCGCCTGTGGGGCTGGTGGGATTTTGAGGTTGTCTGGCAGAAATGCAGCAGGCAAAACTTCACCTGCACTGGCAGTCACCAGGAGTATGAAAAAAAAGCAGCAAGATTCAAGTTATTGTGCCAATATAGGTTACAGTGTAAGTGCCTTTCTATCCACACACGTACACATACATACTTCATCGCTCTATATAGCCAGATGTGTGTATGTACATACATATATGTACATGCATGGTAATCTAAAAAAGCAAGGCAGGGAAAACCTGACTGATCTAAGGGACAATAGTTTTCAGAACTTCACAATGCTGCAATGCAGTCAACAAAGCCTATATAAATTTAATTCAATCTAGTTTCTAGTTCAATATGGAAAGCATGTTTCAGCCAAGTCCCACGAGTGTGAAACACAATGATGACAAGTATTTATAGGCCACCAAAACTGTTCCAGCTCTAAGGTTCTCAATTTTTTTTCTTTTTTTGGTGGTTGTTGTTGTCTAATTTATGCCTTTCCTAACAGTGATCAAATGACACCCTGATGGGAACTCAGACAACTGTGTCAACAAGTAACACTAAGAAAGTATTTAAATAAACTCGTCTTGCAGTTTGACATTTAGAAAACAAACAGAGATTGAACACCAGATTTGCAGAGAGCCCTTTTTTAGCTTTTAATACGAAGGAGCTACAGCTCATTACTCTCGAGGGACTATTTAGATTTCATCTTTTCATTTTAGGCATAGAATTAAAAAAAAAAGTTTTAAAAATCCTATAGACAATGAGAAATAAAACAAATAAAGACTCCTATACAAAGCAATTTTGATTATCTTCTGAGAGTAAGACCAAAAAATGAAATCACAGGTCTGAGGAGAGACTGTTTCAGAGATCTAAACTGTAATAATCAGAATAATTCAATTCTTCCTAGTTAAAAGTTTAATGGAACACTGAGATGAAATTCTATTTTCTTCCTGGTTAAACTTTCTTAGCAGGAGATACAAGCTATACTGGCTCTGTTCTTGGTGTTTGAGGTTGTGAAAAATTAAACATACAAGTGTCTAGATGAGTGTAATTACAGTACTGCAATTAAAAGAACTGCACTGCAAGTTATTCAATTCTCTTTAAGATGAGAAAGTGCTTTATTAGACAATATAAACCACACAATCCACACAACTAAAATGCTGAACTGGCGTTACAATTAAAAAAAAAAACCCTCAATCACAACTGAGCAGCAGATTTTGTTGTTTTGATGACTCATAATAAGTAAATGTAGTAGACAATTGTAGCCTTCCGATACCTGAAGAGAGCCTACAATAAAGATGTAGAGAAACTATTTATAAGAGCATGTAGTGACAGGACAAGGGGGAATTGCTTCAAACTGAAAGTAGGTTTAGATTAGATATTAGGTGAGAAGGTGGTGAGGCACTGGAATGGGTCACCCAGAGAAGCCGTGGATGGCCCATCCCTGGAAGTGTTCAAGGCCAGGCTGGATGTGGCTTTGAGCAACGTGGTCTAGCAGAAGGTGTTCCCGCCCACAGCAGGGGTTTGGAACTAGATGATCTTTAAGGTCCCTTCCAACCCAAACCGTTCCAGGATTCTATGACAAACTCTTTGGAAAATAGAGAGGAGAGACACACCAATCTAAAAAAAACCACGAAACCCAAACCAACCTGGCAAATGCAACAATTAACTATTAACGTAAGATCTCACTGCACATCTACATTTCAATACAAAAAGATTCTCCATAATCCTGCCCTCAGAAATACTGAGGGCATACTCAGAAAATTTTAAAACTTCTGCAGAGCACTACAAGCAAGATAAGGAAGATATGCACACAGAGTATAACATTTCATGATGGTCTTTTTTAGTCAAAAAACCATTATACTTAATTGCACCATTCAAAAAAGTTCCAAATATGGGATAAGCACTCTAAATGACTTAATTAAACTAGATGGATATATATTCAGAGTTGGATGAATGCATAATTAACAAAGAAAGCTCTATAACTCAAATAAAACAGTGACCTTTTGTCCTATGCTCTAGTTTTGCAATTTAGCATATGGCTACAGATATTCAAATCTCATTTGGTATTTTAATAGGATTTCTTAAAATTTGTACAACTTGGTACATTGCAGTAAGTACAACAGATACTGGCCCAATTCTTGTATATTCTACATGAGTGGTTTATAGTCTTACAGATTTTGAGACACTCAAAGGAGTTTAATCATCAGGATGCCACCCTTTCTGCTGACTGTAAACAAAACTTCCCCTAACTTCACACTTCTTGAAGGGAATTCAGCAGTATAACTCCCAGAAAAAAACCGAAAACTTAAAGTTCCTTAAACACATTAAAACCAACTATTTTTTAATAAAACGTCCAAACATTACACAAATATGACTATGCAACTGGTCAGTATAAAAATAGTTCAGGTATTTAAATTCAAACCCCACTTACAATTTTTTTCCAAATAGATTTGATTTATAATGTTAATTTTTTCAAAGATTCACAGATTTACCGAAGCTCTGTCTAGTCTCACTGAAGTTAACTGCAGGGTGAATGCTTATCACTCTCAACAGAAAGAACAAACCAGTCTTCTGAAGAAATAGTATAAATGCTGGCATTGAAGTTACAGCTATCCAGACCCTTTTAAAGAAGCTGAAATGCCCTATATCGGGAAGGCAAACTTCCAAGCTGAACTGGCACAGTGCTGTCCACGGGCTTTCAAGGAATTAGGGGCAGTTACCTAAAGGCTAAAGAAGAACACAGGCCTTAGTCCGGTGGCAGGCATGGTCGGGTATATACTGTGTGCATATACACGGATAAAGGATGTTCCAGCTGTTCCACTTCATCAGTTTTAGACACTGATGGCCACTCACTACAGATACTGTATGTTTGTCCCACCATCATCACTTCCTAGCTTTCAAGTCTAAGATTTTACAAGGACTTCTGCAGTACAATACTAAGGTCATATATATATTACAACCAGGTAATTTAACATCGCGGTCACACACGGTAATTTCCTCTCCCACAGTATGGAGTTGCTTTAGCAAAATAAACTGCAGTTGAAGTAAAGGGCTGTCTGTAAGCTCAAACAGTACACTGCAGAGGCTCATGAGGTGAGAGAAAACACACAAAAGCAAATATTGACATGTGCTTGATTCCGCTTTTACAGATAACAATCACCTCAATGACACCTGTTTTCTTTCTTTTTTTTAACTAGACTTCGTCCATTTTTCACACTGAATGCTTTTTCCACAGTATACAGCCAAGTACTAAAAGTAGTACATAAAGAACTTGCTTTCTTATGCATATTTGCTTTTTCTTTCTTTGGTTTCTGCTTCCTAATCAAGGCAACATTTTGATGGTTTTAGCTGTATGCCTTTATGGCTACCAGTGCTGAGCTAAGACTGACTACATGACGTAACATGATCATTCCCACAGAAGTTTCTACAAATCCACAACAGCAATTATTTATTCCAGTAACAAACACAATTATGTCTTACTAAAAAGTAGCTTCAATTGTTTTCTTATTTGCTTAATCCATCTGACAATCTTTCAGATCTTTGCTCCTCACCCATCTTGAAACAAGATCCTCAGTGTTGACACACCTTCCTCTAAAATGATTCACCAAGGTACTGCAGGTTTGTTGTTTGGATCTAAAGTAGTGCTGTCAATGTCAGCTTGCAACTGGCAGTAAGGTACACACGTGTTTCTGGTTTAGGGCAAAGTAAGTGTTACTCCACATCAAGTCCAGATGACAGGTTCTTCCCAGCCCCTCCTCTGCCACCAAACTGCGGACATGCTTCCTCTTATGAGGCTCTGGGTGCCACTGTCGCCTACTCCAGCAAAAAGCTCCTGTTCCAGGCACTTGTCTCTCTTCACTATTCCCACACACATTCACAGTAATTGTGGTTTCGAGTTTGGAGACACATTTCGAGAGGAAATAAAGAAAACCCATATAGGAAGGCTTAGGCTCTGGAATCATCCGCTTGCAAATCTTAAAGCTGCAGCAGAATACGGTTAAATCTTACAGTAGCATCCAACAGGCCAGTACCACTTCAGAAGATTGCCATTTGTGATTATTTTCAAATTGAATGGTCGCAACAGAGTAATCTGAACTTTGGAAGAACAGCAACATTTAAAAACAAAAACATGTTTCTTTGCTCACAATTCTTTTACTGTGTTTATTTACAAATTACAATTATAAATTACATCTGTCCATTAATATTTTAAAAGTTACAGTCTGTCCAAAACCAGACACTGATAATCGAACTATTTTTTGCCCCTTGGGTAGTTTAAATTATTAGGGTTTTTTTTAATTCCTCTTCTGGGCTCACATTAAAAATATTGTCAGGGATTGCATTTACAGTAGATGTCAAGTCTAATTTTGTTAATTCTACACATCTGCTTTTTAATTTGACTTCCACTTTGAGTGTATATGGAACATGTTCACCTATAAACCTTTCTATAATTAAGGTGAGTGTCATTTTTGTCAAGTGGTTAAAAACATTATTTTGGGTTTCAAATTACTGTCTCTTCACTAGCATGACAAGTAAAATTGCAAAGCTGTACCAACTGCAGTGCCAATTTCACTGCAGTGAAATTGTTATGTTACACTATTCAGAGAAATATTTAACAATTGTGAAATAAACCATTAACAACTTTCTAGTTACGTTCTCCTATCTGCCAAAGTTAAAGCAACCATATGAGACATCAACAGAGTTTTGAGGAGTTCTGCATATCATGGTTTCCTAACATCACTTAAGGTCTCTTTTTAACCTTTCTTCTTATCCTTTCACCCTTTTCCTTCCTTAGCCCAAAAAGGCAAAGGAAAACAACACCATAAGCTCCACTCCTACTTCACTCTAATTGTGCTGAATCTACCCAGTAGTTTACTGCAGCAGTCACAAAAAAACTTTTGGGATTTGAAAAATTTTTTTGAAGAATTTTATGTAGTCTATTTTGCTTTTATTGTTCTAATTTTAGATTTGGGGTTTTTTTCCCAAAGAAAGCTTAAAATACTAAACCATATAAATAGACACTAATAATCTTTTCAATAAATAAAGAACTTAACATTAATTAATGTTAAGAAGTTTGGCCAGGGAAGTTTCTTCTAGATAAGTGTAGTATTCCTGCTGATCCCTCCTGGTTACAGAGGCTGGACATTCTCTGTTGCAAGCAAGAGTCCATCTGTCTCCTCTCTACCTCTCCTCCTCTTCTTCCGCTGAACGCATGCTTTTTATGTCCAATGGCTTAATTACTTGACAGTTGGATTAATTCAAACACAATCATGTCTGACTGTATTGAGTTCAGGTTTTCCTGCTGCTCCTAACATTGCACGAAGCAGTAAAGCTTTTGGGATCATTTTCCCCTACCCTCCCCTACAGCTATACAAGGCAGTCTAATGGATTCGGCTCTTATGGACAGGCGATAATTTTTCATCTGTATTCTAAGACCACTATTACTGCAGTTTTGACTATTCCTGAAACTCATTTTTAGAAGTGCAAACCTTTAAATGAAAATACATGCTAACATCGTCTCAAAATACGTAACGTTATAGTGTGTAATTAGAAAGAGTCACACTTATTGTGCGCATTACTTCAATTTTAGTATTTATCCAGAAAGCAACAAATTCCATTACTAAAACTCGAGTGTTTGCAATAGTCAGAATATTACTACACAATTTGTAATATAATGAAAATAAAACCAGAAAAGTTATGTTCCATATTTTGATACAATTGGTTTTTTTACAAGAAAAAGACTTATCTTCTGATTAACACTTACAGTTCTATAGGAAGTGGTAAATATTTTCAACACCAAACTTTCTTCTCAAGTGAACAAACAGAAAAATTCAGCCTGGAGTCAAGATTATTTTTTCTTCCTCTCTCACACCTGCTCTGCCACCATTGCTGATCACTACATGAAATTAAGAAGTGAAATTTTCAGTTTTAAACTGACCTTCATTTTACTAACCTTTATTTCCAGTGCTAACTGCTGCTTTTATCATACAGCACAACTATCAGCAAGTTTCATTTCATTTAACCTTTTCTCAAGTGGCCTGAGTACTTATCTTGCTATGAAAAACAAGAGGCCACCTTCACAGACGCACACTTTCTGATAACATGCTTGCATTAAAACCCACTCTGAAACACGTTCTAGTTTAAAAGGATATGGAATTTTGGTCAAATTTAAAAGAAGCACTTCAGCATCTTGGTTCGAAATGGGAAATAAGAGATCAAAGTCCTACTTTCTGCTACTTTCTTGAATATAAAAGTGACAAACTCATCTTTAATACAAATTCCAAGAAAGTGATCCTTTTCCTTTGTAACAATCCATATTGACCTGTATCCAAGCTAATTTATTTATTTGGACAGAAGGCAAGACAAAAAGACAAAGGCATTTTGGATCACCTTAGGTGATTGAAACAGGGCCAGGCTTTACAGGATTGCCTAAGGTGATCTAAAGTGAGAGAATAAAGTAATCCCTCTATCTTGAATTCAAGCCAACGAGATAATCTAGACTGTTCTACATTCAGCCTCTGGATAAAGAGATTACATCTATTTCAAGCTTTTCTAGTGCAAAACAGTGGCAAAGGTGAGAGAGGGGAAAGCCCCCAGAAACCTTATCAGGTGAAAAAAAGAGGACTGTTCTCCTAAATGGCTACAAATAATGAGGTTACATGCTCTTAAGTCAAGAAACTGTTACTGCATATTTCATTTGTGACTACTGTTCAAGCAGCATTTTAAGGTCTTAATGTTCCTGCCTCAAACTGCAGCAAGGAGTTACCTAAAAGTTCTTTTCACCAGTATTTTCTCCTTTCACTGCTAAAGAAACCTGATTCCACTGAATGAACTGTAAGAATTATAAGCTTTGCTTTGAGAACAATTTCTACCACTGTAGCTCCCAATATTATTCAGATGGAAATACATTAAATCAGTCTCTCTCCACAAGAATCAGATCTAGCAGGTTGTCTCTATGTTTCTAATAAGAACTTGTGGGCAGAACTCACAGATACTACAGGAACAGTTGCACGGGACACATTTTTAAAAAGATTTCTTCACACCTTTTGGAAGGTAGAAAAGAAATCTCTTTAGTTCTAAGCTGTTCTTCCATGGTAGTGGTAACTTCAACTGAGCATCCTTTCTGCCAAGCAATAAGCATCTGCCCATTCCTGGAACTTAAATCTCCATCACATTTGCCCAAATTATGCCATTAAGATTACTTATATAAAATTATTTTGGACACAGTTTTCTGTTCAAAGGAAATGCATTACTGTCTATGATCCTTACAGGGAGGACAAAGTGGAAAAAGATCGGTTATAAGAGGTCTGATGAACAGTGATTACTTTTCTTAAAATAAATCCAGTATTTTTTCTACGGAGATACTACACAATTTCACAGCAGTGGCTGTGTGCAAAACAGTTTGTGCAACCTTTAATTGATAGAATCAGCTTAAAAGAGAATAAAAATAAAAAAGCTGCACAATGATACAGTATCTGCTTTGGAAAATCTTGACAACTTCCAACAACAACCACACTACATCAAAAAGTGAAATTAAGTGAAAGTGCATCGTTTTTGCAAATACAGAACTGCCAAAAACATGAAGGTATAAAATAAATTAAATAAAATTATGAACATTTCGGAACTGCACACTGCAGCAGCACTGAGCTTTTTTTTTTGCTTTTTCCTAAACAACTCATCACACGTAAACAGCAGACAAAACCTTAAAATTTTATACTGACAAAAATACTAAGATTTTTGTTTCTACCACTTCATGACTTGCTTGAAAGCAGTAACAATTATTTCCAAGCAAATTCCTTAAAATCAGTAGTTTCTTCTAAAGAGACTGATAAACCATACATTTCAATATATATCTGCAAGATGTGTGATTTTTTTTTTACTGAGAGTTTAACTTCTGTGTTTATACATATTTCACAGATACCTAAATATGATATAGACACACACAAAATCCAGTACTTAAGTTTACTGGAAAGATTTAGTCATTAACTTCTGAACAACCTTTTAGTACTCTGGCTTCCTCAGGGTATAAAATTAGTCATCCGAGCGTTTTGTTTAGTTCTTTAATCTACTGGTAATATTATATTGCTATTTGCTACTTGCAGTACAATTTTCAGCATTATTCCACTAACTTTAAGATGAAACTGCTTTAGATGCAATATAGTAGTTTATTGCAGGTGTTTTGTTCTTTGAATAGTACATACTACAATCTAATAATAGATCTCAAATAAGCAACATTCCTCATTTACATGAAAAAGTTACTTTAAAAATACTAAGCTAAAAACATAACTTTAAAATATTTTTATCCAGGACTCTACTAAATATAAAAATTGACTCTACTTGCCTTATTAGGTCAGGTTACAAATGTGAAAGAATACAAGTGGAAGAAGCTAATTCACATTATCTATCATAATTGCCAGAAGGAGTCCCCCAGTAACAGACACACTCAATAAGACTAAAAATTAATTTCCACCTTGTCCCTTGTGATCAAGGCTGTTTTCTCTAAATACAGTCAGTCATGCCACCTATCTTTGTAGAATTATTCTGGTAAATGAAATAATGTGGTTGAGACATCCCTATCCTTTTAACAACCCCCCCAAAAAGTACTTTATTTTATTAAACAGGAGGAGAAAAATTGTAAGCAATAATGTAGTGTTCATAAAGAAAAACCACACTGAGTTTCTCAGCTGTAATGTCAAATGACACCTGGACTAAAGGCAGTGCTGTAACTGCTATCATGAAATCCATAAAACCAAAGCTCAACAGAAAGCCAACACAAATGATTTCTCAGACTATACTGGTGGCAGAACAGCATCAGCAAGAAAGAAGGTCCAGGCCAAGGAAGGAAAAATATATGCCAGTCAGCATCACCTCAGTCTCTAAGAAGGTTGTGAGCAACCAAGCATAAATCATGTCTGACCAAACCAATTGCTTTCTATGATGAGGCAAGCGATGCCGAGGACAAGGAGAGGGGGCTTAGATGATGTGCACTTTGCCTTTAGCACAATATCCCACAGCTTTCTTATCACTAAATTGGTGAGATATAGGCTGGATGAGTAGATTAAAAGGCAAGTGAAAAATTGACTGGATTGCTGGATGCAAAGACATGATCAGTGGTACAGATTTCAGCGTGCAGGCGGTAACTAGTTGGAAACCTTGAAGGATCAATAGGGGACCGATGACGTTTAATCTTAGCAATGTGGGTGATGCGACACGGTGAACTCTCAGTAAAAGTGTGCACAGAATCCTAAAGCAGTGTGAGCACTCATTACACTGGAGGGTTCTGATGTGTGTCAACAGGCTGGAGAAATGGGTTGACAGGAACCTCACGAAGTTCAACAAATACAAGCACAGGTTTGCATCCGAGGTGGACTAACCCTGGGCCACAATACAGTCTGGGGCCAACTCTCTGGGAAGCAGCCCTACAGAAAGGTACCCCACAGCTGGGCTGTAAAGTGAACGCGAGTCAGCAGTGTGCCCTTGTAGCAAAGGTAGCCAACAGTATTGCGCCCTCTATCAGCAGAAGTGTCACCAGCAGAGACAGCGAAGTGATCCTTCCTCTCTATTTGGACACCCTTGGAGTCCTGTGTCCAGTTTTGGTCTTCCCATTACAATACAAATCCATCTGGACACCAATGTACAATACCGAATTCCACCACAATGGATTTTGTGCTAAAACAAAATATATCCATATTATGAAGCCACGAACTGGCCACACTAGCCACCAAGAGAAGGGTAGGTTTGAAAGCTTGTTGATGCTCCAAATTAACATTTAGACCCTCTTTTATAGGACTGAGAAGTAACACAATTTTTAAAAGTATTATCCCCTTCCTCCTCTCCCTGGTGTTCACCTTTGTGTTCAAAAACAAACAAGCAAGAGTAGTAGTCTCTACACATCTACCACCAATGTAATAAAGGGCACCTACTGCCTAAACACTGGAATCTGAAGAAACAGCCACCAACATTGTACTCACTGATTTTAGTATTTTGGCAGGTTTGTTTTGTTCTTTTAATTCCAAGAACTCAATCAGTGCCAGCATCATGAACTAGTTTCAGTTGGGACTCCTGCTTGCAATGATCATTCTTTCACTATATCTAATTTCTCTTGTCTCTTGCAAAAATTTATTGGTAGTTCCACAACATTTTTTAAGACTATGTAGTGCTTTTTAATCAGCATCATAATTAGCAAACTGTAAAATGAAACGGATACAAAAACAGAATTTCAAAGATCAGAGTATGCACCACAAAGTTGTTGTCAGTACACAAATAACAAGTAGGATCCCAAGCTGCAAATACAATACATTTTTAAGAAATCTAAAACTGCTGACAGAATACCAGCACCTTCCCCTGAAGATTGTAATGTTACTCCACTGTTTTCTTCTTAAGTTTAAATTTTATGCAGTTCTTTGAGTGCCAAAGGTTTTCTCCAGTTACAAAATACAAACTCTCTGATACAACCACTATTTCACTACGAATTCCCAGTGGTCTCACAGTACATCTGAACTCCTAACAAGGCCAAATTTCCTATGAAGCATGCTTACTGGATGAAGACAAAATAACCATGGAAACAGCTGTTACAGAAAATGACGCAAACCTTTACAAAGCTAGAGTAAGCCTAAAAACTTCCTGTTCCTCGCAACTGTTTTTCTGGAAAGAATATCATCCAGTTGCATAAAATAAAGCAAGAGAAACAGATTAGTTCAGTGTCATCAAGTTTTTCAGTAGTCCATAATATCCAAAAAAGACTGCAACTTCTTTTTTGCTTTGAATCAGCAAAAAAAGCTCTTACTTAAGAGGGGGAGAAATTGCTTAAATATTATTGTCTTTTTCCAATGGGACAAATGTAATGGGAATATAATAGAAACAAATCAAATCTTTCCCCTTCATGTGTTTAATATCCGCCTTTCCCAATATCTCCTACAGTCCTTACTGCTTATGTGCTTTACCCACTCGCTTTCCAGAGATACTTGGCTCACTAGCCCTTCTGGGAAGGCTTGCTTGCTCTGTGCATCTCTTTCACGGTTCTTTCTGCACTTTTGCCTTTTTCTGAATACTGTTACTGAGAAAACTGCTGTCTGCTGCCTGTGCAACCCTGAGAGACTCCACAAGTTTTACCGAGTGATCTGCTACAGAATGTTGCTGACAGCACTGCAGTGTGCAGCTCAGAAGCAAACAAGTAAATCTGAGTGGAGCCTCCTAGAACTTCTTCCAAGACTCTGATCCATAACCTCTGTCAATGTGGCCTCTCTATGGAAAAGGAGCCTGTTGAGTATCCTAGATGAATCTTTTAGCCTCAAGTAGTCATCTTCTTCCTCATACAAATTCTGGGCCCAGAATCAGCATGTCAACTATTTCATGGATATCTCCCATAAGAGAGGTTCACATACTACCTCTCCCATGGAGACACAAAAGAGGGAAAGCAAGTGTGTGAATATCTACAAATAACATTTACATATAGGGACAGTTCTATGAACTTGCTGGAACACTTCATTCTCAAACATCAGGGCATGGAATATTTCCAACAAATTTCAATGATTTTGGAGAGGAAGAAAACCACAGAAATGATGCATCAACTCTTGCCACTTCAAGATTATAGATTTAGATTAAACTAATTGAGTTATTTGAGTATCCAGCTCTCAGGGCAAGTTTAGAGAGGATATCTAAAAACTTCAGTCATCACCACTTGGTCAAAAACAAAAAAAGAAACTTAGCTGGAGCTGTCAAACCTTACTTATAACTTTTTCTGGAGGCAGAGATGCATTCAGAAGTCACAGAAGGAATAATGACATTCCCTGTTTTCAAAAGTACAGGAATTATTTTGGATATTGATTCATTTTAGACCTACACAGAAGGAAATGCAGAATAGCACTATGCACTTCCCTTGCACCGGACCGTGCAGCTGTTGATTTGGCAACTTATCCTCTGTTCCCACCCTCATATCTCTCCACAAGACTGGTTCACCAAGGGAAAGGAATTCTTCATGCAGTTGCTACTTAGCTGCTAGACCTGATACAAGAAGCAGTCAGACCAGCTTGTGTCTGGTGGAAGGGAGAAATCTTCTTTAGTAGCAGCCAAACTAGATCCAGTGAAGTCAAACATGAAATGGCACTCTTACCATCTTAAACGCCTTTATGCATGGAGGATATCTAAAGAAAAATATACAGCCATCCCAGTGACAGCAGCAGGAAAACAAAGATGAATATATAAAGGAGAAAAATAAAGAGGAAAGAAACACACAAGAGCAACAAGGAAGGAACAAAAGAAGAACCACAGCAAGGTGGAAGTATTCATAGACTAACCCAGTTACACTACTCCACACAGCAACAATGCAGCTACTCGGATCACTGGAAAACAAAAAACCACTTTGCATAATGCATCAAAAAATAGGGAACAGGAGAAACAAGAGTTATCGGCAATTCTCTAGAAATCTAGAGAGAAAAATTAAGAAGAATGCAAGTATCATATTATGTTGAGATTACTAAAATAGGAAAAATATTTCAAACAGAAAAAAGGTACCAGTAAAATAAAGCACAATTACAAGAAACGGTAATTGGCAACAGCAGGCCATCATTAATCGGAGAATTCAATAAAGGAAAATATCCAATAAAGTAATGGAAGAGCTTAGAAACATTCTCAGAAATAATGTTTGCTGTTGGTCTCACTATTGCTAATTCATAATCTTCTCAGGAATTTTTTAAGAAGGTGCAGTAGGGCAACTGCCAACTGAAAGATGGAAGACCGGTACCATTTAAAGTCCAGACCTTAAAACCAACATAAAGAAATAAAAATAAAACTTATTTCAAAGTTTTAAGCACACATGCAAGTCAAGCATGAAGCACAAAGGAAGCAATGAAGTACACAGTTGTACGACCACAAAGCAAGGTACCAGTACTAAGTGTTGTATATACACAAAGTTAGCAAATTATTTTTAACACGCCTACTGCACAGTATACAATTTAGAAAAAATGCTGACTGTGAAAAGAAGAACTTTGTTAAGTGTGAAAATTTAAAATAAAACCATATTCTCCAAGCCTAGTGTTGTAAAGAAATAACTTCTTATCAAAACAATGAAAATTATATTCACACAAAACTATTTGTTCTCCACGAGAATTTTTAAATCTTATAGAAGAAATAAACAAACCATAAAAAGTAATTACCATTTCATTATATGTGCCATCAGATTAAATTTGTACTTCAGGCATTAAATCACAAGATTTAAGACCTCCATAGTATATGATTTTACTTTACAAAGTTAATGAAATATCCATTTGTTAGCAGTGATCAGAAATACTAATTTGAGTATGTAAACTAAAAAAAACCAAGTAATTTTCTTCCAAGTATGTTAAAAGAGGTTAGATACTTCAATCCCCAATAGGTTTCCTTAAAAATGAAGATGTCTATCAGTAACAAATATGCCAAGATATATACTGGGGTGGGGGGAGGGGGAACAATCACAAGCATAGCTTTTTAGAAGAAAAATAAAAATCACACAGTAAAATACAGATGCGATTTCAAGCACAAATAGCTCCCTCAGTGGATAAGGAATATATATAATTTTTACTGATTCTAATATTTTCAAGGTATCACAAAAAATCATTACACACGCTTCAGAAAAGTAAGCTGATACAATGGTATGAAACACTACAGCGTTTGGGGAAACAGAATCTAAACAAAGTTTTGAGCTGTTAAAAAGGACATGAACTGCAAGGTTTAAGGGGGCCTCACATGGGAGAAAGGACTCAAGACTCATGAGACATCTCAGCCTGCAACAGCCGTTGTCAGAAGAGCAGCACGGCAACGAGCCCGGCCCCCTCATATCTCCAAGACGAACAGTTCCAAGACCATTTTGACCATCACAAAGACTTCAAAGCAATCACTCTTTCTCAGTTACACAAGCTGGACACTTTTTTCCAAAGGCATGTATGCACATCACTGGATTTTCAACCCGTGCAGTCTGGAATGCCAAATCCTGAATAAAGGATGACAGGAACATCACGCACGTTTGTTCCCCATTGTTTTCAGTACCGATTAAGAGATGTGTGAGATATTATCCCAAGCCTGAAGCACTGTTTCACGATCAGCTGGACAGCTGCAAGAATTTTGTGATTCTAGGTTATTTTCTATTTAGCCTTGCCCAACAGCACTGACTGGAAAAGTGGAAATGCAGAGCATCCTACAAGATATGTAGCACTTCAAACTTCCTGTTCAAGTTCATTCCCTTACATCACAAGAGATACTCTAACCTGCACTGCCTTAGAGGCACCGGCAGAAGTGTTGAGTAGTCATTTCTTAGAATTGCAAAAACATACTGAAGAATAAGAATATGTGATCTTAAAATAGTGACATTCCTGAAATAATAGCATTTTGACAGAAACAGATTTGATTAAAATAGAGCCAGGACCACCCCACTCCTCCAAGAAGCATGAGATTAAGGAAAGAAAGGCAAAGGAACACATAAAAAATAAAAAAATAACACTGTAACAAAACCACAACTGCATTTAAGCATTTAATACTCTTCAAAGTACATTCCCAAACTCATAAACATTCTTGGAAAGGTGCAAAGCTTCTCCTCCTACTCAAAACTCCAACTGCAATGGGATATGGAATTAAGCATTTTAGACATCAGAGGTACCTGTGAATTTTTAATTAGGACATATTAGCCTTCACATGAATAAACACAGTGCTATTTACACCTGTGAAATAAAAAAAAGGTTCTTGAAATTTAGTATTTCTGATTATCAAAAAATCCTTCCAAGTGAAGTTGCAGAAAGGATATCATACAGGCCATTTGATGCATGAAGGGATTTAATGGGATCCAAGCCAACAGAGATGAGTTTATCTCCTTCTCCTGCTGGCAACTAGTGGACTGACAAACTGGTGAGGTTCAAATCAAATTAGTCTTGTGCTCACTGTCCAAGAAAATACACAAAACAGCAGGACTGAAAAAATTTCAGTGTCATTGGTAAAACTACTTCCAAATAAACTACTGTACTAACTAATTAACACTGTGGTTAAATTCTATATTCCATCCTGGGAAATCCTTGATTTTTCATAGCATCCCACTTGAACAAACTAGTTAAAAATTTGTCAGGCTTTTTAAATGTTCATAAAATGTCAATGTTAAAATACAGCAATAAATCTGACTCCCACTATTTTATCTGCAACACCGAGATCACATCCTGTTCCACACAGAAAAGTCAATTGACATCATAACTTTTTCAGATATCCATCTCCACTCTCTGAGGATTTTACAGCTACTCCTGTTTCAGAGCAATAATAATCTTTAACAGGTACTCCCAAACTCTGAGGAATTGACCTCTTGTCCAAAACAAATGGCAGTCATAAAAGGAGCCCCCCTAGCTGAATATACCTATCACCTGTGCTTACTCACAATAAAAATAAACACCCTTTTCACCTCATACCTGTAAATCACAATTACACAGTCATCTCTATAAGGTGTGATTCTACAGAAATTATGTACACAAGGTTAGAGTGCTCTTGTTAAAACTTGTCAATATGTTTACCTCATGAAATAATGCCTTGTTTTATTAATTCAGAAATCAGACATTACTTGGTGGTGGCAGAAGAACAAGCATTGGGCCCAACATCACAATACTTTTTTGTACTTCTTGAAGCTTCTCTCCCACATAACTGCAAGTGCCAATTGCAATTGATTTTTCTGTCATTCCAGCCTTGGTGTTCTCAGCCAAGCAATGGGGAAAATTGCTAATGGGACTTCTAAACATTAATTCTTTAAGTGTTGCAAATAACTGAGATACAACACCAATGATTTCTCTTTTCTAATACTAGCAATTCTCCCAATGCTAGCTCAAAGGAAAAGATGCTTTGTCATCTTTGTAAGGGTGGGGAGAAGACGACAAACACATTTAAAATAGAGATAATTCCCTAGAGTGCAACCAGACTGAGGAAATATCATTTAGAGCTCCTTCAGCTATCTAACCAGACAAGCTATTCCTATTTTTATTGAAGTAAGGAACTTCATGCTTTTCTTTTTCCATGCTGTTCTGGGGAACGGTCCAGACTGACATTTTAGAGTGTTGCAGAACTCTGTGTTCAATCCCAGCAGTTTAGGCCTAACTGTACACTTTAATAATCCTGAGTGTTTAGACACTATCTTTTACTAGTAGCCAGCAAAATATTTAAAAGCAAGTACTTAGGAACATATGATAACCGCTCTTTGTAAAAGGTTAGTTTTCTTAATTTTATTATTTTTCACATAATTTTAACTGACACTTCATAAAATACGGAGTTATTAAAAGAGCTGTCATAGGAACAATGAGGGACACAAAACAGACCAGCAATAGGGGAAACCTCATTGACAGAATATACTGAAGGAGAAAGAGGCTTTTTACCTCCCATGGGCTTGCAACTAATGCTCCAGCTAGATCTCATCTAGCAAAACACTGGCACTAAGGAAATCCCCAGCACACAAGTTTCATAAATGGACAGAAAACTAATTTCTTTCAACACCCAGATAAATGCCTACATATTTGAAGATGTGAACATAGTTCAGACACATGAAGCACCAGAGCAATCTGCCACTGCCATGTATCAAGGAACAGAAAAAGTTAATGCTACAGTACATCAAGCAGTTAACTGTGTTCTGTGTCTTTACAATGTGCTACTGTTGCAGGAAGGCTAATTCACTCTTCTAAAGCAAGTTAAAACAAGCTGCTGAGTCAACTTTTATTCTTACAAATCAGGCTAATTTGCTTGGTTTTGCTCAAAAAACACTTCTCAATGACCAGTAGTTATCAAAATTTAATCAAAAAAATAAAAGGTTGTTAAACATCTCTTATAAGCAAAATGAAGATTGTTTAATGGAAAGGAAATACTGCATGTAGTTAGTGAACTATCTTGACTGGTTGCAATAACAAGAAATACCAAGACGCTGAACCTCATTTTGTAAGGCTCATTTTCAGTTGTGGATAAGAAAAAAAGTTTTCCTACTTTGTCAAATTTCAAAAATCTTCTCAACTGTCACTAGGATGGTAACAAATTACTCTTGCTAAACTGAGAATTAAGTTGTCAAAAATTTAGCTGCTGATAAATTTTGAAGGAAGTCTTCCATAAGCATCTCAAAGCAGTTTGATGAGTAACTGGGGAAAAAAATAAAAAGGAATCAACTTCTCACTTTAGATAAAGTGCCTTCTTCAGAGGTAGCACAGGCTGCAAATGCAGGCAGCACAAGCCATCAATTTAAAAGACATCTAAAACTTCTTGTAAATTAAGTCAAAATCCTACTGAATGTTTGTTCCATCAGAATTTAAGACACTACTGACCACCAAGAGCCAGAGTTGTAAAACACCAGCTGCTTCACTCTAGTCAGGGCAGTACGGTTGCTACTGCACAAGAGGCGAGCATGACAAAGACAGCTGTCCAAAAAGACGAGAAAAACCATTGCAACTTGTGTCCACCACAGCCTTGCCAGAGGAGAAAGTGCTGAGACAGTAAGTCACACAGGCCACACTGCCTCCTGAAAAGCAGAGGAGACGTCTGATGAACAAGAAAAGGGGAACAAGTGAAAATACACAGAATGGCCAACACAACAGACTATCGCAGCAGGACTCTGAACACATGCAGCCAAAATGTATGCAACATGACTGCAAAAATAAGTTTTATGATGAAAAATTTGGAAATGGCATTTGCTAACTAGGTAAAGAAATGTTATGTGCTTGGCATCCAACGACATGATTTCTGAGTGCAACTAAAATAAGATGGGCAGAAAGGGTCAAATAAAAAAAACCACACAATATTTTTTCCTGACAGGAAGTGTGATCTTCCCCTGAAATTACTGATTACAAGGTCCTAATCCTAACTGCATCCACACAAAACTGAAATGAATCTGCTGGGGTCTGCACATATGGACACAGACAAAGGATGTAGGAAACTGACCTTGAGAAACTCTACATTATGTTTTAACTGCATGATAAAAATACATGTAAAACCTGATCTGCCTTTCCTTCATGCTTAAATATATTTAAGAAAAAATATTTTCTACATTCTTAAGTTACAAAACTAGCAGCTGCAGGGAGAGAAACGGATCTAAATTTTTTGTGGCGAAAAAAAAAATTTAGTGATCTTGGTCATTCTACACAGTAGCAAACTTGACAAATAGCCAGCACCAAAAACCAGTGCAGTTTTTGCTTCAAACGTCAGTCCACCATACGGTCAATCTACATTTTCATATATAAAGAAACCATATATCAGCAGACTCAAAACAATCTGCGTATTCCTCCAAAGTGTGGTAAGGGTTCATGCGTGCGATTGTGTGCAGTTTTCCCAGGGTGTTGTAGCTACGAAGTCACCATCAGAACACCCAGAAAAGTGCACTGGAAAAGGACTCCTCCAGGTCACCTTAGGTAGGTACTCCTGACAGTCAAGAGCTGTCTGAGTTCCTGAAGAACTCCCTACAACTGCTTTTCAGGCAGGAAAAGTCTGCAATTTTGACAGACTCCCTTAAAATTTAAATTCATCTCCTTGACAGAGACCAAGGCTAGAATATTTGACCCTGAAGCATTTTGTCTACAAATAACTTATATACAGGAACTAGAAGTAAAGGACATCAGAACTCTGTCCTCCTGACACAAGGCTAAGTGTCATAACTGGTCATCAAACATGAAATCACTAAGCTTTACCTCAAAAAGCCAATGGATCAAGTGTCATCCACACTGCTATTCACACAATTTCAGCACTGTTGGAAAAAAAAAAACCAATTCCAAGATAAAAAAGTGTCTTGGATGGGCACACACAGCCACCATCAAAAGGAACAAACTGTCCAGTATGAGGCACCAACCCAGAACATTCTATGCCACCCTTAAAATAATCTAAATTACTATGGCTAATGCTTACACATCACACTCACCAACTCTCTTTAATGCAGATTATTAATCCTGACTACCCACCAAATACCCTCAATGCAAAAATAGGTCATGTATTTTACAGGTTTAACTCATTCCACAAATTTTACCCTCCTGGGGAAATGTGAGAGCTCGTGGCTCTACAGAACAGCTTTCTTAATGCCCCAAAACTTTGAACTGATGCAAATTGAAACGTGAAGGATACTCTTTAATATCATTCAGGAAAGCAAAGCTAAATTGTTCAGATGTTGGAAAGCAAACCTTTACCCTGCAAGATTTAAGACAATTCATTTTTGGATGAATAACCCCCACTGTAGAACAAAATGACAAGCTATAAAACACAGGTAACGCAATTATTATGTTGGAGAAGTATCTGCACTCAGGACACCTTGCTGACATATTAAAAATAGAAAATCAATCGGTCTTTGTAGACAAAACAGAATACCGGGTAAAGTCTAATTTCCAGCAACCAGAAAGCACTGCCAGATAGTACTGCCAGATTCCCCCTTTCAGAATGCCTTTGGACACAGCAGACATTTATAGCCCACGCTGATCCTCAAATACCTGCTTGCCTCACAGCTGAGCTGCCAGGCTGCTTCGGGACAGAAACCCTCCACAAGGCAGAGGTGAACCGGGCAGCCAACTTCTAAGGATTACCTACTGACACAAACTCCTGCAAGCACAGCCGAACCGCTCGGCTTAAGCCCTCCAAGAAGAAAACAAACACGGCCCCTTTACGAAGCCACCGCGGAGGAGGAGGAGGCCAGAGCGGCTGAAGCCGGAGCGGGCGTGCGGGGCCCGGGAGGGGGCATCTCCCGGCGCGGCCCAGGGCCGAGGCAGGTTCCCCCTCACCAGGTGCGCTCCGCTCCTCCGGACACAGGCGCGCCGCGGGGGCGCGGCCCCAGGGCCCTCGCCGGGCAGCACAGCCCGGCCGCCGGCGGCTC
>VZRJ01005913.1:1131752-1183073 GCA_013397565.1 Ptilonorhynchus violaceus | reverse complement strand
GTTGCGCCTGCCCGGCGGCACCGCCACCGGCACCGGCGGCGCTTGCCAGGGTCCGGCTGCGGGGCACAGAGCTCGAAACTGCGGCTTGGGTTTTTTGCCCTGTCTCCCTTGGCGTGACCTGTCTCAGAGCTTTTCGGGGTCAGGCAGCTGTGCTGCGGACGCTAATCGAAGTATTTTGTTAAATTTCTGACCAAGCAGCACGTCTCTCATCCATCAGTGACGTATGCAGCGCTGCGCGTCTTTGCCTGCTCTAGATACTAAGAAAGAGCGCATGTCCCATCTGGAGCACGAGTCTGATGAGGAGCGGCTGAGGGAGCTGGGGTTGTTTAGTCTGGAGAAAAGGAGGCTCAGGGGCGACCTTGTCGCTCTCTACAACTGCCTGAAAGGAGGCTGGAGCCAGGTGGAGGTCGGTCCCTTCTTCCAGGCAACCAGTGACAGGACGAGAGGACACAGCCTTAAGCTGCACCAGGGAGCTTTAGGTTGGACATTAGGAAGAATTTCTTCATTGAAAGTGTGTTTAGACATTGGAATGGGCTGCCCAGGGAGGTGGTGGTGTCACCGTCCCTGGAGGGGTTTAAGGAAAGACTGGACGTGGCACTCAGTGCTATGGTGGTCGCTGGTTGGACTTGACGATCCTGGAGGTCTTTTCCAAACTCATTGATTCTGTGAAAGAAACTTCTATAAGCCAGTTACCTACTGTGTTGTTAAGTGATGGCATAAAGTATGGAGCAGAAACACATCTCGGAAGCAGAGCCGTGTCCGCCCCAGCCCAGAGAGCCCTGGGGTGATGTGCCCCCACAGCTCAGTATTTGAACACGTGGAAAGATTCCTGTCTGAAACTTGCTCTTCCTTTAAACACTGTTCTGTGCACTTTCGTTTGCTTGGTTGCTTTTTCACTAGACTTTAAAGTTACAAAGTTAACCTTTGGTGCATTAGGATAGTAGAAACCAGATGGGATTTTTTTCTGCATTGCCAGTAACACAACCAAGAAAATAGTATGATTTGCAGGAAAGATGGAGGAAAAGCAACGCTACTGTTTTGATGTGAAGAAAACCAACCTTCTTCAATTCCAGTGTTTTTTCTCCCTGAGTAAAAGGAAAACATGCTTTCTTGCAGAAATGTGAAGGGCATCAAGGAATTCTTAAGGCTGGTGGGTTTGGTAGAAGTTCTGTAATTTTCCCAGGGATTGTTAAATACTTAGCACTTCAAGGTTGACTACTTCTTAGTTTTATTTGTGAGTATTACTGAGTTTCAGTTTTACCCATACAACTGTTTTTCCCCCTGAGACCCAGCTGTTAGTCATGTGAATCAAAAAGAGCAGACCCTCAATACTCATAATGGTTTATTTGCCTATTCTAAATAATAAAAAATACTGATTTTTCTAAGTGCCTAATACGCTTTTTATTTCTGAGTCTATATTTTTGAATGTTTCTTGTTAGCAGTACTCTTTCCTCCAAGCTGATCTCTCAGAGAAAATCCAAATCTCACAGCACACACAACTCTACTTTAAACAATAGGCTTGGTAATAACAGAGCCATGCAGTGGTCTTGCACAGGGTATTTCACCACCTTGATAAATTAAAAATTGTTCAAAACCACTGAGCAATAGGAGTTGTGAAATACCAATTCCATTGTATTGCTTTGGTCCCCTAAAATTTTGTAGGTGCATATTTGGCAGACAGTTGTATACATACGCAGCTGTGTTTCCATATTCACGGCTTTCATCATGCTTCAATTCAAGCAAATGCCCCATGCTAAGATCTGTGATAGAGGAATGTGGTTTGACACTGGCCAAATGCCAGGCACCCACAAAAGGCCTGCTCACTCACCTCTGCTCTGCAACGGGACAGAGGAGAGAGAATTTAACAAAGGGTTAATGAGTTGAGATAAGGACTGGGAGAAAATGCTTCAAGGGCAAAACAGGCTTTACTTAATGATATAAAGTGAATTTCTTACTAATAAGATGAGAGTAAAAGAATGAGAAGTAAAATAAGCCATTAAAGATATCCTTTTCTCCCCCCAACCCCTCCCTCCTTCCCACCTACAGTGCAGGGAGACAGGGTGGGAGTTTTGGTCCGTTCTTCACCCAAGATCTTTCTGCTGCTCAGGNCTGCTGTGGTGTGGGTCACACTGCCACGGGGTGCAGTTCTCCAAGGACAGGCTGCTCCAGCCTGGAAGCAAGGCCTCTCTCTCCACTGGGACTTCCTCTGGATCACAGGGTCCTGGTATCCACCCGCTCCAGCGTGGGCACCTCCCCCACAGGCTGCGGGTGGATCCCTGCATCCCCCGTGGACCCCCATGGGCTGCAGGGGGACAACTGCCTCACCATGGCCCTCACCACGGGCTGCAGGGACATCTCGGCTCCGGTGCCTGGAGCACCTCCTCCCCCTCCTTCTGCACCGACCTTGGTGCCTCCATTGTTGTTCCTCTCACATATTCTCACTCCTACTCCTCTCTAGTTGGAAAATTACAGCTGTGCCACAAACTTTGTTTTGGTTTCTTCTTAAATCTGTTATCACAGAGGTGTTACCATCATCTCTAATTGGCCCAGCCTTGGCCAGCAGCACGTCCATCACCAGAGCCATCAGGAACTGGCTCTGCTGTACGTGGTGAAAGCTTCCAGCAGCTTCTCACAGAAGCCACCTCTGTGGCCTCCCTGCTACCAAAAACCAGGCCCTGCAAAACCAACACAAGGAAACCCTGAAGGTACCCATAAAATAGCAGAGTGGTCAATAAATGATCAGTAATGTGTAATTATGAAAAAACTTCAATGCATACTTAGGTAGATAGGGAATAGAATCAAAATAGTTAAAGCAACTACTGCTTGACATGTCATTGAGACAATAAATACATCCTTGGGGCAAGGCATAGTATCATGAACTGATAAGTTACCCAGTTCATAAAATGTGAAGGGTAAACAGGAAGTAAAAATCTCATTATATTTATAAATATATGTAAATAATAGTAGTTGAACCAAGGTAACGGTCTAGAAAAAGAAACTGTCTCTAGGCATGTATTTCTTTACCATGTCTATTTAGACATAGCAGTTAAGGTTTTCAAAAGAAATAATCCCCTTTGAAAACTTACTGCAAAGCTGTATATATCTTAAATGTGCTAGATGTAAAAGAAGAGCAAATCTTACACAAATCTCCGAGCAAGGTGAAATCACAATTAATATTTTGTACTTGAATTCGCCTCTACTTCTGCTTGGGATTTGGCAGCCCAACAGCATAATAATCTGAGAAGCACCTTCTGTTTTGTACTGCTGGAATAAACTTACCAGTAATTCTACTGAAAACTGTTCTCTGATTTTACACCAGTCAGCAGAGCCTTAACAGTGTTTGAAATTGTTACTAATGTTGGAATCTGTTGTTCTAATTTTTGGTCAATATCATCTCAACTTCAAAAGAGAAAGGCAGTGTAATTGCAACAGCAAGGAATGAGGCTGCAAGGAAGAACTCAACCACATAAAGGTAGACTCAAAGGAGAAGGGGCAGCAGCTTGGGAAGAGGATGATATCAGGGAATTCTTGAAAAACTGCTGGGAGTAGCTCAAAGGAGGAAAAGAAATCTGCAGTTATGTTGTCAGTTCCCACTCTTAGAATAAACTGAAAAAATGTTAAAATTATTTCTTTTCCTTCCCCGCCCCTAAAAAGGAGGGTGTTTCTAAATGAGTATGAACAGGTCTGGATATGAGGCTTCAACAGAGACTGAAAGAATTATCAATGGTAGGCCAAAAGCACTAGAACACTTGTTTCCCTGAGCCCATCTTCAAGTGACAATAATTCTATTAGACTTGATGAGTCATCCGTGAGAGAGTTTTATCCATTTTATCCTTTTGCATTCACTGCATACAGCTTGGGATAGGCAGTGCAACAAGCCAGCATATTATCAGCAGCAGGGCAGCCACATTAGCACCATGCTCATCCAGGCAGAGCAGCACATGCCTTGTTTTTCATGTCACTTCCACAAAACCACAAGCACAGTGTGAAGTACTGTGTTAGGGCAAGTATTTATATCTGTAGTCAAATGCAAACCTGGCAGAAAGTTTTTGCACCCAGTCCTTAAAATACTCAAACAATTTTTTTCTCTTAGGTCTAGACAAATGCTTAGTTCATCTAGAAGGAGTACCTGAATGCTGATGACTGCAAATACCTTCATAGTTATAAAACAACTCCTACCTGTTGCAAACAGCTTAGTGTTCTTTGCACTCATTACAGCTTTCACTATAAGCTAAAAGAGTTGTCTGATGGTCTAGACTCACATTTTGAAATCCCACTGGAGACACTGGAAGACACGGGTCTATCTACTGAGATGATGGATGAATGCAGCATGAAAATCTGAAATACAGCAGGGGGAGAAAGGGATAGCAACATCAGCTATACATCCAGAAGTTTATAAAGATTTTGTAAAGTAAAGAATTGCGAGTGCACTAAGTTAAGAGACAAAAATATGGTCGTGAGGGGGAGGACACAACACACACAGAAGCAGGGGCATAAGCAAGATTTAGCACTAAAAGAGCAACTGTGCCAACTTGCAGTGAAGCACAAAGGAGCGCCAATTATTTTCCAGCCCTGAAAGGAGGGCAGTTCCACAACCTAAATAACAGTTAGCTCACCAGCTTATGAAAAATGAAATTGGTGACCTAATTGCCATCACGATAACCTCTGAAAGAGCAGTAACCTGCATTTGGAGAGCAAAAGGACATGTTCTCTTGGCCTATACAAGAAAACAAGTGAAGACTAAGGAAAGGGGAAACTACAGGCAGAGTTGGGGGAGGGACGGACTGAGTGAGCAACAGACCGATTTTGCTTTACAAAGCAGTTTCATGGAAGTGGCTACAAGACTGTTTCTAATATCATCAGCAAGCCTGAACTTCTGTACCTTTCTCTACCGTATAGAAAGATCTTTTATGGAATTATTTCTGAGTACTATAAATTAGTTCTGATTGTCCATTACAACTGATGTAAACCAAAGGTTGGCTTCTGTTCTCTTGTTTAAGTTGCTTATAGCTCAGGCTGGCAGTATAGTTAGAGTTTGCATAGGGTTGCTTAGTTTGGGATTCTCTCTTTTTGCGAGGGGAGAAGGTGAGGTGGAGGAGACCTGAAAATTTGTAGTCATTAAATATTTCAAGTGTTAAGACTTAACTGTTTAAAAGCAATTCTCTGTGTTTGCATTCCATTCCATTTCAAATAAGGTCACATGACCCCAGAAGTCTACATAGCAACGTGATTGAAAGGGGAACTCAAAGCATCTTTTATACGTGAAATTTGAATATTCCGTTGTTTCAGGATGTTGCCAGTTCTAAGCTCTTTGGTCTGAGCTGCCTGATCAGAAGTTTTGTTTCTGGTCAGGATCACAACTGTATAATTTCCAATTAAAGATCTCATGCACTTTATGCTTTTTCATTATTCACCTGAGATGCAGCACAGATAGTAGATGCAAGGGTGTATGTGAAAGGGCCACTCGAGACAATATGATGTGAATGTTGGGAATTAGATCAATAATTACTGAAGAAGCATCAGCTTTAATTCCTACTTCATCCTTGCAATAAGGATGCAGTATCTCCCCAGTGTTCATGTTCTCAGAATTGTTTACTGGAGGCAAAAATTTCTTTTAAAGCTTTTGCCAGCTTACATGTCTTTGCTATAGTGAACTTTTTGCTATTCAAACAGCTGTCTGCAGCTAGACAGACACTGTTTGCCTTAGCAGCTTAATCCTGGTTGTCTAAGTACATATTAAAATAAACTATATTTTTAATACAAAGAAAACTCTTTCAAAATTATGGTGACTTTCCAGAAGTCTATCATGACATGACTAGAATCATACCGGAATTGTAACATAGATGTTAGTCATCAGCTGCTTAGCTTCTGGCTGGGGATTTTCTGTGGAAATACTGCACACAAACAGAAGGTTTCCATTGCTATTTGTAAACTGCTGATACACAGAACACAACAAACTGTTTAGAAAAGTCACCTTAATCCTTAAAATTCCTTTGGAAGTAACCAATGCAATTCTTTATCTGAATGACACAGTAATTTTAAGATAAAATTGTTAAATGGAATTTTTATTCTATGTTATGGGAAATGATCCCCCTCGTTTCAGGTGGGCCGAGTCATGAGCACGTATCTGAGGTTTAAAGATATTTCTGTTGCTCTTCAGAGTATTTGCTGTTACCCATGCTTGACCTGGTATCAGAGACTGCCCATTGCAAAAGGGTTTGGGTGTTTCCTTTTCTGAGATCTGAACCCCTGAGTGCGTCTGGCAGGGAGATCAGCCTGTGTGATGGGCCCACAGGTCTACAAAGTACCTACATTTGGAATCCTCTCAAGCACACATAGGGGCATTTTTAGAACACATTGCAAACAATTTGTGTACATGGGTTTTAGTTTCATTTGGTGATGGAGTCCCAGTGGCCTCAGTTTACTTTTATGGTAAGAAGAATTTGTTTGCGTCGTTATATCACAGTTATCTTTCCATGCATTAGGTGTACATCTCAAGCAGGTGTTTGGGCCTGAATTTTCAGGTTGCAAACTGCTACAGCAGTGATTACAGTGATACTGACACTGTGATAGTTACAACAATACAGAATTTTGCCAGTGACTTAAGAACAAAATTGAGCTATTCAATGGCGTGGAGAACATGAAATAAGTTATATCTACAACATTTTGTTAGGAAATACCTACTTAATAACACTAATAGCTAGTAAAAGAAAGACAAATAGGAAGCAAAGTTATTCATTATGCATTAAAAAATTTAGCATAATTTACCATATTTGTATTCTGCAAAATTGGTGTCTATTGTGTCCTCTTTACATAAAACCAGATGAAGATATCATCCTGAGAAGTCTGGCTAACTGTACTGCAGTTAGCACATAGTGCAAATTGTTCTTGATTAGAAAATGTATTTAAAACCCAAAACCTGAGCAGGGGGGTATTAGAAGTGATTCCAAAACTTTTTTTTCTTTAAGCAATGTTTTCCACTGAGTCCTACCTGCCTAATCCATAATCAACAAAATTTCTAAGACAGTTAATCTGCTTATAGGGGATGGATACAGGGAAGAAAATGAGAAGAATTGAATTGCTATGAATAAAATAAATATTCTGTCTGTATCAGCAACCTCAGGTGTTCATAGCCATTAGCCAGGCTCTAAGAATCATGACATTGGAACTGAAAGTTGTTTACATTTTCCATGTCTCCTGAACCTCTAAGAAGTTGTCGAGTCATATTTTCAGGCTTTGCTTTGCAATCATAAAAGCTACAAAATATTTTAAAAGCTTATTTCTTCTAGCAATAAATGACTTGGCTCCAAAAACTGTAAGAAAGAGGCTAAATATTGTAAATTATAGTAAATTTTTAGGACTTGGCAAAAACTGTGAGAATACTGGAGAGCTTATTATACTTTTCTTCCGTTGTGCATCACTGGTGTTTGCATCTTCTCTATGTGTGAAGGACTTTACTAGCAGTGTATATGCTCTCAGAGTTGAAGCATTAGACCTTTGAGAGCACTTTAGGAATTGGCTGCATTCTTCTGCTTGTTTGTTTTGCTGCCCACTTACAGCAGTTTGTTCATAACAAACACTGACACAAAAAACCTTTACAAAATGTAGAGATTTAATTTAGTCATTGGAAACAGCCACAGTAAGATCAAACACCCAAAATTAAATGCTACTTGTAATGCATTAGGAAAATGCAACACAGAGGAATACCACAAACTTTGCTTATTTGAATGACAACATTTCCTCTGGTTTTGTTAAAAACAGTCTCACAATACTCTCCCCTGTGTACTTTACAACACAAATCAGTGTCTGCTCTCCTGAAGGAGCATTAAAAACTGGTCCTATGTCAATGCCAAATTGTTTTTCATGTATTACAAGGACTACCAAGTCCCTCCTTCACCAGAAAAACCTGTTCCTCTGGCACTCCTCTTTCTCATAGTTAGACACATAGTCAGAGAGGCCATTATGAAGAATTTCAGCTGAGTGGATTTTATATACAAAATGTGTCCTTGACTAAAGATTTGATACCTCTAACTGTTTCCATGGTTTGTTTGCTTTATCTTTGACATTCTGTTTTTCTCCTCAAGTTTTTCACAAAACCCCCATTTTGTTACATTTTGAAAAAAACCAAACCCACATCTCTGATTGCCCGTTTTCCCTTCACTTTACTAGAAGGATTAAATGCCACTTGTCCTTTCTCATGATTTACATCCAGCTCTCAGAAAGACAGACAGGTTTTTCCACAGTTTATTGTGAAAGAATTAGAACCACGTATGCCACTGCTGCTGACATGAAGATATCAGCAATACATCTGAGGTCACAAAGGATCAGTAAAGGCATAATCTTAGATAGGATTTTGCAGAGTGACTCACACGCCTGAGTATTAATCCTTGCAGCAAAGGCACATCCTAAAGTAGGACGGTGAAATTTTCCGTAATAAATCCCATAATTTCCTGATAATTCCTGTTCCCTCTTAAAATAGTTCCTCTGGAAATGCCAGCTTGAAAAGAATTTATAAGCCCAAAATGCAGGTTTAGTCTTTCCCTTTCTCCTTGATGTCAGTGGGTTTAACAAAGGATATCACTTTTTCTTCAGGCTGAGAATACAGTACTTCAGGCTTATTTATGTCCCATATTACAAGCAGCACAGATGCTGCAGTCAAAATATAGTCTCAGACCAAGCCAAAAGTACAATCACAGGTATTTTATTTGAAAACAGTGGATATAAACATCAGTTGACCCAGAATACTCTGGAGTCAAAGTTGAGCTTCCAAAGTAAAAAACTAAGCTAAAATCTCTTAAACGACTCTGCACAGGAGTCTGCAATGCAGTTTTGAGTTGAAATTCAGATCTGCTTAGTCATCATAGTGATAAGAGATTTTGGATTTACACAGATAACTGCCAGAAAAAGCCTGATTTACTCCAAACTGACCCTGGAGTGTGAAAAGCAAAAGGAGAAAATATGTGTTCTGTCCAAGTCTAATATATGACTTATTTTAACATTGTTATTTTGAATTTTTATCCACTGACTAAATTAAAAACTTTCCAGTTAGGAACAATATTAGGTACATCAAGTACTTCCTCAACATATGATGCAATTAAAAACTTATGTAATACCTTCAGGTGTTTCCAGAATGAAAATCCAAACAGCACCTAGTTCTCTAATTTAAGTTGCAAATTATCTGACAGAAGTGACAAAGAACAAGACTGGAACAAATATTTTCCAGTTACAAAACATAAATCAACTGCACTAGATTTTTTCTTGCTCCTTTCTGGAGCAGTCCAATGAACACACAGTTAGAAAATAGATTGGGGAAAAGAAACAAAACCAAGTTAGAAGAATATATTTGTTAAGCAAATTTAAGATTTAAAAAAAATAAAAGTAGAATTAAAATCCCATCTACATCCAGCTGTGGAAAATAAACATCTTCCCTGCAAAGTCTAATGTCCATCTTCATCCATCTGTACTTTCTCTGCTCACTCAATGCCATTTTTGTCTTTTTTTCCTCACCCTGCAATATCTGGATGTAATACTTTTTTGCTTCTTCCATTTTCATTGGGGTAATATGCTTCCCTCCTCCTTTCAGTTCCTAGGCCCCTGGTGTGGCAACACCTCTGTATTCATTTCAAAAATACCTCTCCTTCTCACAGCTCAGCAGGAATTTGGGCTGATGTCTTTTGCTTGACACCTGGGGCGAATACCATCCCACGGGAGCAATCAGCTGCCAGGATGCATCCATCTTCTGCCCCTCCCTCAAAACAAAAAGCATCAGTCTCTGAGAGGAAATGTGCACTGGGATAAGGCTGATGGTAGCTACCAAAAGCATTTCTGGATCTAATAGTCTCACTAATGCGGAAAGGACATGTTTGCTGTGTAACTTTAAACTGTATAGCTTTTCAATAAATATGAAATAGCTTTAAATGGACAAATCGCATAGAGTTCATCACTATAACAGGTTCTGGGGTTAGTTTTGTTGCTTGACCTAGAGCTGCTGTCAGTGAAGGCATGTGCCTGAGCCATGTGATGATGAAATATTCTGCTGTAGGCAAGCAAGTTTTTGTCCTTCCTCTTGGAACAGAAATGCTTACTTATGTGAATCGTGAAGTATTAGAGAACCAGGAAAGTAGAGAAAATTCATTTCTGGTTTGTGATACAGATACCCCTTGATTCAAACCCCTCCATCTTGGTTACTCCTAATGCTTTAAGCCCTCGAAAACTTTTGCATCTGTTAACTTTACTACTGGAACAAGTTTTATAATCACTCAGTGCATAGAACGAACACAAATATGTTAAAGTGTCTGAAGGATTGTGACCAAAGCACATTTAGACTTTTTCTGCCACCTGCCTTCTCATTAGAGTTGGGTAGCTCTATTCCAAACTGGGCTCCATAAGCAGATTAATATTTCAGAAGACATCATCAGTCTTCTTCTCCAAAATCTGGAGATTTCCAGGACTCAGAAGACCTCTTTAGCAGTCTTTATCCAAAAATAACTATAAAGAGACAGAGCTTTGTTCCACAAGGACATTTATTTCTGGGATGATAAGGAAAAATATTTCCTTACTTTAGGTGAGAGTTGTGAATAGAATTGCATTTATTCTTTGGGGTGCACATAGCTAGGACTGGGCTAGTTACACAGAAGTTGACAAGGCCTGTGTAAACTCTTTCTTAAACTTGTACATCATATTTAGAGAAAGTTCAATTGTGGAATGAATTACAATGAATTGGAATGAATCTAGAATGAACTGGAGTCCTGCATTCAAGCTAGAGAAAGAAAAATTAGATTTATTTCTACAGAACATTTTCTTTTTTCTTTGGAATTAACACGCTCATCATGTATGTAAAGTACACAGCTGCTGATTAAAAGATTGCAAAAAGGATGCAGAAAAAATCTCTTTAAACATATAGAATGAAATCGTTTGACTGGCATTTTGTGATTTGTTTTCCAATTAGGAATGACATTTAATTTTAAGCTGCTTTTAAGACAACATTTTGTTGGTTCAGGTGCATATGCTTCTACTGTGACTACTGATTGTAATTCTTGGGATTTTAGGCACGGATACGTGGTCCCTTGTATCCTTTTCCAATAGTCTCAGTCTCAGTCTAGGTTTAATGTGTAGGATTATACTTACTGTTGTGGGTGACACAAATTTACTTTTGCTTCCAGTTTTTATGTATTTCTAGATTATTAAGGAAGCTGTAGGTTTTAGACCTTTGCTGACTTCATCAGTATTGGTAGTAGGCCTTTCTCTTCAAGAAGAACAAGGGAAAACACAGCTTTTTATGCAGACCACAAATTGTCTTAAGGTCAGTTTTGAGGTGTGTAGGTATTAGCATTGATTTGACAGTTGTCACAATAAAATCCTATGGTCGAACTAATAAAATAATATTCTTCATAGTAAATATTTCAAGTTACTTGTCTAAAAATGGCAACATTTACAAGAAAAAGTAACTTTTTTAAAGTATCCAACTGTATGAAATGCTTCATAGAAATACGTAAAACTACATCTATATTAATGTATTAATTAATTAATTGACTCTGTCTCTTCATGTGCCCAGTTGCTTACTCCCATCATCTTCCTTAATTCTGATACAAGCACAGAGGCTTCTGAGCAGGCACAGTCAGGCAAGTTAAAGAGCACATGAACCCATCTTTGCATGTAATCAGCGGGATTTAATCACATTAAAGGGACTGTATAATCATGACCTGATTCTGCAAACCTGTGAGTTTGAGTTTTGCATCTTAAATGACTGCACATTTTAATCATGTTATAGCTTATATGATGCTAAGGACAAAGCAGGAGACCTGTGCAAAAGAAATCTATTTCCACTTCAATAGGATGCAGCTGACAGCAGTACTGAAGGAAAACTGTGATGAGGGAATTAGTAGGTTGGATACGTGCTTTTTATATAACATCAAAAATAGGTGTGCCACAAAATAAAAAGAGGAAGGACAGGGAACCAGATTATTTCCTGTTTTGCTTTCAGAAAATTGTTTACTTTGAAATGCTTGCATGTCTTTAAAAAATGCTTTAAGCAAACTGGATTAAATCAAAACAGTAATTATGATTTCATGAGTTATTCTGTATCTTTTAGGACTGAGGCTTTGACCTCTGACATGCTATGTTATATTAGTGTTTCTTAGAGACCACCATGCTGTTACTTGACAAATAGGGAATCTTTCATTGTGCTGGGACTTACAAATACTTAAGGTATTTTGCTGGGACTATAAAAATAATCTTTTTTCCTGTATAAGCTTAGTTCTACAGTTCAATTTGGTTTTTTATGAGCAACAGGGAAATTCCCCAAAACAAATAAAGAGTCAGCCGTTCTTTATGTTGCTGTCGTATAACATGCAGATTACAGCTAAAAGGTGTTTTTTAAATTGTATTTTCAATTTGGTTTTTATAAGATAACAAAAATGCCTGTGTGGGTGCAAATGGATGTGTATGTGTTGCATGCATGCACACATGCGTGTTTATCTCTCTGTTTTCCATTAATGCCTTTGAGCCCTTTGGCTAATTCCAACCAACTTAACTTAGGACCATAGTTCTAAAAATAAATATGTTCCTACAAGGCTTGGAAAATGGCCAAGTAAAATAAGGAAATCTTATCAGTGTTCTGATTAAAGGAAAAGTTGTCATGTAAGTGCATACATTATTAGACACTAGAGAATCTACCTTGAGGACACCCTGTATAAATATCTGAGATGTGGAAAAGAGGGACTTTCTTGGCTTATGCCTAAACTGGATGGTGCATGTTAAGATATATTAAACATGCATAGCTGTCTGGTTTTACGTCTTCTTTCTTTACCACCCTTGGGAGTGTTTCCAAGTCCTCCATTCATGTGTAGCCTTTGACATTAAAGCTGTTAAGTCCCTGGAATATCCATCTCCATGAACTTAATTGAAGTTTTAAAGGGCACCTGTTGCTTCCACCCAGCCTGTGTAGATGTTCGTTGTCTGCAGACAGCAGCACCAAATAGGCAGAACCTCCTTTCAGGAACATACATCCAGCCCTGCTACCCTGCCTTCCATCCTCTGGAATCCTCTATGGTATGTGGCAATCAGATAAATAACTGAAATGTCTGAAAACAGATTTGCAGAAGCTTCTCACCCCATTTTCACCTGTGAAGTCATAGGCCAATCTCCATGGACTAGCAGAGACTTGAGGCTGCCAGCCACCTTCAAAGGTCTCCAGGGCACAAGACGTCATAGCTGAAAGGAATTGAAAGTGCAAGAAACTTTGCAAGGTGTGCCCTGTTTGATACTTTACAACTGTTTTGTTGTTGCAGGTTTTTTTCCCATTTGTCTGATACTTCCAATCCAAATACTATATGGCAGAATGAAAGTTTCTCATTAGTTTCACATGTGTCTGTGGTACTTTTGTCACAGTTCTGGGGCTTATATTATCTTGATTTTCTTAAAAACCCGCCATAGACAAAGAGAGTTCCTTAGTTTTGTGGTTGAAGAGGAAGCTTTAAGAAATGGTGTAGTAACAAAAAAGCAAATTAAAAAAAAAACAGAAAAAAGAAGCCCACAACTTCACACTTATAAAAATAATTTAAGATTTTTTGTAGACCAGTTTTATGATTTTGATTCATGAATTCATATGTCCTGGTATTGTCCTTGTATGTTAATAGTATCTTAACCAGACAAAGAAGTTAAGAAGGACATGCAGCACACCCATAGCAACAGCAGTACTACAGTCACATACTACTTTTAGAATTTTTTTGTTTGCATAGAAAAGGCACTCTCCATTTGGCATAGGATATAACTCTACTATAAAAATGTGTTCTAAGTTGTAATTTGGTCTTTTCTGGTTATTCTGTATGCAAATATATTCAAAACGCTTGATGAAGTACTAAAGCATTCTTCTATGTGCAACTGCAGTAAATATAGAAATTAGGAGAAGAGATTGATTTATTGTTATACTTATTTGAATCGGTAGGCATTTCATTTTGCAATAGATTTTCCAGATTCTAAAATGCTAAGAAAATATAAGGACAACTATTTACCTCTTTTAAAGTAATTATGGAGGACATTTGGGGAAGTAATCATCATCCATGCATGAAACTATTGCTTTAAAGGCAAACATCAGTAGCTTTTTCATGTAATGTTGTATATACATAGTAAGCATTTGGAAGCTTTTATGGAGTTTATGATCTTTTATGGAGCTTTTTGGGAATGTTGGTATTTCTAAAATATTTTACTATAGAAACATGCATGAAAGACCATTTATATATAAACCAGAGTCTAATTAAAACTTTAAATATCTGTGGATGCATTCCATAGTGCAATCATAAAAATATATTTATAGCCAAACCGTTTTATAACGAAATATATATTTACTTAGATACAAAGACCAGAATACACAATGGAGAAAAGTTATCTGATTAAAGATACAGTTTCCTGTTATTTCAGTTAAGGTATGAGATTTCAAAATAAAATGGTGGAGGCTCCTGTAATGTCTTTCTATAAGACCTAGAATTACAAAACTTAACATTCATGGTAATTTTAATTTAAAAAATTACTTTCAAACCCTAGTTATAGATGTTAAGGAGCAGAATAAGCTGCCTTAAAAACTGGAAATTAATCTTAAAGTTTGATTTTCTGTGAATTTATGACCTAGTCATACTCTTTCAATAATCCCATGTTGCCACAAGTCCATATGACGCACCCGTTGCAGGACTCTGGTCTTCTCCAAGACCTTCCCTGGCCTCATCCCTAGCAATATTTCCAATGTCCACCACAATTTGCAAATATAACCCAAATGCCCCAGCACTCAGCGTATCCTAAATCTACCTCTATTTTACCTGCTGTCTGTATGGTATGACAAGCTCAGGTACATGTGTGCTGGCTGGCTGGCCAGTGTTAAGTCGATCAGCCGAGAACTTCTGTTAAATAGGATGTAAAATGTTTCCGTTCTATATGTCTGTCTTCTAATGAACATTAGTAGCAGCACTTTTCTCTCTATAGGTGTCACTTTTTTTTCACTGAACATGAGGACATATACCAACTGTGAAACCTCAGTGGTCACTGATGCTACCAGGTTCCAAGTTGCCAGGAGCGGAACTTGCAGAAGCGGGACCATTGCATAACTTCTGAGGGAAAGGTACAAAAAAAGAGCCAAATTCAAGTTTAAAAGAGTCACGTTACATTCTGAATCTTTTTGCATGTTTTTCATAGTGGTTTTAACATAAAGCCCCATAACAATTATATAAAAGTAATTCTGACCATGATCTCTTTGAAGCCCATGCATTTCAGCTTAATGCATTGGCTCCTAAAGTGATATGGGGTTAAGTATATGATTCTGACCTGCTAAAAAAAGTGGGAAACAAACTAAAGCTGAAGAAGAATGAGCCTCTGAATCAATATGTCTCATGTGAAGTCGCATCATATTCCCTGGATACGTATTCAGGGATGACCCTTTACTCTATGGTTCAAGCACACAGTACACTAGGCCTGCCACTTCCACAGCAGTTTTGCCATGCCTGGATTGAGAGTACAGGGTGTCAGTGATGAGCATTTCAGTCGTGAAGCTCGTTCTACATTGTCTCTGTCAATCCAATTATAATTATGTTTATTCATGAAAATCTGTAGTAGTTTCTGATGTTCTCCCAAGCTTCTAACATTAGTTCAGGAATACCGTAAGATTCTTTATTTTGCCAACTTCATAACAATCTGTCTGAATTTCCTTTTAATCACGGTTTCTTCTTTCTTTTTCCCATATAAGCCCCAGGAGACCTAATTTAGTGCATTACATCTTCCACAGTGATGGCTCTACCTTTATGCTTAGCTGAAGAACTGACTCAAAAGTAAAAATAAAAAACCTCTACAATCAAAGGAGGAAGCTACTAATAGGTGTATAAATTCACAAAATTATTTAGAAGTCAGAAAATACGTCTAATGCAGTTGCTACCTGTCAGACAGACAGCCATGTCAAAAACCACATTTCTTATAAAATTTGGGACAAACTGTTTTCAAGAATTACTGTATTATATTCATCATAACAATTGCTTGGTACAAAGTCTCTTGAAGATTAAAAATCGCATTCTCTGATGTAAAGCAGATTGTAACTAATGGGAACTAAGTATTTTCCCCAGTTTTCGTCCCAGCTGGTGTTATTAATGTTTCTAAAGGTATACCCATGTTCAATGACCTTTTTAGGATAATTCTCTTTCTGAGAGGGTATCAGAGGAGTCTGGTTGTTTAACGATATCAATTGAGCCACTCAAAGCACCATTTTGGAGTTAATTTTTTTCATCTGGATGACTGTAATTCTGTAACCAGAGGAATTCTCATGGTGAATGAAGACATATGGTTCATGCAGGGCCCCAAGTGCACAAAGAGGCTGCAATTGCTGTGAGAGTCCTCACCTGGGACCCGGACCAACACAGCTGCTGCCTCTGGCCCAAGACCTCCATTTAAGCTCTGTCTTGTCTCTTGAAACTTAAGGTTCTTACCCTTGACTGTAAATGTGTGCAGAACTATGCCGAAACTCATTTTTCCCTGTGTACTACAAACCTATTCCTTCTGAAGCTCCCTTGCTCAGTGTCTCAGAATAGAGTTAATAAAACAAGTTGCTTATCTACAAGTCTGCAACTAATTTATTGCTTGACCTAAGTTTCCACAGTAGCACCTGAGAAAATAGAGGAAGGAGGGGTGGGGAACACAACAGGATTGAAATAAGCAAGAATATGCTTTCCTAGGAGAATCAAAGGTACTGGATGCTTCCTTATGTTTTAAAAGACCTTGTAAGGTGTTTCACTTATCTGCCAGGTGATGTTGGTTTTGTACTGGGGTTATGACTTTTATACTGGAGCTATGAATTCTCATGCTGATCTGTTCACCGTTTGTAATTCTGCAAGAAGTGCTGGAAAATCACAGAACGGTTTGGGTTGGAAGGGACCATAGAGATGCCCTCCTGCAGCTCCTATCAGTGCTGTGATCTCTGCTAGCACCCTGTGGTGATGCTCAGCAGGGCCAGCAGCGCCAGAGTGTGGCTGCAGGGTGAGAAATTGGCTGTGACTCAGCCTGCCCCCTCCAGTCCTCCTACCCCAATTCAGTGACGGCTCCAGCATCTTTATCGAGACTATTTATTGGTTTTAGTTTCTTTTTGTCAGAAGGTGTGCTTTTTGCCAAATAAACCCACCAGCTATTATCTGGTGCCACTTTACTTGTGGGTGCTTGAAGAAACAGGAGTTAGCTTGTGAAATTTAGACATAGGAACTTCTTTCCTCAAGCAAGGACTTTTTCCAAACTAATCCTGCCTCTTTATCAGTACTTGATGTATGCATTTATAGTATTAGAATTTCTGAAGAAGGTCTGTAAGGAAAATTTGGTGTGTGTTTGGTTTCTGTGTGTTCTTCATTGTGAACTTTATCTCTTAGCCTGTTCAGTTACAACAGATGTCAGAGCAGGTTATTAACTGCTGCTTTTAGCTGAGCTCTGCAGTTTGACTTCCAAATTGCAAAACAGAGGGTTTCTGCAGCCAGAGGCATATTTAGAGTGTAGCAGCATGTCTCTTCAGTGCAGCACTATCTCCAGTGTCACTCACATGATTTCAGTGGTCCTAGATGAAGTTGGCAAAGCATGTGACTAGTGAATCAACTCAACTGCAGCAAAGCAGAAGTGTTAGGCAGGTAGAGACTTGGATATTTGACTCCTTCTCTTGTCTTCCAGATGGGACTGAGATTCAAAATTCCAGACTGTGGAGGTCATAGGTTGTGTTGCTCACATTAGAATTGGGTCATTACAGTTTATTTTTATACCTCCTATTTCTTATCTTGCCAGTGCTCAGGCTGCTTATTGAACAAAGGCTGCCTGGGCTCCTAATAGAGTTAGAACCCAGCCTCTGCATAGATCTAATTAAAAAAAAAAGGTGATCAGCTAGAAACCTAGATTTTGAAGGATTTGAGTTGTCTGAATGGAAAAAAGTATGCTTTTTCAAATGCTTTTCATTGCTTTCATAGTTGTCTATCATTGAACTAAAGTACAGAGATGCACAAGTACTTGAAGAAACCTGTCTGTAAATACTGCAGATGAAAGCATTTATGGATAGTTCAGGTATTCACACTTCTTGTCCTAGGTATCTGAGGCCTTCAAGACTAACTATCTACAAAGATAAATGTACTTTTAATACAATGTATACATTTGTAATTTTTTGAAAATATTACATACCATGTGCCTTTCAAATAATACTAAATGATGCTATGATTCTGAATATCTCAGGTATGCTCAAAACAAAGAAAATGATCCTTTAATTACTGCAGGACAAGACATACCCCTTATATTTCTTCTTTTTCTTCTACTTTTAAAGAACCTTAATGGTAATGAAACTAAACAAACATTTCCGAATATGTGAAATGGATTATCTGCCATCACTACGTGTCAAAACCTTTGTTTCAAGGTCACTTGATTTATACAAAATTAAGAGGATGAGAAAGAAAGGAATTGCTGTGCATGAGGGAGGCAGGAAAAACTTAGAAGCAGAGCAGACTTGCAAAGCAGGGAAACAATCATTAACTATAGCTTGATAAACAACTACTTGACATGAACTAAACTGCACAGTTTCCCTGTATTGTGAGGACTAAGTACTTCAATTGCAAGAATAGATGCAACTTTTTTAACATTTAATGGCTTTGTGCAAACTTTTTCACTTGTTCAGTATCTGTGATGTGAGCAGTCTTCACAAACCATGATGATGATATAGCAGCAGTAACAGCATGGCTTTTACAAACACTTCTAAAGTGCTAGTGACAATGCTGCACGACAGCTCTGTAACAAGGAGTAACTTGGTTATAACCTGTCAACTACTGTCTGAGATAGAATTTACTTTTTGATTTGAGGCTTGCTGTAAGTTATTAGAGAGGAGAAAGGCATTGTGCTTCCAGTATATAGTGACAATACAGTGAATATGCACGACCGCCCCCTTTTTTTTTTTGTTTCTGTCACTTGTTTTATGTTTGAATTTTGTCAGGAGCTCCCTGTTCATCGATGCAGGCCTTTGCTTGACCTTCTGCCTCTCAGCTGGAAGGACCCTTGAAAAGCAACCAGATTTTTTAGACTTCTCTTTCCTCTGAGACTATGTCATGGGATTCCTCCTAGTAATCCCCTGAAGAGGCCTGAAGTTCAGGGCTGTGGTTCTGTTTATCGGATTTGTCTCCTCCTTTCAGGATCCTGAACTCCACAATGTCATGGTCACTGCAGCCAAAGCTACCCACAACCTTGACATTCCAACCAGTTCTGCCGTGTTTGTCCAGAAGAGCACCTGCCTCTGTTCATTCCTCATTTGCCCATGTTAGGAAGTGACCACCAATGCCCTTCAGAAACCTCCTGGATTGCTTGTGCTCTGCTCTGTTGTCTGTTCATCAGATAAGGTGGTTCAAGTCCTTCCTGATGAATATTAGGGATTGCAAATGTGAAGCTGGTTCAGTTGTCTGAAGAGGCCTCATCTACGTCTTGATCAGACAGTCTGTAGGAGACACCCACCATCACATTGGCCATCCTGATCTGCCCTCCCATCCTGGCCCATAAGCTTTCAACTGAGTTATTGTCTGTTGCAGACAGGTAAAACCTTACAAAATGAAGGCCTTGTTACTCTTGTAAAATCATGGCTCACTCCTATCACTTTGGCTAAGGACAGAAGGCCTCTGGGAGTGAGCTCAACAGACTTAAAGGTAGAAAAAACAAGTTACATAGCCTTCGCGTGACCACCTCGTGGCTTATGGTGACTGGTTGAATTATTGTTTGTTGTGTTTCTTTGGTATGTATTTGATAACAGCCTAACTGCTTAAAAAGGCCTGGTTTTTGCAATAAACAAGCTCTCCTTTGCACCTGCCTGGGAAATCTACATCACTCTATTGTTACGATTGTCCATCGCAGGGCAGAGCTCTGGGCACCCCTGCTGCCCTTACACGTGAACGGCAGTTCCCTCTCCTTGCCCTCCAGGGTCAGTTCTTCCTAAAAAGCATGCATCCATCCATGACAGCTCTCCAGTCATGTGAGCTATCCTACCATTCTCCTTACCCTGTCCATTCCCCATGCTGTGGATTCAGGCACTCAAGAGGGACCCAGCTGTGCTGATTTACAAGTAAAGGTGTAAAACCATTCCCTGTCATGCTTTCCCCCTTATCAGTTCCTTATTTCTCCTTTCTGCCTTGTTTTGAAGGTCTGCCTTATCCATGTCTTCCTGCAATCTTTGCTTACCAAACCTGATCCACCACTTCCTCACTCACAAGCTGATTGGTTGCAAAAGTAGAGGGGAGGGGGAGATAAAATGGCTTAATCTTGTTGGCCTTTCCTTTATAGGGGGCTACTAATTTAGGTTTATCCTCTCTACTCAATCATAGGTTTCTGCACAGATTGTAGGAATTGGAATCTTATTTCCAGTTTGATTTGTAGGGGATGATGCATTAAAATCTTACTGGGAACAGACTTCCAGGCTTGTGAACATACGGCATGATTTGGTCAACCACATTTTATCAGAAAACTAGCTCAAAAAGGACATATAATAAGCTTGTCCAACATTAAAGCACAGGCAGGTGTTAGTGTAAGGGAAGGTATCAAAGGGGTCTAACTTCCATTTCCCTTTCTGCCATAGACTGCATGATATGCATCTTTTATATACTTCTTGTTGTATCTCTATATTTTAAATATAAAATCTGTGCAAACAGCTCTGGGAAATCAGATTACAGAAACCATCAGTGTCTGGAGAAGATAAGTATTCAAAGGACTGGTCGATGACCAGCTACAGTATTCACTGCTGTCCTCAGCTGTCACAGAAATCCCTTAATGAAGGGATTTCTTTTCTACAGGGAACACAGGATTTACCAGCACTTTCAAGTTACTTGTTGGGATGGAGTGAACCTTCCTGATAGCAGTGCCTTAGTGTGGTGATTTGCCTTTGTAGCTCAAGCAGTGTTGACAACACAGAAGTGTTTTGGCTATTGTAGAGCGATGCTTGTACAGCATCAAGGATGTCTCTTCATCCCCACCCTGCCAAAGGCCAGCAGGCTGGGGGTGGGCACGGGTTTGGAAGGCTGGGAAAGCTGTCCCAAACTGACCACAGGACATGCCATATTATGTGATATCATGTTCAGCAATAAAAGCTAAGGGACAGGGGTGTGGGGAAGGTGGAAATGGGCCACTTGTTAATAAGGTCTTCTGAAGTAACTGCTGTGGATACTGAGGCTCTCTTTCCCAGAAAGTGGCTGGACAATGCCAGGTGATAAGAAGTAGAGAATAAATCTTTTTGCTTGTTTGTTTTTGTTTTTGTTTTGCTTCCATGTACAGCCTTTGCTTCTTTGATTAAAGTGCCTTTATCTTGACCCATGAGCTTTTAATCTTCTTTTCTCCCTGTCTTGTTGAGGAGGGGAGCTGAGAGAGCAGCTTGGTGAGCACCTGGCAGTCAGCCAAGGTCAACTCACCACACTTACTTAACATAGTTAATAATATTTTAGTTTAAATACAAATAACAAAATAAAATTCAGAATTCTTGCAGCAGGTATAGGTGGCAGTAGATATTTATTTGTTTTAAGATGCATCTAGGATGAAATAAACCAGCTAATGAATTTGTGAAGACTTGCTAATACATATTCAGTCCCAATGGATTGAGAGTGACTGCCAAGTGAAAAAATGGCACCTTGATTTCAATATTACTTGCTCAGCTTATTGATCACCATTAACAGCATGAGAATAACATATGCTAGTAATGATCTCTAGTTCCTTACTGATTTTTAAATAGATTTATATCTGTCAAGAAATTAAGCATATCATCAGATTCCATTTGTAATCTATGACAAATGTGTACTTCCTTTGCCGGCGTTCAAAGACTATGCTGACTAGTGGTACCTGGGTCCTGAATATTGTAATAATAAAGCTGTCTATCTTGAATATAAATATAACCAATATTAACATCAAGGATTTAACTCTAGGTGGCAGTTTATTCCATATTTTTTTAAACACAGGCTTAGCAGGAGCATAGTGATCAGCACCCTTTTGTAAATACAACATTATAAATGCCGAAAGAGAAAGCAAATAAAGCTGTGGTAGCAGTTTTTCTGATTTTTAAATATATTTCTTCCTATAACCATGTCACTGACCAAATGGATTTTATAGGGTATGACTAGAATTTTACTTTCCTGAAGATTAGTCTCATCTATAAATCTGAGATGCCTGGGAAGGGCCTGATCCTGGCTCTAAAACACCTCTGCCAATCCAATTCTTCTTTTACCACTTCTTTGGTGCCAAACCAGTCAGTAACTGCTAAATAAATTGTCTCTACTATTCTTGCTACTGCTATTTCAAGTATTTGGTGTTGGTTGCTGCTCCTGAGCAGCCTGCACCCATTTTTTCAGCCCCTGGCTGAGTTACTTACTGTTGCAGTGTCACCTTTTCTTCTGGCTTTCTGCAAGCCATTTGCACCAACACTGTGGGTTCACATCAAACTGTTTTGTCTGGTTGCACTCGACAATTTGAAAAACTGCTTCTTCCTTAAGGATAAGAATGTCACATATTCTTTAAAAAAGAAATGAGACAGGGGAATTATAAAAAATTAATTTAGGGGGAATGAAGTATCACCAAGTGATGGTGCAATATCACTTCACTGGTCCCAGATCCACTTGAGGCAGTGCAATTTTGGAGGGACTCTGGTCAGACCGCTGACATTTAGAAGCCAAATTGAAAAAAGAAAAAAAAAATTGAGCAAGTAGGAGAGGTCTAATATATCAGTGCTATGATGAAAATTTATTGGTAGGTTTCTCTATCACTACAGTTGCAAAAGATAATGAGCTTTCAGCACTATTTTGCCTCTCTCTATTTAACTTTTTGCCTTTTGATTGTGCAGGACAGTGGTAAGCATTTGTCATGTAACAGTCCTCAAAGGCCATACACACCCACCTAGAGGGTGATATCCTTAGATAAGCAAGGATACTACAATGACACAGAAGATGAGAGCTATATTCCAGTTTCTTCTAAGGGTCAGGTTTACTGCAGATACCATTAAATGTGGTTGCATATTTCTGGGCTACATAATCAAAATAAGTGAATGGAGGCTTGTACTAAACTGGGACTATTCCCTGTTGAGCTCCATAACCCTTCACACAGACTGCCATGCTCATCTCATAGCAGTTTGCCACCAATGTGCTTTCAGATGGGTTTGAGAAGATGAAAACAAATATAAGTACCAGTGGGTCCTTGGTTGAGGAGAGGAAGTTTTCACATGAAGAAGAATATAATAGGACCATAAAATAATTCAGGCTGGAAAGGAGGAGCCCTGGAGGGTTCTAGTCCTACCTTCTGCTCAAAGCATGGTCAGCTGGGAATCAGGCCAGGTTACTCTGCTCTCTGCAGAGAAGTTAATTTTGCAGACTGATGACTTTGGTGTTCACTTACACATGCAAAGAAAGCCAAGGGAAAGGAACAGCCATCCTTCATATTAACAGGAAGAAATTACTGAAACTGACAGTGTACCTTGTAACTGAGAGAGCCAGTGGATACTATTCAGTGTTATGTATAAGGAAAACTTAACAGATTTCTTTTTCCTCCTACATACACCTGAACTGTATGAAGAATTTTAATAATGGTCTCAAATGGCATACCATGATACTTCAGGCATATACATTTGAAATGAAGCAATGATCAAGAACTGTGATTTTCATTTGGAAAATCTAAAATATAAAACTCCAGCTGTTTCTGCTGATGGATTAAACTCCGGTTTAGCAAATAGAAAGGCAAGAAGTACTATTAAAAGAAAATGTTCAAAGTTAGTTAGAAGAGTATTAATTGGGTATTCTTTGAAAGTAGAAGCCAGAGAAGGAATTAAAATTATCAAGAAGGAAACTGATGTATAAGCTTTTTTTTTTCGGTTTTAATTGGTTCAATAGCAAACAATCCCATCCTGCTGTAACCTATGCCAGTGACAAAACATTCTGTGACTTCAGCTGTGGTCACATCAGACTCACTAATTCCAGTACAATTAACTGAGTTGTGTATACTCTACCTAACCAGCATGCAAGGTCTGCCATAGGTCAGCTGTTTGGTTTAAACTGGGAAAAGTCGCCAGCTTAAACTGAAATGTTTTGGGGTTTTTTTTGTCTTAAAATCCTTGTGGGACAGTAATTCAGATGTAATATACTTTGAATGATGTTCAGTATTTCTAAAATTAACTAAATATTCCAAAGCAAAATATTGCTTTCAAAAGTGACTGAATATTTAGGGGTTAAGGGAGAGTCTAAGAAACCATGTCCCTGTCTGCAGTGCAGCTGATCCAAGCCTGTTACATAACATGGGTCTTGCTGATAAGACCGGCAGTTTCTAATTTTTAATTTAAATAGCTTTATGAAGATAATTCAAGTTTTGGGCTAGCTATATCTATTTCAAAATGCAGTGTTGCTTATTTGCAGATATCCAGTCCCAAGCTCTTCTGTAATTGAAATGAGTGTGATGACTAAGGAATATAATAGATTGCTGCAAGTGAATATGGGAAGTAGTCCCAGCAATTTACATACTTATTTTTCATTTTAAGAGTCAGAAACACTCTGTGGATGACCACTGAACTCCTTGCACACAACCAAAATGCTTTAAATGAAGTAATGGAATTTTAACTTTTTACTTTTCCTTTTAAGTATTACTCTATTTGAAGGCATATTAGACTGTACACAATCTAGATGGACTAGAGAGATATGGGCATCAAAATGGCACATGGTGTACCTAAAACATAACCTAATTTCTAGTGTTTCTGTCATTCTTGGTAAGATGCATGCGATTGCCAAATTTCAAACAGTGGAGGTTTGATTAACCACATTCTGATGGATCTGCCAAACATGCTTTATTCTCTGAAAGACAGAGTAAGAAACCCAGTTCAGACATTTACAGAATATTGCCATTTTTTATGTTCTTCCTCTGAAGGTTCTCACCCCCTCAGCAGTTGGGAACTTGACACTGCTGACCATGGTGGTTTAAGCTACATTGTTGGGCTTTGTACAGAAGCAACCAAGACCCGCGTGCATGTGCTGCACTCTGATGCTTCCTCTGTGGGGGCAGCGTGGCAGGACACAAGGCTGTACCGCATATCTGAAGGAGCAGTAATAGCTTCATTTTCAAAGCCATTTGCTAAGCAAAAATGTAGCACTTGTTTAAGTTATAGCTGTGAATGCTTAAAAGTCTTTCCCTATTCTTTATAAGTGCATATTGGTTCTTAAGAATGCATGTAACTGGACTTTGTTTCAAACATTACAAGTAAAAAGACATTCCCGAAGAGGTAAGGTCTACCATGAATTCTGCCTAAAACAAACTCTAACAAGCCTAAAACAAGGTTTTATATATATATATATTTTCTTTTCACTTATGACAATCTAAGTCAAGTCAAGATCCATAATCTATTTCAATCATCTCTTTTTTCAAAAACTCCATTCTCTTTCTGCTCCCATGCCTACTGAGCACTGACAGCACCACTAGTTCTTGAAGAGGTGTCACTAAAACAGGTTGGCAGTTTGGTTTCAATGCTTTTAGAAGGTTTCCATATGGTATAGCAGTCTCCTGAGGTTCAGCTTTTTTGGTTTTATTTTTGTTGTGAAAATATAAAAAACCGGAATTCTCAGGCTTCCAGCTCGAAAGGTTTTCATTACCAGGGTTTCTTCTATCTCTTTTTCCAGATTCAGAAATTAAGTCACTTTGATGAATAGCTTCTTGCATGGGTAGACATACTGTCACTTAATTTTTTCCTCAAAAATACTTACACCAAAAAGAATGATGAGCCAGTTCAGGTTGTTGACTGCAAGCTCTAGGTGGTACTTTTTCAGTTTTGGAAGTTCTGTGTCTACATGGAAATGTGTTAGAAACTTCACCACCCCCATAGCAGACAGCATGGTGGTAAAACATGATTTACCATGGATTGGATTTTCCTGCAATTATATTTATAGAGAAATTAAGGCATCCAGAGCTGGTTTTGTTTAAGACACTCTCATTTTAAAGCACTCTGTTGTAGGTCAAAACCATTCAAAGCATTAATATTAATTACAATTATTTTCTTGATTTATCATTAATATGACTCATCAAAACAGTGACAAATTCTACTGATTTAACTGCTGAAATTGCAATATTTCTATTACTACATGAAGAACAGAGTGAAATTATCTTTTAAAAGAGACTCGCTAGGAAAGGCACAAATTTCCAAGGAAAACCTGATTGCTGTAAAGTAACTTGGTAGTTAATTTTATACTCTTCTAGAGTTTAAACTGTCATGCTTATTACCTATATCTCATATTCTGTTAACTCCCTGAATTCATACTACTACATAAGCATGTTAGAAACTTGTCATTGATAACCAGAAATAAACAGTCAGAAAGGTAAACTAAGCTCAAGTCAACAAGAACAAGTATCCATCTTTCTCTCATTCTCCCCTTGTGCTTAACACATTTGTTACAGCTACCGCTGTACCTTTTCCAGTGCTGCAGAATTCCTCCAGAGGTGCATATCTTCAAACAGATTTCCAAATGTCCTAATAGGAAGTCTAATTCTTTGAGCAGACTCATCTTCCATGTCTCTGCATGAAATTTTGAAAAAAAATTACCCTGTATTCTAAAAGAACAGATGAGGTTTATAACCTGAGACAGCTTTCTCTGCTCTTCTTTAAACATCAGTATAGAAACACTATGCTATGTTATCTTCTGTCCAGATCACTGCTCTTAGCATTAGGCTATCCATTGCATGCAATCCTGTATTCTCTGTTATGAAAATAAGAAACTGGAATAGACCTTAACTGCCTACTAGGTGAAATTATTCCAGGTTTTATTTTGAGAGAATAGTTTTTTGGGTTGCTTCTCGATTTCTTTTGGTTGTTTCTATGATCAATTACTAATTTGTATTTAATAATTGCTATGAAACGTGACTATTTTCCTTAAAAGGTTTAGCTCTTAACAGGTCTTAGGGCTGTTTTAAAGATATGAAAGTTTCTGATACATAAAAATTCAAAGATCTTTTGAAAAACGGGTTTAATTCCAAGATATTCTTTTTGAACAATAAATAAATATTTGAAACATGAGCGACTTCAGCTGTTTCAACAGAGATGGACCCGAGTATTTCCAAACTCTTGTTTTAGATACAGAATACAAACAGAGATGGAAATGTCTCTCTGAAGCAGGGGGAGTTATCAGAGAAAAACAGGTTTCAAACAGAGAAAAATTCAATCAAAAAGCAGTTGTTGTTATCCTTACAGAAAAGCAAAAGTGGATTTCCAGAAGAAAAGAGTCTGGGTTGTGAATTGAGCTGCAGCAATGTATCACAAATAGAGGTAATTAACAAAGAAATTATATCTGAGCTAATTCAAGTATTAGTTATGAGAACATTTTGATTCACTTTAAAAAGTGACTAATCTTTTTTCTGGAATTATGCACTTGCTAATATTCCCAAACATCTTAGGAACTGCTCAGTAATCATCAGCACCCAAACCTTTCTGAATTCTGCAGTAGTTGGGTACTTAGGTCTTCTGAAAATTTCAGCCTTAAATCAACATCTCAGTGATATAAAGGAAAGTTGTTTTGCTGAAATAAAGCAAGTACTGTAACAATGCATCTGGCAACATTATAAAGAGGAATAGAGGCAACCTTGGGAGGTGATCCAATCAATCTATCTGAACAGAACAGGAATATTGTGCCAGGTCTCCTGCAGTCTCTATTGTTGTTAATTGATTCTAGTGTGATGTTTGGCTTTTTCATAGCAGCATGAAACTGCTAACTCATGCTCACTTTCTAATAGGATATAACTCTTAGCTCTTGTTTCAAATTAACTTTACCTAAATATTGTATTTTTGCACTCTTCTTGCTCAAGCATCGTATTTTTACTTTTGTAATTGTATTTCTTGTTTTTTTTCATGTTTCCCTGCTAATCTCTCAATATGAATTTGAGATCTGATCTTCTCCTTCAGCATACCGATGGTTCCTTTCAGGTCTGATTTTCCTCAGATGCAATAACACCATTCCCTCAGGTCCTGTCACTGGTCACCACAGGGAAGAGATCAGTGTCTGCTTCTCCTCTTCCCCTCATAAGAAAGTAGTAACTGCAGTGAGGTGCCCCCTCAGTCTCCTCTTCTCCAGGCTGAACAGACCAAGTGCCCTCAGCCGCTCCTCATACAGTTTCCCCTCAAGACCCTTCCTCATCTTTGTTGCCCTCCTTTGGACACTCTCTAATAGCTTAATGCCTTTTTTATATTGTGGCACCCGAAACTGCACACAGGACCCAAGGTGAGGCCGCCCCAGTGCAGAGCAGAGTGGGACAATCCCCTCCCTTGCCTGGCTGGCGATGCTGTGCCTGATGCCCCCCAGGACACAGCTGGCCCTCCTGGCTGCCAGGGCACTGCTGGCTCAAATTCAACTTCCACCGATGATGACCCCCAGATCCCATTCTGTGGTGCTGCTTGGGAGCATCTCATTCCCCAGTCTGTCCGTACATCCAAGGTTCTCCATCCCAGTTGCACAATCTGGCACTTGCCCCTATTGAACTTCGTAAGGTTGGCATGAAGCATTCCCCACCCAACTCCATTTACCTCTTATTTAAAAAGCCTTAGCCCCAAGAACCGAACTGCTCACTTATTCCTCACTGCATAACTTATTCATGTGTGTGAAATACAATCTTTAGACAGATCTAATGGCTTGTGGAAAATGCGCATTGAATTACTGCGCAGTGTTGCTACATTCCTGTAGTGTTCATTTCAGAACATGTTTTACTTTAGGTGAACTTGCATATCCTGAGTTATTTTGTTGATAACATTAGCTGAACATTACAGAAGAAGCCTTATGAGAAAACAACAATGAACAGCACCATTTAGGCAAATGGTTAATTTTATCTTTGTTTTGCCAAGTCACAATTCATTGTCCTTCTTGATGGTGCAAAACTAATTGGCTCTTATCACAGTTACATTACCTCCAGAGGCAGATAAAATTAAAGCAAAGTAAACATCACCATGATCAAAGACTGACTGATTAAAAAGGAAATAGACTTACATGAAGTTGATGTTGAAACCTAAAAAAGGCTCTCTCAGAATTATAAATTAAAAAGTTTTTGAGGTTATCGGCTACAGCTCCAGTTTATTATTTTACATCCTTTGCCTTAACCTTGGGACACCCTTAATGCATCTACTCTGCAGTGATTAATATGACTGATGAAAATAAACTATGGAAGAGCAATGCTATATTGCATGACTAATTATCAGGTTACTTGTTTACAGCTTTTAAAATGTTTTTGTTCATATATATAAATCAAAGCTTGTTGAGCTCTATGTTGTATGTGAAACACTATCATATCTGACTGTGATACTTCCAAGGGGAGTCCGTCGCTTCCAAGAAATTATACTTTGAGCTGAAAAATCTCCAGCCTTTTTTTTCCTCCATTCAGTCCCTTTAATATTTGCTGTGTTTGCAGGAAGATGCTGTTTGAATGTGTGAGTAATGTAATTTTTCTCCTCACATTGGAACAAATCTATATATTAAATTCCTTCTAAAGAGTCTCAAATAACTTTGGCGACAGGAAGTTGCTATTGAGTCTGAATGAATTAAGGCCCATTGGGCATGACCACTGATGGGTCAGGATCATCATTTGACTTTTTAACTTTAAAAATGAAAATGCCAGTGACTTTATTGCCAGACTCCCAGTCTTCAAAGAAGAGTGCAGAAACGTTCTTGGAAAAACAGGCATTTCAACCTGAAGGAAATAAGTTATATTTAATCAAAAGTTGCAGTTACTTTTCTGTGAAGCAAGTAAAATTCTAGAAAAGATGAAGGAAGATGTACATTTACATGGGATTTGTATTTGAAGACTTGCCTGCTACTCTGTACAGGATAATTGATTTTAGAAAATACGATTCTTAATTAAATTGAATGGCTTGGAGACTTTTATTGGAGAAATTATCTAAGAGTTGTTAAAACCCACACAGAAGTAGGAAAAGTTCAGAAGTCATTGTGGTCTACAAGTTCATACACTGACACTTAACAACCAGACATATATGTAGAAGACTATTGTAAAGAGGAAAGAAATTAATTATTCCCCATGTGCACTGGTGATTGTGATGCCAGGGGATTTTTTACCTTTCTACTTTATATATATATATATTAAAATGTAATGTTAGAATACTAGAACTCCTGTAACTTTCTACTGAAACTTATAGGTAATAATGCACCCTGTCCTAGACAAAATAGACCCAGTTATCGTCCTTAAGCGTTCCAGAGTCGGACACGATATCACTTTATGATGACCGAAAAACGAAGCTATCAAATCAGCAGAGACCTCCAATAGAAACCTGCCATAAGCAGTAGTCTCATTAAATTCTGCTTTTCATTGTATGCTAATCCCCTAAAACCCTATAACAATAGAAGCTTGAGTGCGCAGGATACCTTTTTACCTTTTTTATACCCTTTTATAACTTACACTTGCTCTGTGCTGCCCGCAGGGAGTGGGCCCATTCCCCGTGAACGCGGCTGGTCCCGGGGGTGCCTCTGGGAAAAGGTTTTTGCTTTCTCCATAGTTCGAATAAAGTTTTTTACTTTTTCTTACCCTCATATTCGGCCTCAGCCTCTGCTTTTCAAATGGTAAGGCATCAATTGTACAAGGAGTCTGGAGCTTAAACTGTGAGAGAGGGCATCCATATGAATGTGCTCATACCTGGAGGACAGGGGAAAGAGAAGCTTCTCTTCAAATTATTCCTGGGGAAGGCAAAGCCTATCCCTTTCTTAAGACCTTCACCACAGAGGACTCAGATAGGACATGTTGTTATCCAGCAAAGAATTTATTGGAGATGCCAAGCTTAATTAGATGTATCTATATTTAATATTTTCTATAATATTTAATGTGTGTGATATTAAATACCTCAAAGAGAATGTGTTAGGGCACTGATGTGGGTGCCTGAGTGAATCCAAAACATCAGGAAAAGTGGGGATGCGGAGCCTCTATTCTATGTGTAATGTAGGGAAAACAGAGAGAAAGACAGAATCTAGGGAACAAAGAAGTTACACAAAGAATTCAAATATCCATATGCTGTTTTCCAAAGGAACAGCCTGTAATGATTGTAGGTGAATTCTGTTTATTTTATATGCAATTTTTCATTTCCAATCCTTCGAACCACAATCCGAGATACAGTTTTCGTTGTTGTTTTACCAAAAGCTTTGTCTATTTTCATATAACAAGGTGGGTGGGTTATGTTGCCATCAGTAAACCAATTGTGTTCTGTATTGTCAAAGACAGAATTAATATATAAATTGTGTGCAGACAATCTGGAGACAACTAAACTGTAGGGGTTATGCTTTGTAAGCTGATGGTCTGCACAACATTCACTGATAGTTCCCAGAAACTCAGCGTGGAGGCTACATTGTCAGATAGTGGCTTTGAGGTTTGGTTTTTTTTGCTAGGCAAAAAGAATTGTTCCTCTTGTAGGTGACAATGAGTCACCGAACTGCCTCAGCCCTTCTGCAAAGCAGCAGCAGAGAAAGTCTAAATTAGACAAGGCCACTCTTGTGGTAAGGATTACTAAGTACTAAAATAGATGTCATGGGAGGTTGTGTAATCGTCTCCTTTAGAGGTTTTTGAGAGCAACAGTAAAGCAAAACCTCTCTCAAGTCTGACAAGGCACAGCTGATCTATTTTTCTGTGATACATATTTTGTTTTCTAAAATCCAGCACATATAGCGTTTTACAGAAAATAAAATGCATTACATTTAATATTGTTGGTGACATGGGGCATTCAAAATATTCACTTCCAGTTTATCGCCTTTCACATAAAACCCTGAGCATGTGATAAAGATGAACTGAACTCTTGTATCCATTTAGCTATTTTTCAATTAAATAGTTTAATCCTAGAGAGAAAAACTGAAGAACAGAATTAATTTGTTGCCAGTGTATTTGTACAGTCATCTATTTATAGTCACAGAACACCACCATCACTGTCTTTAAGAACAATAAACAACCACAGCTGCATTCCCTGCAGTTGAATTAGTAAACAGAAGGTAAAACTTTTCTCAAACAGCATCTAAGTCATCCTGTAATGGGGAAATTAATGTGGGGCAAACATATTCGAGAAACATAGCCATTTGAGATAAATATGTGTTCATTTCAGTGCAGTTTTTTTGCTTGTTAATGTATTATTGGCCCATTCTGAATCTGAAAATCTTCCTGTTATCTTTTCTATGTATTTCCCAGTTCTTTTGCTTTTCTACAGCACATTTGTAAGGATTAGTGAGCAGACCTTTCACACCCTTTCCATCAAGATCAGCTTTTTATCTCACACAGAGAAGCTTTTTTGCAAGGATGTTGAGCTGAGGCCTCTGACAAGGACCAAACTAGACCCTCCTATGGATCTCCCAACAAGACAGCTGAAGCCAGGCCCTCTGTGCTCCTCTCATGGCCATTAGCCTGCTGGCACCATTTCACTTAAAGTTAGCATCTTTGTATCATAGCAACACAAGAGAATGCAAAGCACGAATAATACAGTGGTGTTTTGTTACAAAAAACAATTGGAGAATTCCTGAATTGACTTTTATGTTTAAACGATTTTTATGTGCAAATTCATGAAGCAGGTTCTCCACATCAGATACATAAAGAACAGTATTCTAGCATTAAGCCGGTTTCTAGATGAGAAAAACGGCCTCTTTTTCTCTTGAAATGTATGACTATGTCACCTGCTCTTCAGTCATTCAAGGAGAAACAAGTTCTACAATGTCACTGTGATGAGGGCAGGTCAGCTGGTTATTTTTAGCTTGAGCAAACTCCCACAAGAGGAAACATTCTTTACCTGCAGCTGATTAGCATTCAGAGCTGCACAACTCCATCCATTTGAGCATCAAAACAGCTATTTTAGTCTTATTTTTACGACCAAATGCTTGCTGTTCAGCATTAAGAAAAAGGTGACTCAGAAAAAATGGCATAATATGTTTCTTATCTCAAAAGCAAAATGCAAAGACTGATTACTAAAGTCTCTGGCAGTGGAGTAATTAGCACATAAACAGAAGGACAGCTACAATCTGACATTAATGACGATAGCCATTAAAACTCTCCTGGAGCAAGGAATGGAATTTTCACTGTGGTTTTTTTGTTTGTTTCTTTTCATTTTTTTCATCTCTACATAGTTAAATATAGAATATAAAATTGTGATGGAAGCTAGCACTCAAGTTCAGTCCCCTATATTTGGGGCTAATGAGGATGACATTTTAGGATAGGTAGGATCTCTTCTAATTATGCTCCTTGACTGGCTCCATAGGTTCCCAGAGCTAAGAGTTTGTCTTTCTCCTACTTAGCTAACCAGACACGGTACCCCAGAGGTAATTCCAAATTAGCATCTGGAAAGGTTTGGTAGTATGATATACATTTTAATTGCATACCTTCACAAAGTCAGGTGTGGGAATGTTCTCAGAAGAAACCTCTGAAAAACTCCTTCTGCTTGCTGTCATCTCCTGGATGTATTCCCACTGTAGGGTGAGATACTGTCTGATTTAGTAGAAATAATCAAGGAATCATAAAAACAAAAAGACAGAGGGAAAAACCAATGCTTTGTTTAATTACAATACTGCACTGGTGTTACAGTTGATTAGAAAGGTAAACTTTAGTCAAATTTTTAAATTAATCATTTTTTACCAATAGAGAGCAGAACTTTCTTTCCTTCCTTCAAAAAGAAAGGCAACTTAGTTAAAATTTGTAAAATATGTATTTTTTAATTATTTTCAATTCTTGTTGTAGATACTCGTTGATAATACTTCTGATCATAAATTCCAGCTGTTTGAAATGTGACATCAAAGGGGCTCTGTCATTCACTTTGAATTTGCTTAAAGTTCTGAGCACTGCATTTATCACAAATGTCTTGAGGTCCAAGTGTGCCACTGCCATTTGCCATTCCCACCCATTTTAAAGATTCCCTGAAATCTCCTGCCTCCTTCTGTCCACTTCCATGTAAAGAACACCCTACCTTTTCACCTAGAATCCCAGCCAAGTATTCTTTTTTTTAAACTTGCCAAGCTTTCTGCATTTGTTCTAAGTGATTCTTTCTTGCCCTCATCCCACAGAAAACACTTCCATTCCCTCCTCTTATACTAGCATTCCTCTTTTCCAACTTCCCTCTACCATTTTCTCTTTTTTAGGTCATTCAGGATGCTAAGAAGATGCCTCATCTGGGACTACCTAAAAGAGAGAGGCTTGACAAAGATCAAAGGGTTAAAAGCGGTGGTGTTTATTTGAAGGCCTTCAGGTACATCAGAGCTCACTCAGGGGGCTTACACCCTAAGGTGGACCCCTCAAGATGGACCACCCAAGATGGACGACAGGTCACGAGTCCTCCATACTTTTATAAGTTTGGTCTATTAGCATATCGGGGATAGTTCTTCCAATTAGAGCTTCAGGTAATGAAGTAATTCACCACGAGTTTGCTCCCTCCTCTTCAGCTGTTGTTTACAGATAGGCAGTAAGGTGTCCTTGAGGTCCAGGCCTGAAGATGGATTGTTTTGTCTAAAGGCAGTAGCTAATGTTTTATATGGGCTTTAGAGTTACACACTAAGAATTGCAGGGTTACAAATATATGAAAAATACAAAAGCTAAAATCCTAAGGCATCAAATGTTTAAAAGCTGTATAGTACAGAACAACAGAGAGGTGATGAAACTGTTGTTTCTCTGGAAGATGTTACTAGGATGTTTACTCCCAAAACCTGAGACATCTGTCTTCAGCTGCAAAGGTATTTGGAGCTACTGGAAATCTGACCACAATGTCAGTATCTAAATTTGCCCTGTATTTCTAAAGTTTTCTCCTCCAGTTTCCATTGACCCCAGTAGCCCCTTAGGGGTAGAACTCAAAAGTTCTGTTGCATTAAATACAACGGAGGAATCAGAACATGTAGGTAGGAGACTGGCTTTGCTAAGCAAGCAGCATCACTGAAACACAAGAATGTTGAGAAGTTCTCAAGAGATAAGGGATATATAATCTGAGACAAAAGAAAAAAAACCAACCCCAACCAACACCCTCATTATTAATTGCTCCAACTAAGTCTGATTTATGGGCAGATATTAACTTCAAGCAAATCTAAATTAACCAGAAGTAGTAATTTTGTATGCCCAGATAAAAGGATCATAGACCTGAATCAGTTACTTACTTGCTTCCTGAAATAAGTTTTGCATTGCTTAAGGATAGTCCTAACAAAATGTACTGGTTGCTAGTATCTCTGTGTAAACTTGTAAAAGCTGATAGAGGCATAAATTGTTTTTCTTCCTTTAAGCATCTTCCGATGTCCTATTGAATGCCTTGCAGCACTCGTGGATGTTGGACTGTCCTTTCCACTTACATTTAAGGAAATGCATTTAGCAGTTAGTAGTTTGTGAGGCTCTTCCTGTTTCTAAACTGACTCTTTGGTGTCAGATTATTATTTTATGAGTTGGATGAATTGAAACTGAGCTTTAGATTGACTACAAGTGTGGCCATCCTATCTGACATTCAGGTTTGTACTGTGGCATCACTGTGGACACCCATCATAGACAATTAACTGTGTGAGAAGGAACCAATAATGTTTGTGATTTGGCAGTTAAAGAATATAATGTGTAGGAGTTTTGCAATTAGGACAGAACAGGTGGAGAAAGTTTCTTAATGCAAGCATATCTTTTTGTTTTGACTTCCCAATCCATCTCGTAGTCCAACTCCAGTCAGGAGGAAATGTTTAGTACATTACTGTCCACTGGCTGCATTACTCTAGCCAACAGAGGAAGAGTTTACTGTGGTCTTCCTCAAAAGCTCCATGACTGCACAGAACAGATGTGCCAGGTGACAAACAATTCTCACCAATAGTGCACCTGGCAAGGGCAGGCCAGGCAAGCATGAGCAGGTCTGGACTGGGGACCCTAGGACTCCTTTACATGCAGTCCTGCTGCTGTGTCTCCACTGCATCCACCATGTATCAATAAGTACCAGTTCTAGTACCACACTCTCCAGAGCACAGATTGTTGTTTAATTTTGTGAACGTTCCTGTTAATAAAATTTGATTACTGGTTTTTGGTAAATAAACACAGAAGAACTGTGTATGCTGCCAGAATGAGCTAAAGCAATACTGCTGGGGAGTGTTCTCTCTCTGTCGCAGCGGGGACTTTTAGTGCTCAGTACTTCAAGAAAGTACAATCAAGTCATAGGTCTGGTAACAGTTGGTGTACTACTGAACCATTAGAGTACTTAATTGGTTATGCATTGGCTGCAATCCCGACTACATGGACTATTAATGCCCAAGAGACAGGTCTCATTTCCTTCATCCAAAATGTTCTTTCACTTCTCAGGCCAACAGCTTCCATCATGGGATGGGGGCATATCACCAACAGCTCCCATCTCTATGCCGTACAAATGTTTATGGTCACGTTAGGACGACTATGTGCACAGACCTATTAAAACTACATAACAGTTATCCAGAGTAACAGAATGGCAAATACTGGGGTACTCTTCCCCCTTTCTGACCTAGGTTCCTGTTGTGATGTTCAGGAGAGTGCCTATCAAAACCAGCTCGACATTCAGAAATTTTCAGTCGTGTCAATAGACATCCTTTCTGTTAAATTGCTATTGGTTTCCTCAAGCTAGTCATTCTTTTAGTCTGAAAAGTTCTAACTTCTGTCACTGAAAAAAAACTGAAAAGAAAAAAGGAACAAAAAAATCCTTAAATCTGACTTGCAACCCCTAATGAGAAAAGAAAAAAAAAAAAAATCTGTCATCTCATTCAGAAGAAAGAAAAAATGCTAGCTTTTTTTAAGTGAAATAAATGCTTTCTCTAAACATGATCGCAGTTGACAAAATGCTGGATGTTTAGGTGGCAATTATAGCCCTTTCAGAGACTGTCAAATCTTGTCACAACACATGTTATAAATGAGGACAGATTTAGACATCCTTTCTGACAGTTATGTGTAGGATGTGGATGGTTGGCAGTTAAATTTCAAATGCAGGGAAATTTTCCTTCCAATAAATCTTTGCTTGTTTATTAAGAGGGAGTTGCCGTGCACTGAATCTTGTATCTACCATGTGCAGCTTTTCATCCTTACAGCTTTTGACATTTCACTTTAACTTTCTTTGTGACAGCCATCTGAACATTGTTTTAGGTAAAAAGTAACCTACGGTGCTCTGGAGATGTAAGAATTCTTTTGGTGTTTTCATACTGAGATGAGAGTAGGAAATGTGTCTTATTATACACGGATGGATAGATAGCAAGAAAGCAAATAACTGAGACTGCAACAATGCTGATTGAAGGGAGCAGCTTCTGATGCACACAGAAAATGGGATGATGCACACAGAAAATGGGATAATGCACTAGCCCACATTCATCATGTGAGATGTGCGAAATGTTGATGAAGTATTAGTAATAATAATGTGCATCACAAAGCACAATTCATGTGATGATAAATGACTTCATGTGTCATTAAAGGCCAAACCTGACGTGGATTTCAAACTACTTGTGATGTTAAGAGGACAAACAGCTTGGGGAAAAGAGAAGTAAGAGGAATTCTATTACCATGGGCAAGAATCCTGGCTGGGTCAGACAGAACTTTTTTGGAAGCTCTGAAGGTGAGCATGCTGGAGCAGCCTCCATGTTGCAATGAGTGCAGCATAAGCCTTGTCAACTGCAATTGCCTAAACCTGCTAACCAGCAGAGACAGTGAAAAGCTTTGCATTCACCCTTTCCGCAAGGGCTGATAAAGAGGTGAGAAAGGGAGAGGCAACATCTCCCAGTTAGGTGATGTCCAGCCTACATTGCATAATACACAGTTAGTGGAGAGAAGGCTGCTACAGCTCCTTTAGTACCTGGTCCAAATTCCAATAATCCCTTCAAGCTCCCAGAAGCATCTCCTCCTCGAAGAAACTGGTAAGAGGAAAAAAAAATCTGCTCATCCATTTTGACCTCTTTCATTGGAACATGGCACATTATAGACCAACTTTTATGAATGGTGGTGTATAAAACCCTAGTGAATTAGGCAAGTGTAATGCTAACATTTCATAGAGAGAGTGAGGAAGAGATGTAATCTATGATATCAGGACCTTGTGATTCTCTTATTTAGCTATAGTAGCAGTTTAGCATAAGACAGTTATTCACGTGCAAACTGTTAAGCAGATCTATGAGTTGTTTGCTGGACCGGGACCAAAGTGCTCATTGCGTTGGAGGACTGAACCCATAAACTGGAACACTGTGGGCAGCTATACTTTTTGCAGAGCTGAAGTTTTAGCACTTTCTATTTTCATAAGAGTGACAGTGTTATGTAACTAGCATATAGATGAACTTGTGTTCATTCCTAAAGATCATAAAATATTCAAAAATATTTGTGAGATTCTATCTTGAGTAATACAGCTTAAGCCCTTGAATTCTGAATGGGTAGCTCTCCTGTTTCTGTCTGGTTACAGACCATTCACTTAGCCTTAATGACATGCATTCAAATAAATGCTTGCTATTTCACAAATGTGAAAATAAATTTACTGTTTCTGTGCTCCAAGACATCAGCATTTATTGCCTCATTTGGGAAAACAACAGAGTTATTTGGTTCATTTATACTCTATTCAAATACTGCTTTCAGAACAGGGACCAGCATCTTGCATCTCAAGAGTTCTTCATGAATAGGGCTGTATATTCCCAGGTATCTTCCCTTCTATTCACTTGTATGGAAAAGTCTTAGGGGATAAAAGATACGGGATGTCTCAGGTATACATAATTAATTTGCCCATAAACTACTGAAATGTAACATGACAACACTTTATTTGTTCAATTCCTTACCAAGCTGAGTTTGTATGTCTCTTCTTGACTTTATAGGTTAATTTACTACGTGTGAATAAATTCTACCTGACTATGTGTGAATGAATTATAGTGTCTCTTCTTCACAATCATTTAACCCATGAATCCTGGGTGGCAATAAAATATTACAATATGTTTGTCTGTTTGAGAAGTATTTCTGATTATTTTTAAGGAAATGTCCTATTTGCATGTATGCATTTAGAAATTAAAAAACCAATAATTAGCTACTTCAGAAGTAATCATCACATTATTGGATTGCTACAGGAGTACACCATCCAATTTTACAGCTTTAGGCAGTAATTCTGATTGTGATGAAGCTTATCATAAAATTAGAAGCACCAAGAATTTCAACCCTGTTTAGTGTCAGAAAACTAATATTTAGGATTATAATTGTTTGAGGTTTGTCAGACTTGTATCTACTCACATATTTCTAATTAGAGTAAAAAAAAGGAAAAAATATCCCATCAGGTTAAAATAACCAACACGTTCTCAGATAATGTCTGTAAGGGAGCCATTGACCAGACTTGAGAAAAATTAAAATGCAATAACAAAACATTCACATTTAGATGGAAGCACTTTAGGCTCCTTGCAATAAATGGCTTTTCTTCAAGGCAAATAGATCTTTCAGTGCTGAGGGATATAGGTATTTCTATACTATACCCATTCAAAATCCTGACCTCCAATTCTTACATTAGAGACCCACATATGCTAATTTATGCCACTGCTGTTGATGCTGAAGAGGGAAAAGGATATTGTGCCATTCTGTCACTATGTCTACTCTTAGTGTCACAGAGGGGACAGAGGCCACGTGGATCAAGATGGTACTCTTCAATGAGAAGGAAAAACTTAACTCATGTGGGTACAAGTTCCTTAAAGTTGGTGCTGCAGCAGTTAAATACACAGACAGGTATGTGGAAGCCCTGTTCTATTTTCAGGGTACTGGAAGCACTACCAAGCCTTACTGACTCTGCCTTCCCTCCCCTGGATATCACCTCAGCCTAACCATAACCCCATTTCAGCCCCTCCTGGTGCTGTCAGTCCTTGAACCAACGAGGGAATCATATGTTGTGCTGCCACAGCCCTGCCATCATCCACTCCACTCCCCAGCTTCATCCCCAGGATGTCTGCAGTCCCAAACCCAGTGAGACTTTGGCCCATATATCCGTAAGGCGCCCTCCATTAGGTAAAGAAATCTGAAAGGCAAAGAATCAGCAGCACGAGGAATCACATCTGCTCTTTGGCAAGCTCTGCATGAACTGCATGGTGAAAACAGAGCAAAAATTATTTGAGCTAAAGTCGCTGTATTTCATTGACATCAGACAGAAAAACACGTAACCATATATTTGGGTGCTCAATTCTATGTTCCTGAACTTTGGTATAAATCACAAGACCATTGAAGAAATGACTGGATATCTCCTCGCCCTCCAGCTGCCAATAGCTGGGATTTGGAGATTGCTTTGTATTTCAGCTTCTCAGCCCACCATTACAAACTATCTGCAATTGCAGACAATCTGCTTCTGCATCACTGCCAAAGCACTGGCCCAAAAATCCACAGGATGTAAGATATTGTAATATACAATTGTAGTATACAATCAAATCCTAAAGAGTTGCTGGTTAGTTTTCTTCAGGATTTGGGTGAAAATGTAGCAGCCATTCCTTATAATGAGCAGTGTATTGGGAAAGGTTGACAACTTAAACTTAACATGATGCTTATAGGTGATCTCAGGTAAAGAGAAGGTAAAGAGCAATAAAGAAAACACCAGAAAAATACAGTTGGGATGATGGGGTTTGGACAGAGCAACAGGAAAAACCCAAATTCTTTGGACCTAATGATTTCCAAAGATAACCATGTTTGAATTGTTCCACCCGGTCATTGAGGAGTCACAAGCAGATCTGACACATTTTGTACATTTTTACAGGGACTATTACTGATCACTTTTCATTAATCATCAGAGGTAGTCACTAGTCACTAATATGAAGAAGTACTGAGATGCTAAATTTGATACCAGTCCTCAGTTTCTGCTAAAAAAAGTACTTTTCTGCATGTACCAAAATAATTCTCATTCACACAGTTCTATTGGCACTGGGGTTCTGATGTGATTCTAAAGAAAATGATTTTTCCATGGACTGATAATAAGGATCACCTCCTTCAAGCTCAGGAGCGATGCACCTCAACAAAGAGGATGTCAGACAAAAACACACGGAGACATGCATGGATGAACAAGGAGCTCCTGGACAAACTCACCCTACAGAGAATGGAAGCATGGACAAAGAGCCTGAGGAGAATACAGAAAAATTCTTCAAGCAGACAGGGATCAGGTTAGGAAAGCTAATAAATGTAAAGATAGAATTAAATCTGGCCAGGGGCATCAAGGGCAACAAGAAAAGCTACTACAGGTATGTCAGTGATAAAAGAAAGACCAGGGAAAATGTGTGCCCCACCAGATGGAAATGGGAAACCTGTTTACCTGGGATATGGAGAAGGCTGAAGTACTCAATGACTTTTTTTGCCTCAATCTTGACTGGCAAGTGCTCCAACCACACCACCCAAGTCACGGAAAGCAAAGGCAGGGACTGGGAGAATGAAGAACCACCTGCTGTAGGAGAAGATAGGTTCAAGGCCATCTAAGGAACCTGGAGGTGCACAATTCCATGAGAGGCGCACAATTCCATGGGACCTGATGAAATGCCTCTGCAGGTCCTGCGGGAAGGGACAGAGTAAGTGACTATGCCACTATCCACCATATTTGGGAAGTCGTTGCAGTCCGGTGAAGTTGCCACTGTCTGGAAAAGAGGAAATGTAACTCTCATTTTCAACATAAGAAGGACATGGACATGTTGGAGCAAGTCCAGAGAAGGGCCACAAAGATGATTAGAAGGCTGGAGCACCTCTCCTATGAGGAAACGCTGAGTGTTGGGTTTGTTCACCCTGGGGAAGAGAAGGCCCCAGGAAGACCTTCCAGTACCTTCCAGTACCTAAAGGAGGCTTACGTGGAGATTGGCTTTTTACAAGAGCATGTAGGGATAGGCTGTAAAGTGAATGGGGATAGGTTTAGATTAGATACTAGGAAAAAATTCTTTCCTATGAGAGTGCTGAGGCACTGTTGTGGCGTGGCCTCACCCAGCTAGATGGTCAGTGGCCGCAACCTTCCCAGAAGGCTCACGCTTGCCCGGCAGTACCTTGGTGCAGTGTGCGATAGTCGGTGGGAAAGGTACAGTGCCGTGCCTTCCCTGGAGTCCCTCGCAGGTTCCAGGGCTCCCTGAGCCTTGGTATCCTGGGTGCAGGCTACCACCTGCGGCCAGTAACTCCATGGGGGGCCGTGAAGCCACCACACGTACACCCGCTAATCCCACCAGCACATATGGTTGCACAGGCAGTTGCACAGTCGACGCCTTAAGACGGGAATACAGAGTTGGAGGTGGACTCTCCTTATGATGTTCTACAGAAGGTGTTTATTCTTGGAGGGTCAGGGAAGGAGAGCCAAAAGCACAGGGTGACACAGGATTATATACCAAACCAAACAGGGGCGGAGAGAACACTGGGGGCCAATCACATTAGGGTCAGGGGGAGGAGAAAAGGCAGGGTAGCAGTACACAAACCAATAGGGGTAGGCAAGGGGAGGAGCAGGGGAACAAAGCCAATGGGGTATTGAGTGAGGGAGAACTTTCCAGAACATAACCATATACAGAACATAGACTGACAAGGATAAACCAACTGAATGGGGGAGCATACCACTCCAAGGCCTGGATGGGAGAGACCTTCCTCCTTACCCCGGTCCAGGGGGAGATCCTGGACCTCGGAGCCTTTCCTTAATACAACACCTGGGCTCCCTGGCCCCACTGGCTCCTCGGTCACTTGTGTGGCTGGCCTATCCTCCGCAGCACCTCCAGCTGCAGGCCAAGCCACCACCATAAGGCACTGGAACAGTGGAACAGTGAAACAGGCTGCGCAGACAAATTGTGGGTGCTCCATCCCTGGAAGTGTTCAAGGCCAGGTTGGATGGGCCCTGAGCAATCTGGTTTAGTGAGTGGCATCCATGCCAAAAGCAGGGGGTTTGGAATGACGTGATCTTTAAGGTCTCTTCCAATACAAACATTTCTATGATTCTACACTTCTACGATTTCCCATTCTTTATCATTCAACCAGGAACAATGCTTCATCATTCTGTTTCAGGAGTGCTGACAATGTTTAGCTTTGTACCATAGCCTGCCAGACATCAGCCACAGGTACAGGCACAGACACAGAATTACAACAGCATGACAATTTTTATAGGACACAAGAGTGAAAAAAAAAATTTTAATTCAAGATTACCAAAAGTTTGATCATACCTGACCAGTACACCACCTTTGAAAGAAAATAAGGGGTTGAGTCATCATAATAAAGTTTTTTCCTCATAGATTCTTTTCTTATGCCAAGAACTGTCTGTACTCTAAAATTTTAATGGTATCATACTATCGGAACATAAAACAACCATAAAAATATGCGTAAATACCTTTGTAAGGCTTTGGCAAATGACCAAAATGTGGCTTGCTAGAGAATGGACAATTATCCTTCCTTGCATCCTGGACAAGAAAGTGTACGAATTCAAACTTATTTAGGAAGGTTTGGAGGGAAAAACTGGGAAATGGAGTACTCTGATTTTGTCTTACATATATGCCACTGACAAATAAGTAAGATAATAATTGTTATATTTAGCTATAGCTTTGTCAGTTTATGTCATATATAGGCAGCATGTTCACATAGAAATATGTATATATTCGGTTTTGAAAATAACAGGAAAAAATTAGAAACTTTTCAATTAATAAATCCTTGTTTAATATGAATCTTTATAGGTGAGTTTAGGATTTTCTAGAGTTTTGGTTAGAGTGATTACTTCAGTTGCATGGTTTTAATCCTCAAGAAAAAATGTCAAAACACTTTTCATTTGAACAGGTTTACACAAATAAATGTGTGTGTTAAATGAATTCTGTAACAAATAATACTACTACTATTTTATTAGTCTCACTTTTTAAAGTAGCTGAGTATTCTCTAGTAGTTCTATTGTATGCAGAAAAGATTTAGGGCAGAGATCATTGTTCCTCTCCCTTACCTATAAAGACAGAAATCTAGAAAGAACAGCCTTTGTCTACTTCTTATGTAATTCTAGTACTGTGACTGTGTGGATTAGCAGTAGTTTCAAAGGTTATGTATAGGTGAATTTTGTTACAATCATGAATTCCTTTTATACAAGAAAAAGACTGCAGGAGGTTGAGATGAAATTTTTCTTTTTGTGTAGGGGGATGGAGAGGGAGCTCTCACCTATAACCTGGAATGTATCTGTACATTCATGATTAAATATTATACATACATTTATACATACTTATGTATAAGTATGATATATATATAAATGTATATGATACACATATATGATACAGATAATATGTATGTATGCATATATATTTATATGTATGTAAGATTTTATGCTGTATTGCATAATTTTTTAATAACCATTAGCACAAAAAATGTATAAGCCTCCAAAACGTGGAACATGTCACTCCTACAGAATAGGTATTCAGCGAGCAAGTACATTTTTCTTCTTCAGGGTACAACAGATTGTGTGAAAGCTTTCAGAAACTGGGCATTCATGCAGTAAAGTGACCTCAACAAAGTTATTCAGTTACATGAGAAAGAAATGGTAGGCTCTTTTCAGCAACATTTCCTGAATTTTTGTAGCTGAGAGATAATAATCGTGATGAATGATCAAAAAAAAGAAAAAAAAAGAAACAGTAGAGGACACACAAAAAAATAGAGTGAAATATTTAAAATAGGCTAATTAGTAATAGGATTTTTTGTAAGTAAAAGACACCCGTTGTTAATTTCCATTTCTGACTTTTCCCCTGAAATCACTCTCAGATTTGTCAGGACCCTATCAATGTCTCTAAATCAAATGTATTAGTATTGTTGGTGTCCACTTCATCCTCTAGTGTTAAAATTGTAAAACGTAGCAATTTTAGAAGAAGTATCCATTTGATGTTCTTGAACACAATACATTGCTTTGATGGCATACGCATTTCTAAATTAATACCTACACATCCAGAATTTATGTAAAAGTAGACATGTCTCTCCTTGGTGGTCTACAAAAAAGATTCTTTTTTATGTCAACTTGACTGGCAAAACTTCCCCTGTAAGACATAATGTAATAAAAAAGAAACCTGTAAAGACTGAGTAACAGACATCAGACACTGCAGATGTGTTTAGCACCTACATTTGAATGAAAAGTTGTTCTCTGGAAGTTTTTCTCTCCATTGCTTGAACAGGGAGCTGAGGGCAATGCAGTCACCTAAGTTAGGGCAGAAGAGTTTTACTCCTGTGAAAGCAGGATGCTGATACATATTGTGGTTTGTAGCATGCATCTGTTGGAGTTTGCTGATCCAGTGTGATAGAGAAAGAAATGATTTTTGGCATTCATTGGAGAATGAAAGGTTTGATGCTGAAGGCACCAAGGCTCTGTAATTCCCATTGGCTTGGATGAGTACTGATGGTGCTTTTCACCTCACATGATTACCATGTCGCCTTCCTCCTGTGTGCTGAGCGCCTGCTGTGAGATACTGAGCAACCTCAAACCTCATTAAAGTCATTGGATAGAGCCCTGAGCTATGTCATGAGATGAAGTTGCACTATTTATACTCTGAGAACATATGTATACTGTACTATTAGTGCTAATATTTTTGTCAGAACACTTTCTTAAAGCAAAATGTGAGAACATTTGTGGGCAGTAATCACAAAACAGGGTTGACAGCTCCTTCCTTCTCTTACTCAGTCACAAACGTTTTTCCTTTCAACAGATTATGAAATGTAAATGGAACTGGTCATTTTCAGAAACTAGTGTTATTTTATTGATAATACATGAACACCAAAAGGGAGCTGACAAGGCTGTTGCTAAGTAGAACTGATAATTGTAGGGTGTCTGCTGCCCTACCTTAAATTGAAAGAGCAGTTACACAGCCTGACAGTAATACCTGTAAGCGGGGAGTGCCTACTGCATTTGCAAAAGTTCATAAAAGACAAGGGGGACTAAGTTCTTCTCTTCCATTGCTACCTGCCTAGCAGTTACATGTCAATTTTTATTTTACCAATAGCCTTCTGTATCATGGAAGTATATCCCTGTCTGAAAATCCAAGACCAAGTCAACGATAACCTTTCCTCATGGCTGAAAACTGCAGGGAAAGCTCTCTTTCCATGGACATCATGGTTCATACTGCCCTGGTACTAAGCTGTGGGATCTCAGGCAAGAAACAATACTGGAAATTAACAATTTGGAACAAGAAATTACAGGAAGGAATAATAATGTCACCAAACTGTTTTGTGCCTCAGGAAATGGCTTGGTCAGATACTCTCATGGAGCTGTTTGTTGCACTTGATCATCAGTGAATCATCGTCAGGCCCAAGCTGCCTGCATCAAGCTTCTTGACAAAGGCTCCCAGCAGTAATTTCTGCCTGTTTTCCATCACAACTCTGTCATCACTACAAAGCGTGGGATAATAACAACAAAAAAAAAGATAAATCAGAAAGCTGAAACAAATCCTACCTGATGAATCATTATAGTGAGAAAGATTTGTGTAATTTCAGACTCACTCTTCATTCAGAATCGCATATTAACTGTTAATACAGCTAATTGTAATAAATGCATAACAAACCCTGATGCAATCATCCATCTGAACAAGCACGATGTGGACAGTTTTAATGACAGGGTGTTCCTCAGAGAGTTACTCTTCTCAATTTAAACACAGTTTGTTCAGTTAGGAATTAAAGAAATTCACCTCCATAACGTTCTTTACCCTCTAACAATGATTATGAGCAACAAATAAGACTCATCAAGTGCAAAGGTCAGACATTTTATTTTTGCAATTATTAAGCACTTTTGCAAAGACTAACGCATCTGGAATTTTGTAAGCTAAATATATTTATGATCTGTGGGCAGTTCTTGATGTAGTTGTGATCTATCCTTCTATCCATGTTCTGTTCAGGGTAAGTGAAGGAATACTTTAATGCCTGCTAGCTGAGTAATGGCAAAGAATAGAAACAACCTTCCAAATTGTGGATCAGCATAAGACTGAAAAAGGTGCTTGGTTCTGTAAGCCAAGATTTATACATTAAGGTATGAATACAAATGCACTCCTTTGCTGGAACTGTACATTGTATGCCAGGAAGAAGCAAGGACATCAGAAAATCAAGGAGACAGTAAGAAAACACCAGGAATATGTAAACAGGGACAGAGTGATGGAACTTGCTGCTCTTCCTGAACAAAACTCCAGATAAGACTATCACTGGAATTTGTTGTCAGATGACTTTGGGAAAGACAGCTGTTCAGAATGAATAAAGGTATTGGTGCATTGGGCATACCAATGTCTTCAACACAAAGTTCAAATAGGCAACACTAAAAATGGGAAAAAATGATTTGAACAAAAAGCAGGCAAAACCGCAACAGTCAGAGGTGTTTATGACATGGACAGAAGAGGATTCAGGATCAAGAGCAGTATAGGAAAGCAAGGACAAGATGCAGCTTCAGCTCCAGTTACTCCAAAGCTAATGGGAAATTTTCAGCAGACATCCAAGCATTGTACTTAGATCACCTTCTTATACAAATGTTTGCGAGTTCTGCACAGTTCACCACAGTATTAGGGGGCACTTAAACACCCTTGCTTCGTGTGAGTGAAAGAACCACTCTGGGGGCACGGTTGTGTGCAGGCACAAGTGAGCAGCCCAGTATGGTCACTCATTTCATGACTTACTGCACTCAAAGAAACAAGATATGTTTATATTCTCTGCATACAGATAGGCTGGGATCAAAACCCACTTGGATCTATCATGTTTCTAAGAAATAGCCCACAAATTTCCAAATATTGGCTAACCACCACCACTAAAACAAACAGGTAATAACATGTTTAATTTTAACCACCTGAATAGTCCTGTTGAATGTAGGTATATGTACACTTTCATAAAAGCCCAGGCACTGAAGCAGCTAATCACACATTAAATTATCTCCAGTGTGTGGGAAATATAGTTTCATAAGACATTTAAGTATATATAAAACAATTCTTTTTTTCAATGTTAGACTAAAAATTCCTATTATCTTTAAAATGTTGGCATCTGCATTAATTTACTTAGATTGCAGTTAACTGTAGCAGTTAAGTAGTTATTTACAAATTGTGTAAAATCCATCAGCCAAATGGCTGATCTTTTCTCAGAAAAAAAACCAAACACTTACTGTAAACAAAATCAACAATTACACCCAATCTAAAACCTGTAAAAATGTTTATGAGCTACTCAGCAAGAGAAAAAGACTGGAAGTCTCACCCAAAAGAAGAGCTTTTAACTAATTCTCAGTCAAACTAACAGACATCACAAGTAAGTTACACTCCTTCCCCTCACCAAATTTTGATGGTCTTCTTAGGGAAGACAAATCTTAAAATTTTATTGGAAGACTTAATGCAAATATTTGTAGCAAAATACAAAGAAATGCATACCCTTGTAAGCATTAGTACATATATAAAGCATACACAGAGAATTGCACCTGGTTAGAAGGGCTAAATATTTAAGCACATGGTGCATAGATAATCTGTGCAACATGCTAGGTAACAGTCCATTAATTCCATTTAAAAAAAAGTGATCTGAAGCATCAGAAGGATCTAGCTCTATAAGGAGAAAGAGGAATACAGCTGCTATTAATTTCTACAGAAGAGTACAGCATGACTTGAATTTCCCCAAAGTTTGAAGATAAAAAGCAGAGCCATGACTTCCATTGAAAAATTGGACAGGAACTTAAGGAACGGACATCAGCTAAATTTTGAGGTGTTTATTCATCTTATTCAGCAAGTACGTGGCTGCCTCCTCGAACTTCAAGCAGAATTTAGGAATTATCTTTGTAAAGTATGTCTTGTCAGTCTGCCTCGGATATGACTAGGAGCATAGGTGTGTTGCAAGATTACACCTGAGAAGAATAATTATAGCTTCTTGATTGCAAGAGATAATGAAAAGGGTCCTCTGGCAGAAGAACAGAAATACATCCAAAAGGACTCATTGTTTTAGTAAAAAGCTGGCACATAATGCCAACGGGGCAGACTTAGCTTTTGTTCATTCCTCAACAGTTTTCCCACACAAACATCACTTCCATGTTTCTCAGATCTGCAAGTTAACAAGCATGTGTACACTGGAAGCCCAGTTTGGTCTTGTTCATCTTGATTGGTTTCACTTTTTGTAAAATGATGGTTTATGAACTGGATTGGAATGGGATATAGCTGAGTATCATCTTAATTTTTAATGGTCACACGGTACAGAACATCCTACACATTCCCTTTCAGTATCATAGTGAGGGAATTGCTCACCACTTGATGTGTCTTAGGTACTGCTTGAGGAGCTGTTATACCTCAGGGCCTTTTTAACACCTAAGTTAGTTTCCAGTGAAGGCATGGAATTTCCGAAAGCTATTTCTCCACAGTATTAATGACACTAAAATATGTGTCAAAAGGTTTACTGAATGTTACAGTGCTTACTATATATTACTTTTCAATATTTTCAGTTTTTCTCTTTGACTGGGGAAAAAAAAAAAAAAAAAGGCTATGTTTTTTCTCCTAGTGCTTTCATTAGCCACTACCTAAAGTAAGGAACCATGGGGAAGACAATTTTTCTGTTTCAGTGTGGTTTCCAAAACCTTTTGCAGCCCTCCCAAAGATGACCTTTTTAATAATGTGTGATAAATGTGCAAGCTTCTTCCATTCAAAAATCCAGTAATTATTGTAAATTAGAGTGTATATGAAGGACTTCGTAACACTAATGGTCAGCAAACACCAGTTCACAGTGTGGCAGAGATGAAGCTACAAGGATGACGTGTGTTTCTTTTTAGGGATAAAAATCTTTTAAAGATTTCAGCACCCCATCTCAAGTTTTATAAATTAATCTTATAATGCAGCCACAGCACATTCTTTTGTCACCCCCATGACTTTCACTAAATGTTTGTAATAGCTCAGAAGTACAGTGACAACATAGGGAATGCTGCATTTGAATGAAGAATTACACATATTCACTCCAGCAAATGAGTCAAGCCTATAAATAATTTTTTGGTCTGTAGGATTAGAAGTAGATAACATAGAAGTGGAACAGCAATAGTAGATCTAGCAAAAGCAAGATAAAGACTGGTGAATACTACTACCATGCACCACCACTTCATTATATTTATTAGCACCAAGTGTAAATAAGTGGGGCAAGCACAGCAGTAACCAAAACATGGAGGTGTCTCAGAGATGCTTGTTATTTTCCAATATAAATTCAAGAGTTCCGAATATAGCATTAGAACAGTGACTAGTCTTTTGAAATGTAATTATAATGCTGATGCTTCCTTTGACTAGACAGAGGACAAGAGTACATAATGAAACAAAAGTTATGTATCAGTTTGAAGGGTATCGATCTGTCAGAGAAACAGTGCTGTGTGATTTCATTAGCCAGTCTGGACTTGGATCTGTCACATGGCACTCCATGACTTAACATCCTGCAGTACCACTGAAACTGACTCCCAAACTAAAACACAAAACAAAACAAACAAATGAGATTCCTCTGCAAGGTGAAATATACTCAGATGCAGTTCTATTTCTGATTTTGAGAAGTGAGATTTATTTTGAAGGCCACAGAGCCCCCTGTTTACCACAGATGAGTTTTCATCTATTGTATCCCTTGAGCAATAAATTACATTCAGGCCCAAATTCCAAACCTCTTTCTTTAGCCAGCAGCTTTACCTTTTTCTAACTTAACTAATTCTTCACCAATCTTGGAAAAAACAATTTTAAACATTTGTTTCAGAAAAGCACATCCGAAAGAAATACAATGGAAAGAATAAATACAATCAATCTTAAAAACCAAAATTAAATTGATTGAAACATAGCATGAAACTTCCAAAGCCTTTAGGTGGAAGATAGTTTGCTTTTTTTTTTTTTGATTGCTTAGATTTCCAAGAACTAAATTCCTCTGAGGCTAACCTTTTCCTGGAAGGGGAGAAATAAAAGGAGACACTTCCTTCTCTGCTAAGTAATGAAGAGATCTATCCATAAATTTAGATTACCAGTAAATGTGGCTAAGACAGATTCCATAGACTCAAGTGCTTTATATGCTGTACAAAACAGTATTAGAAAAAGAGAATTCTGGAGACTAGTGATCACTACCAAAGAGGCTCCATGTGGGTTTAGAAAGGTGGGCATCCTCTAGTTGAAGATACGACCATAACAGGAAAGCAGCACTAGAAAAATGTGCAATGGTGTCAGGATGTGACAGCCCAGGGGAACAGGATCACACACCACGCGAGGACCACACAGCCTGTAACACCTCCCTTCTCCCTGAGTCGAATGCCGGGACCCGGTGGAAGCAGCGGCGGGCGCCGTCCCAGGCGCGTGTCCTCACTCCACCCCGCCGGGCGCCGCTGCCTCAGCCCCGTGCCTCGGCTGGCAGGACAGGCAGGTGCGTCCCCTCCCCCGAGGGCTGCCTGGGGCCACCGGCGGGGAGGGTGCCAAGGGCCGCGGAGCAGCCCAG
>VZRJ01005913.1:1067439-1130779 GCA_013397565.1 Ptilonorhynchus violaceus | reverse complement strand
CCAGAAATTTGTATAATTGTATTTTCGGTGGCAAAGCGGTGTGTGCGCCCCGGCCGGCAGCTTCCCAGTTGGCAACGCAGGGCATTAGGCAGGTAGTTTCCAGCAAGGGTACAGTTGTTTTGACTCATCTAAAATGTCTGAGTTTTGATAAGAAATGGAACATAAAGGCAATCAGTAATCATTCATGCTTATCACTGTTGTAGAAAAAACCAGTTATTACTCGTAATGCACAAAATGCGTATTCATCTTTGAAGATCTACCCTGAGCCCACGGCAGTTTATATTTTTAAGTGCTCTGAAGGGTCTAAATCCACTGTTAAACTACATGAGAATTTAAGAGGAGGCAAATATTTAAAACAAGCTGATTGTTGAAAAAGAAGTAGCGAGGTGAATTGTGGAGACCTTTTGACATATGAAAATGCATGAGTGTGCTTTTCTGATGCAAAAGCTGTTGAGACTCTCTGTCACAAACAGCTCAGAACAAGTGCTGACACAGAAACCAAGGAATTTTAAACATTTGTCTTTCAACATTGTCAGCTTTAGTTACTTGACATTTTGTTTTCTGTGATAGAAAAATAGTTTTGTGACAGTTTTTCAGGGTTTAATTTGCAAACTCACAAAGGCCTGTAAGCTGTAATGAGAACTCATGAACAAAAAAAGGGAAGGTATTTCACATTAAGGTTTTTCAAATATCCTGTCCTACTCAAATGTCCTGTCCTACTCCTATTTTCTCTTCCCACACACCCAGCTACCCAGCAGCATTCCTATATCTCTTGAAGGTATCTTTTTGTTGAGTGTTTCTAAATTTTCTTCCGTGTCAAATACATTCCTGTATCAGTGGCCCCAGCTCATATATGTTTTGTACCAGGAACACCTACTTTGTTCAGAAAGAGATGCAGCCTTGTTCTCTGTCATAATACCAGAGCAGTCTTGTAAGGCAATTCCATCTCTTCATACGCTTAAGCTACATTGTTATTTGTATAAAATAGCTGTGTCTCAACTGTATATAGCTTTCTACCATGAATGATGCAAATAACACACTACTTTAATGCCTCTTTTTCATTGTGATGGCAAAGATGTGATCCAAAACATTGGTGAAAAACATGTCATGGCTCCAGAGAAAAGCTGCAGTCAGTCATGTTTATGTACCACTGGTGCCAGTGTCTTAATATAAATATTGAAACAGCTCTCTTTTTTACAAAAATCTCATTGTCAGTTCAGATTCCAAAAAAGAGGAAAACATGCCATTATGCTTCCTGATGACCAAGTTGATGCAAACACAGCACCATAGTTAAGCCTACCCAAAACACCGTTCTCAGTGTTAGATTCTTCTGTATTTTGGTATCAAAGTCTGTGTGAATGTGTAATACACCCAAATATTTTGAATCTGACTTTAAAATGTCAGTTTCGAAAACAGTAGTGTTTGGTTTTCCGTTACCCTGCTTGTCCACAAATGAAGCTTGGTCTACATGACTAAATGGGAATAGTAATTTGTAAACTGTTGTGAACTGAAGTTCACCACCATCTTCCTGTGCCCAGAGCTGTATAAAAACAAAAGCGAAATAGTGTCTTCACTGCTGAAAGTCCTAGTAAATGCTTCGTGTAGAGTAGTTGTTGCTATTAGTATCTTTTTCTGGGGGAAAAAAAAAATGATACTGTGATTAAGTGGCATATGTATTTCTAATTTCTTAATAGAAAATAACATCAAAAAGAGGTTCAGTTATAAAAACTATATACTTTCTAAAAAGCGTGGAACATGGAAAATGTCTGGTTCGTCATCTCACTACCTGAAATAGCCCCACAGAAGCTGCTGTTAAAAATATGATTTTCACTCTGAAAATACAGATCAAATTTATGTTTACCTGTCCGGAAAATTGTATGAATCCTGGTATGAATTACCATGAATACTGAAAGCAACTAAATGTAGTTGAAGTAGTTAGTTTCTTAGTATTCAACTAATGCTTTGTAGACATGTAACTCTGAAAGTAATCAAAACCTGTTGTGTATGAACAACTACAACCAATGAAAAAAGACAAAAGAGTTGGGATGTAGTCTAATCATCTCGAAATTGGTAAATAAAGCACATATTTACCAGAGTGCATGTACTATTGTTGTTTTATATTCATCAGTATTCAGACTAGCTAATTTAAAGCTACTTAGGGCATGTACGTTCAAACTGCAGTAGAAAGTACTTCTAGTTTGGACCGTAGTCATAGTTGAACCATTTAGCTAAGAGAGTTCAGTAGATCTCATGACTGAGGCTTTTTCTCTTTTACAAAAGAGGTTTGGGCCAGATTTGCCAAGGATTATATGCTGTGTCTTATATGCATATCATTTACATGAACTTTCCATAGAAATTCAAGTTAAAGGAATTAGTATTCATCAGAGTTTTCCAGTCTCCTCCAAAGTATGTAAGAAAATGTTCTTTAAGTTGCTGCATTTAAGTAGGAAGGTGCATAACACATCTGTTGAGTTAAATTAAAGATAACTCTCATGTAAAGGCAGAACAATAGGCTATTCCATGATGAAACATATTTGTCATGCAAGGTTTCAGGAATGATTTCCAGATAAAAAACCATTTTTTTTTGCAGAGAATGTTGCATTGCTGAATCACTTAAGGTTAGATTGTTTACTGAAACTGATAGATGAGTAAAGCATTTTAGAGCTAACACTACTTGATGAAATCACCTTTCGTTTACTCCTTTCAGTTTTGAGCTTTTAGGTTAGGATTATCATACATGACCAAAGAATTTATTCCTTACTCAATGCAATTTACTGTAATGAATGTGTTATGTTGTGAACACCAGTGCAGGCTGGGTAAGACTGCACTAGTGTTGACTTTATTGTTACAACTTCTATAATAAATTGCGAAGTTTATTTTTGCATGCTAATCTATAGTTTCATCTTCAGGCAGCTAAAAAATTACAGCAAAATAGTGCTTAACTACTGCTTAAAAATAATGTTTCAATACTTTGAGGCCATCTTAAAATCCTTTCCTGTGAGGACATACCCAAACTTCTCCAAGCTTCTCCATTTTGGTACAATATATAGTTGTATAACTTTCTGCTAAAGAAGTTTTTCAATACAGAAAGCTAACATGAGTTCAAAGAAAGATTTGGACAAATTCCTAGATAAAAAAACATATCAAAGGCTAGAAAGCAGAGATTTAATGGTTCTGAATCAGGATGTCCCCAAACAGCAAATATTCTGGAGGCTTCAGAGTGCTTGAAGGAGATACTGTTACATGGTTGCATTGTGCTTCCTCGCTTTTCCTCATGCATTTGCTGTTGGGCATCTTGTTGGACTCTGAACAGGTCTTTGGTTTGATTAGGTTTTGCTGTTCATGCATGCTTTCCCAGTCAAGGTGGGCAAGGCAATATGCAATTTAGAAATTCCTTTATGGGGAAAAGAGATTGAAAACTTGCTACACTACCTTCAAGCAGATATTTACTTGAATTTATTAACATTAATTCAATGTATTATGTTGATTATGAGATGGAAAAGTAATAAGAAGCAAATATTTGTTGTTATTTTCCAGTAATTTCTTGTTAATGGTATTTTCCAATATAAATGTTAACATTGATCATTCACGAATCATGATACATTGTTGAAGTTTCTTTATAATGTGTAATAACTATCAGGATAGTTTGTTTTAAAGCTACTGGGTAACTGTAAACTCTTTTTGTTTAAGAAAATGAAATGTTCTTCAGTGAAGGTAGCTCCGAAGGACCTGTAAGAGGATGACTACTTACAGTATGTTTTTATTGGTCCCTAGTCCCTCAGTTCTGGAATAGCAGATACTGGGTTCTGTATCTCTTAATTTGATTTCCGCTGTGATACTCTCAGTCTTTGTTTTAGTTCATTTTTGTTCAAGATACAGAGTGCTGCTTTTCTAGAATGAGTGACTGACACTCTTGGGGCTGTGTTCAGACTTGAGTCTGGTTATCTGGCTCAGCTTAATCTGAGCGCGTCTGAGCCTCCACTGTCATGTTCACTGAGTCCAGCTGCTGTTGCCATGCTCTTTTAACCTGCAAGAGAAGAGAAGACCTGGTCTGATGAGTGTTTTGAAAAGGTGATGCCCAGAGCACTAGAGATAATTGGCAGCCCTGAAGGATGTCAATCTTGTGTGCATGTCAGATATGAGAGGACTTGAGCCTGAACTTATTCATAAAGTGCTGCTACACAGGGCCTTTGGTGCCTCAACGTTTTGCAGTGCCAGGGGTCTTCCATTTGCAGCTGCCTTTCCCTTGCAGCTTTGCCACCTTTCACCAAAGCTTCTAGGGCAGTGTTTCCCCTCCTGTCCTCGTGCTGGTCTCATACTGTTATTCTCATGGCTTTGCACCTGCACGATGTGCTACTGCTGTTATGTCAGGAAGGTGATTGCCACTGGTGCAAGAGTCAATCTTTTTCACTATCCTTTTCTTGCACTCCTTTTTGAGGCTTTTAGTTTGCATTAAGAGGAAGACAAGTATGTGCTCAGTGTTCCCCAATCATATATGCAAAACTTAACAGCCAGTTAGTTTGCAACATCAGCCTCTGATCAAAAGCTACTCCAGTCAGGACTAGTGGCATTGTAAGTGGGGACAGGCACTAGGGAATTTGAACAGATGATGAGGAAATTTATGTGGTTTCTACAGGAGAAGTAATATGGTGGATCACCTGATACACTGGAGAGGACACCTGGGAGAGGATGCTTATTGGGGAAGCCCTGATAGTTCTCTTCTTGACAAGCCACTGGAGTCTGGCTTTTTATTTTCTCCTTTTCCAATTACCTTTCCCCTTTTCTGTGTTTTTCTCTTTATGTCTCCCCATGCCTTCTTTTTCCCCTAAAGAAACCTTTATTATTGGCATTGATGCTTGTCACCAGCTGTAAACTTTGCAGGTAAATCAGGAAGGGACGTAGAGATGTTTACAGACTTGTAATGAGAAGTGTAGGTAAGTGTGCTAATAGGTTGGTACATGGTCAATTTATACGTATGTAAATACAAATTATCTGATAACTTTCCTCGTTTTACTTCTTGGTCAAACAGAAACCATACATCCTCTGAGTCTTTATTTAGCCAGCCTGAGTTTACCCTTCTGGTTTATTTTCATGTGAGAATATCTCTATTCCACCAGATATCTCTGTGCCCTTCTCTGTATCCTTTTCAATCTGAATTTATATTTCTTCAGCAAATGTGACCAGAATAATAGACTGTGCCCGTAGAAATCTCATTAGCATGTTGTCCAAGGGTGGTAATACTCCATTTCTTTTTTTAAAATCTACACTAATGTATCCTAGGTTGTATGCAGGTCAATCTGAAAGCTGAATTTCCTGTTACTTTTGTAATGTTCATGATGACACTAAATCACAGAAACATTCCAGTTGGAAGGGACTTGTTCGTCAAAGTAGTGTCAACATAGAATTTAGGCCATGTTGTTTAGGGATTTGTTCAATCTGGCCTGCAAAAGCTCCAAGAAAAGTGATTCCACACCTTCTCTGGAAGATCATACCCGATACTTAATTATCCTGATAGCAATTTTTCTTCTTTATGTTGAGTCATAGCCTCCCAGCGTCAATTCATGAGTATGCCCTGATGGACTCTGGAGGAGGCTTCTTTCAGTTATTTGGAACACCGAGACTGGATGCAATATTCCAGATGAGGTCTAGTGCTTGAGTAAATGGGAAACATAAAACTTCATATTGGTAAATCTACCAAATAGTAAATAGCACCAATTTCTGACAATCCAGGAATGAGGCATTGAGCAGAACTTTACTGTCTTGTAACCATAAAATTAATACAAGCTATTATACGCTTTGAAGAATTCGTTATTGCAGCTTACATGAAAAAAAAGTTTATTTGATATTTCTTCTCAGGAAAGGTCTTGAATCATGTTATTTTGGAATAGGGAAGTAATGTGATACTGGAATTTTATTTTAAAATGTTTTGTATGCATTAATATATCTCCTTTATAGAAGCATATGAAGAAAATTATATGACACAGACATTCTGTGTGTCTAAGCATTTAATTATAAAAAATTCTGATATTCAAGTTTTTGACAGTTAACATTAAGTCTCCAGGGTACCTAACTATTGAACTAAACCTTGCTTTGACAAGAGGTGGGTGAACTGCAGTCGTGAATGTAAGATTTCCAAGGAAAAAATTGAACACCTAATTCAAAATGGGAAATAAGCAGCATGTATATAGTAACTATTTGGTGCATAAAATATATAAATTAGTGATATTTTGCTTGTTTCATAGATAGCTATTCAGTTGTTCATATATAGCTTAAAATTATGGGAATATGCGGACAATATAAAATACATACAGTTACCACTCCAGTCTATTGTGTTTCCTCTTTTGGTAGTCAATAAAACCAACACTGATTAATAAGTCATACTAGTAGTTAGGCAGAATTTTGATGTTTCATTTGGAGTTGAAGATGTTTTAGTTGGGATATAAGTAATTATATATTCTCTGAAAACACACTATAAATTGAAAGATCAGTGAGTTGAAATGGAAAATAATTTTTGACAGCTAAGACAGATCATAGTCTTCTAATGGGGGTTAGGTCTGCCTTGCTGACCTCCATAATCTGTACCAGGGATCTATCTGGAGGTTGCCATAGTATTCTTTTTGGCCTCAGCATACTCATTTTTCCTTCTTTAAAAATCAAGAGTAAGTAGGAAGTAGCAGGGGCCAAAGTTCTGTCTCATCCACAGAAAGAGAGTAAAGACACGGTCAAGATGCAATCCTGTGGCAATCAGGGCCACAGAGCTGACAAGAATGAATAGTTTGGGGAGGAATCCAAACCAAGATACAAATCAGAGAAAGGTATTTTCATTTATGAATTACATTTGTAGGTTTAATTTATGGGTACTCTCTCTAGTAGCAGCCTATCAATCCCTTCCTCTTGCGTGTGTGCTTTCCGTGCTTGAAGGTGGACAGTCTGCAGAGAGGTGGACAGAACGCAAAGTACTCTTGAACAGAATGTAACAAAGAAAAGCTGAGTAAAATCTTTTAGAGATGCTAGCTCTCCTATTTCAAACATATTAGTCTCTTATGAAGACTGTGAATGAAGTAACCATCTAAGAGAATATTCAACTACACTCAATATATCCAGGTTTCCTACCCAGAAACTCTTGGAAATCTGTGAAGTATTTATATTTGTTGTATGCCATGACATACACCTTGTCTTCCACTCCATTTGGCTATGTGTTCCCTCACCCCCCCCAAAGAAAGAAGTTAAAATCCTGATATGAAAATGCGATTAAATATTGTTATCTTTTAATCATTTGGAACAAAAGAGTTCAAGGCTTCCCTTTGACTGGAAAATGAAGTTAGGAAGTGGTTTTTTTGGTCAAGAAGCTTTCTTCAGAAACTAGTGAGAAATAGAATTTTAGTGAGATGCATATGACTGGAGCAGCATCGGCCTATTAATGTGAGGAGACTTCCTTTAGGACTTCTGAGAGCTGATCAACCATTCTTTTTCCTTGTGCTAATGCATGTCGTTTACACGGATCCAGATTATGAAGAAAATGCAGATTTCAAAAGAAGGTGATAGGAAAGGGCGTCTTCTAAAAAATTTGCTGAGGGTGACACTAGTATTAACAGTATTAGGACCTTGATTGAAGAGTCAAGGATTTTACTTGCCTGTGAGGAGTTTTGCCATTGACTATAATGAGATCAGAATGTCACCTTTGCATTTGAAATTTTCACCTCTTGATGGCCTGTTTGTAGTGGCAGAAACAGATAAGATTACAAGGAGAGCTTCTGAAAGTTCGGATCTACTGAAGACATGCATGGAAGACTAAGGTATAGTTATCTCTTTCCCAGCGAGGAGCAGAAATGGCAGGGAGCATGGAAGCTGGGATTGCAGCTAACAGCAGTTAAATGTTCATTAATTCATTAGGGCAACCCAGAGAGGCTGATTCAATTTCGACAGGCAGTCAAAGCAGTGGAGGAGCTAGAAAAGTGTATGAAAGATAATTCCTGATTATTCTTCCTTGCCATTTTTTGTCAATTACCTTTAAATAATTCTAGCAGATTTTGGCATGCACTCTGGGTACATTTTCTCTACATCAAGCTGTCTGCATGCTTCTATACTCTCCATCACTAGTTTTCCTTAGTGATGCCTAAATATAAGTTTGTAGCTTCTTCAGTGTACTCTGATTACATGCAAACAGAGCATGCTGGTATGCGTAGGAGATTTTTCTGGGTGTCTGGCAAATGAAATCCTTTTTCTTCAGGCCACAGAGTAGCAACTGAGCTGCTTCCACAATTTCACTGCAATTTCTATGGGGAGTCTGTATACAATACCTGTGAGAAATGTGGAAGGGCTGATTGACTTTGTAATGACAAATCGAGTGTTATTTCTGACCCTGCTTCACATTTACTTATCCTCAGAATGGTCATCCATACTTTTGGAGAGAGTTGCTGGGATGCTGGTTGCCTGTGGAGTCTGTATACATCATTTCTCCTCACTTCTTTTATTTCTATGGAGTATTTGTATTGCTGTCTTTGTAAAAAGAGACTGGGCTGGGAGAGACAGCAGGAGACACAACTGAGAGCCTTTTTCAGTTGACATTTGGACCATAATTTAGGTTTTATGCATAGAAATGTCAGCTCAAAAGACACTTCTGTGTAGATAATGAAGCAACATAATAAATCCATTATCATGGTAAGAGAAAAAGATACAGATTTTTGTTCAGTCGTTTCAGTCCAAGTACTTCAGGAGAGAGAATTTAAAAAGGCATTTTTTTCATCTTTTAAGGCCATAAATATAATCAAAATAAATTAAAAGTAAGCTACATTAAAAAAGTGTTTTTAAGTGCTTGCTTACTCTGATGGAGGGTGATTATCTTGCATGAAACTGATTAACTGTGCGATACGTAAGCTAAAGTATTTTTCTTGAAGCATCATATGATTGCTTCGAGTTATGCTATACATAACAAGCATAACTGCTGTGTTATGTATGTGGTTATTTTATATTACTCTCCTCTGTGAAAAATAACACTGTATAGCTTCCTGCTCCAAATATGTTAAAATCAAGCTAATGGAAAGACCAACGTCTGTCATTTATGATATATAGGTATATTCCAAACTGAATGGGATCTGCATAGATAGGTGAGGCCAAAACTGGAGTCTAATATATGTATCTTTTTTTGTTCATATTTGGGGTTTTTTTAAGTCCAGCATCAGAATGTGAACTATATGCTAAGCACACATAAATCAAAGCAAAGACAATTGTTTTTCATCCTTGAAGCAGTTACCGTACATCAATGCAATGATCCATCAGATTTTCGTATGCAGGCTGTTTTCCCACTAATTTTGCTGCTTCAGTTAGGCAAAGGAATAATTAACTATACTGATCTTAACAGAACTGTTATTGCTGACACATATCAAGGTAAATAAAATGAGAGCCTGACTTGCGTCAGGTTGAAAATGTGTTAGCTGTTGACTCAGTCTAATTACACTGAATTAAATCTAATTGCCTATCATCATCCAGTCCCAGAATTTTACTACTAATTGAATTCTCATAAAGTATAAGGGTGATTTTAAAAAATCTGAAGCATAATGTAAATTCCATGGAACTTTTTCTGTAAAATTTAAATTTCTGTAAAAGCTAATCACTGTTTAAAGAAAATAACCATTTTGGTCAGGAAGTTTTTGTCAGAAACTGCTAATAAATACATGCGATTAGTGTGAATAATGAATGAATAGCTCTAGGTTTTTCACCTGTTTTATTATCATCTATTTCAATGCTCTATTATGTAATACCTAATTAGAGAAGTTTTGTCATTTTTTATGAAAAGAAGCTACTACTACCAATATTTCTGTTTTAAAAGATGACTGCTACATCTGAATTCTCTATGTTTACCCTGGCATAGAATAGTGTTGTCTGTGGCATTACTAGAAGTAGAAATGTAGATGCAATTTTTGTGTAGAAGATAGCTGAAGAAGCAATCCTCTCTGAATCAGGAATTCATTTGGTTCTAACCATTTTGCAGCTGGTTAAGTGTTTATAGTTAAAGTAATGCTGTGCATATGGGCAGTAAGCATAAATGCTACATAGCACTTTGTACTTGAAACCAGTTATGTTTCGTTCTGCGTCAGTCATTAAAAATTGTATTGATTAGACACTAAAACCAGTGCTACTAGAAAAAGTAAAGGGAAGTTTAAGCAAGTGAAAAGTATATTTTTTCAATCTGCAATAGATGAGGAAGCTCTTTAGTTTAGCAACTAACTGCAAGGTTATTCACTGCTGTGGTTCCTGTTTACTAGTAGTAATAAATTGGAATTCTGTCATTTCACTTTACATAGATTTTTCTTTTGCAATGCATCTGAAAATTAATAGAATAATACAGTTCTGCAATAAAAGGAGAAAAAATAAAAATTCCATGTGAGGATAAAGCCAGTAAAATCTTAATGATATAAATGAAAGTATTTCTGGGAAGTAAATGCAAACTTTGGACTTGGATATAAAGGCTAACACAGGCAACTGGATCAGGCAAGATCATCTTTGCTGATGGCAGCTAGAAGCTATGTCTCTAATAGAGAAGTATCACAGGGAGCAATGGGAAGTGAATATGTAATCATATAAAGAACTCTTTATCTCCATCCTGCCTCTAACCTCACACTGGAAGCTGCAAGAAGAGGTCACTGCAGAACTATTCTCTATGGTATAGTATCTTGGGTCAATTCTAGAGAGTCCCATTGTTTTTTTCTTTCTCCCACTCGGTCAAGGGTCATACCAACACCTTATGTACCACAGGAGAAAACATCCCTCTCACGTAGCTATCTCATGGGTAAGAAAAATACTGAAAGATCTGATAAGGACAGTCTCAAAGTGAAAAAAAATCCCAAACAAAAACATCACATTTTTGTTGTTTGAATACCCATGTTCCCATTGTGCTGGAAATGTGTACAATATACAGAGTTGAATAATTTATGCTTGGATAGACAATAACATCAAATAATAGCAAAGCCTGGTTGTTTCTTGATTTTGTTGAAGGCCCACTCTATTTTGGTGCTGAGTTCCTGATTATAAGGAATCATCTTTCATGTTCCAATGGAAATAAATTAGTTTCAATAATATAACAGAATTTATTCACTATGCAGTGCATAATTCCTGGAATGAGAAAGCATCAACAGGAGACCCTCCATTCTGTGTGAGGTTGTAAAATATGCCATTTTGTTATACAATGGGGTGTGTTTTCCCTTTTTTGTTATTACTGACTCACAGAAGGTAGTTGCAGGTTTGTGTATAAGCACTGGAGACAGTTTGGATAACTGAGTTGAATAACTGAAGTAAAGAAGCTGAAAGACAGAAGGCACATTCAACACTTCACTTTTTGGCATAATGAGGTAGAGAGAAGCTGTGCCCTCACCTGTAAGAGAGAGAGTAAAGCTCTCCTTTCCTCTCTACAATAATGTTAAACGCAGTCAATTTTAATGTGCTGTTTTAGCAGCAAAGGAGAACTTTTTCTGTGTACAGCAAGAGTGTTTGTTTCTTATTCACATTTCAGTAACCCTTTACTTACTGTGTCCAGTGGGCATAAATTCTCTTTAGATAAAATGAAATGCTGTGACTGTGTCTACGCACGTAGAGTTCTGTGCATGATTGTTAGCAAAGACTGGGGTTCATTTTCCCGCATGGAGAAATGTTAGGTACCACTCTAAAATGATGAACCTGTATTTATTTGTGGGGAAATTGCTCTTGATTGTAGCACTAAATTCCCTGTGTGTACGACTTTATATTCTCTAGGTGCTTAGTCCTACACCCCAAGCGATGACATCTTTCTGTAGGCTCATCTAGATGGCTAAGCATTCTTACATGTGCAAGGTGCTGGCCATATTGTCCAGCAATCCAATTAATTTTCTACTAACTATCATCTTTCTTCGAGAACTGCATTACACCATATCCCATGCAGAAGTGTCTGGAGTATTGCAAGGTATCTGTGTACATTGTCTCTTCTCAAACTTACCATAAAATAGCTGCTTAAAGTAATAATGAGAGGAAACATGTTGCCCAGAGAAAACAGCTGGCCAGTATATTGGCCTGTGACTATGTAGCCATGGGTGATCACAATGGTGTTATCTATACATGCTAAGGGGACAACACTGCACCAATATTGATACGGTCTGTGCTGGTACAAGACCTTCTTACGTATGATGATGCCTCCTTTTATGAGTAAGGATGTCTTCTGTGGCAGCCTGAGTCCCAGTCTTTCTCACAGCTCTGAACAGAAGGTTCTCTACCAACCAGAGACAACCAGCATGGTCAAGTCATAGCCTAATTTTTTTCCTCTTGCTGCCTGAATGATGCAGAATTTTGAATTACAGGCCTTTTAGTGATCTGGAATCAAAGGGGACAAAGGCAGAAGGAAAAAAAGCTCTTATTTTCCTGAGACAAGTCCTGCTGTGCTCAGCATCCAAATCACAAAAACCTGCTGGATGCTTCCCAGTCACAAGACGTGCACCAGCCACCATTCAGCTCTACCTACAACTTCTAGTGCTTCTTGTGCAATTTTTATGAAAGCCCAGTTATAGGCTAGGCGAGTGTCTTTGTGTAGCCAACATATGGTGGCAGGAAGGAGACGGCAACCAAAGAAACCCAGGCTTGACAGACTGAAAACAGTGAAGCTTGAGCAGCGTCCCAGCTCACAGCACACAATTCTGGACAAGCCAAGTATAAAACTTGGAGACAATAGAGGGGCGTTAGTGCCTTCTCAAGTGTCTTCAGCGCTTGGTGCTCCAAGCCTAGTCAGAGCTATTGGTGCAGGATGCTTAAGCAGCATGAGTATGTGCTCCTAGCTTGGTCAGTCAGCAGTTCTGGCCAGGTCCTGCCCATGCTACACATTCAAAACCAGCTTAGATTGCTATTTATTCCTCAAGTCTCTGGTTCTCCAGATTGATCACTTCCCACGATTCTGATCCTTTGCCTGCTCATGACCAGGAGAATAGGTCTGAACAATGTCTGGGGTGTTTAAAATACAGAGAAGTAGGCAGGTGTCTAGAGACAGTAGCTGTGATGTTTGGCTTTGCAAAATGTGAAATACATGCTGGGTAGGGGATCTAGAGAAAAAATAATTTAAAGCAACTTCATAATGCTCTATTTTTGTTTTGTGTGTTTCTGGACTGAGCTGAATAAATGGATCGAGACACTCTCAATCCCTCCTTCAGACTGGAGTGGACATTTGAAACTAGCAGTCATGTGCTCTCTCTGCTCATGACAGTGCTGCTTCACTTGATGATCTGTCCCGGTCATATCCAGGAGAGAGCTGACATAGGAATGCCAGAAGTGAGACAGCTGTTTGGTCTGAAATCAAGCATGAAGGTCCTGCAGTTTAAGAAGTTTTCCAGTTTTTCATTTCTTAAGTAGTTAAGTGTCTACTGAGTGACAGACAGGCAGTTTGAGTAGAGAATAAGAATGCTGGGAGAGCTGGAGTCTCTAGAGCTGTGCTCAAGTGGTCATGGTGATACTTGAGTGCAGGGCTTAGTTGCCTATCTTGCATGGTGGAGTTATAAGTCATTATTTTCCTCTTATCCTGCAGCTGGGGAAAGCTTGTATCTTCTCCTTCTGTCAGGTGGCATGATAGGCCTGAATTCCCCTAATTCTCAGGGCTGCCAATTGGGCAGTATATATGGTCTGTCACATCTGGCTTTTTATTCTGCTGAATCAGATTAAGTTATCTGTACATGTATCTAGCCTAAAACTTTAACATCTCTGAGATGATTTTCATGTAAGAGCAAGTGGGAGCGATGAGTGGAAAGGGACAGTTCTGACTTCTTCAGGTGTCAGCTTCCATGTATTTTACTGCTTGGTCAGGTTGTCTGGCAAATACCTAAAAGAGGCAACACTTTAGGCTGAACATATATATCTTTATCCTTGACCTTCCTTTCTGCCCAACTGGCAAAATTAGTAGCTGTAGACACAAACTTCATCTAGTTCTTCCCTAGTACCTCAGGGCAAATCAGTGAGATCCAGGAAAGTTGTCTGACGGCTCTGAGAATTTGTTTCTCGACTGTGCCTCTGGTATGGGTCTGGAAGAAGGTCCTGAGGCAAGAGAGGTTGTCTGAAGGTTATTCTAGATCACTGAAGGTGATCCTAGAATACACTACCAAGGTATGTGGCAGCCTCTCCGTGTTCTATATGGAGCTTCATGATAGGGGCAGGTTTTACATGAAGTGCTCACAATTTCTGGATATTGAACTTTTATAAACTTCAGTTTAGAATGTTTCCTTCTCCTGGAATACATGACATTTTTCATGGTCCTGATGTATGGCCGTGAAATCTTGCTGGTAGCAGAATTATGCATCCACATGTGGCCTTCCAAATGAGGTCACATATGGCTCCCAGACCTCGCCTTGCTATATAATCTGTAGTACTCTGACTTGGGCTAAGGGATTTCCTTTAGAAATGAAATGGCTGTTTGTCTAATTTTCACACACAAGCTTTGGTAGGGGCTTACTAGGGGGAGGGTGAAGTATCATGTCGTGGTAATGTGGCAACAAACTTTTTTTATCTTGTTCCTTGAATGTTTTTTTCTAGAAAGTTGCCTTTTAAGTGATACATATTTATTCTCGAATATTTGAGAAATTAGGAGAACACAAACTATTCAGCAAGTGCTGCAGAAAGTCTCACATCCATGAGGACATTAGTGAAGAACTTGTTAATATCACTGCTGCTTCTCTGCAACTGTAAGGGGATGTACACTGCTGTCTCTTGAAGAGGTCACTTCTTTTCTTTGTTCAGAGTGACTATAACAAGTCATCCTTTTTTCTGTGGCATTTATGGATCCCTTCTGTCAGATCTCATTTAGATTGGAGACACCATCAAGTGTTGATATGCAGAGAGGTTATAATATGAAAAAAGACCACGATTTAGCCTCTAAAAATGGCACAGATAAGTGACAGCCCAAAGCTTTCTGGGCCTAAGTCAGACTTATGCATCTAAGTATTTTAAGACTCCTTAACCATTTTCATAAATTCATAAGGGAAAAATCACCCACAGTTGCTAGGAAATTAAAAGTAAGCATATAGCCAGATTAAAAAGAAAAGTGGTTCTTTACCTCTTTCCTCCAAGTGAACTTTTAATTTTCTGGATGAATGCTTTTTCAAAAACACAACTTTGTCTTTCAAATTTCTCTTTCTAACTACCTGTTTTAGAAAGCATATTTCTCCCAGCTCATTTCTCCTTTGCGCTGTGTAGTTTCTTGAATGGATTGTAAAACAACTCATGCTGTGGTCACTGTTCCCTAGAGTAGTTTCCACGGCATTTTGCCTTTATATCACAATTGTACCTCTGATGAGTTGTCGCACTGAGCAGGATTACTTTTTCAGTATTTGTGGCTTAAATGCTCTTAGAGATTTCACTTTTCTTCTTGGGTGATTCTATAAGCCATGAAGACTTTTTTCCCTCAGAATCCTTAAACCCAGTATTTTCTGTAAAAATATCTAGATACTTGCACCTTTTTTCACTTGATTTATCATAAAATCACAGATTTATAAAGTGGTTAGGATTGGAAGGGACCTGAAAGATCATCTAATTCCAATCCCCCTGCCATGGGCAGGGACGACTTCCCTAGACCGGATTACTCAGAGCCACATCCAGCCTGGACTCGAACACTTCCAGGCATGGGGTATCTGCAACTTCTCTGGGCAACCTGTTCCAGTGCATCACCACCCTCACAGTAAAGAATTTCTTCCTAATATCTAATCTGAACCCACTCTTGGTTCTAACCCATTCGCCCTTTTCCTGTCACTACATGCTCTTGTAAATAGTCCCTCTCCATCTTTCTTGTAGGCTCCCTACAGGTACTGGAAGGCCTCAGTTAGGTCACCTTGAAGCCTTCTCTTTTCCAGGCTGAACAATCCCAATTCTCTCAGCCTTTCCTTATAGGAGATGTCTTCCATCCCTCTAATCATCTTCTTGGTCCTCCACTGGACTCACTCCAACAGATCAATGTTTTCCATGTTCTGAGGACTCCAGAGCTGGATGCAGTATTCCAGGTGGGATCTCATGAGAGTGGAATAGACGGGCAGGATCACCTCCATTGACTTGCTGGCCATTCTTCTTTGGATTTATTTCACAGGCCTTTAAAGTGAACTTCTTTCTTTCTAAGATACATGTCCTACTTTTTAAAAAATCAAATTAATGTAATTAAGAGGTAACAGTCTCAGTAGTAAAGTATGCCTAAAACTGTGTGCAGCAAAGCCACTTTTGCTAAATAAAAATTTTAAGCTGTTATTTACTAAAGTATGTGGTGAGAAACATCTTGTGAAAAGGATGAAATACATTATTATGATACATACATGCAGTATTTTTGAATACAGTGTATTTTTTCACATGTACAGTATGTATAGAACTTAATTTCTTCTGTGCACAATTTATGTTTATTTATTTTCACATTTCATTTAAATGCTATCGTAGAGGAAAGATGTCACACACCTAACACCAGCAAAAGGTATGCAGTAAACACGTGATAGTTAGTAACTAAATTTCATATATACTGTGAGTTTATGTTACCAGAAATACATGTGTCAAATCTAGCCATATACTTTGAATTTAACATTTCAATTTAATAATTTAGAACTTGGTCCTGCTTGGCATACACTGAAGTAACACAAAATGAAACTAAAGACTGGTGCTTTTCAAAGTACAGTGGCAGATACTAGACTTCAGTGCTCTAGAGAAGTAGAACTGTACCTGCCTAAATTTAAAGATGCTTACCCTGCTGGTTTTCGTCTTTTCCTGTCAGTTATAGTAGTATTCTTTGAAGACTTACTCAATGATTTTAAATATAGAGAGGTTAAATACATTTTCTCTAATAATCTTGGTAGAAAGTGAGGCTTTTAGCTCAAAGCAAAGATTGCACAGTTTGAGAATTTTATCTGTGTCTTCAAACTACAAAGACCTGTTGAAGAAAATGATGACACATACATGTGTCATGTATGATAGAAAAGCTCTTAGATTTATTTTGTGAATTTCAGTTTTCTTTCATGCTTTTTCTTTTAGTTTTAGTGATGAATGTGACTAATGTAAGATGAAGGAACCCTTTTAATAATCATGTGTTTCAGCAACAGTGGAAGTACTGTAGTCAAAGAAAAAAACCATGGATGACGCAAGACAAATCATAAAATTTGGTGTTACATTATTAGCAAATAAAGAGAAATGCAGTATTCCATATCTGAAAAGATATTAGGGGAAAAAGATATTACGTGAATATACAGATTTAGTCCTATGCCATACATGGACGTAATTTGACATAGATAACCAGGCAAAATATTATTGTGATTGAAGCTGATTGGAGAAACCCAGGTAGAAAGTGGTGCTGGATGAACACCTGGAACACTCAGCAGTCTGGATACATGTCATCTGTGAGTGGGAATGTGCGAGTAAAGAGAGGAATTAGGGGAAGTTGTTAAAGCATGATCTGAGGGAGAAAAATATCAAAATTAATTCATTGTGTATAACACTATAGTTGTTTCTCATTTTGAGAAAGTAGAGCTGAAGCTTTAAATACCTCTCTTTCATGATGGAAGTTTTGCTCTGGCAAAGAAACAGTAATAGTACATATTTTTCATCAAAGCAGTTGCTGTAGTCTGTAATGCATTTTCTTTGGCAGATGCCCACATTTAATTGTGACTTCTGTGCCTAAACATAGGTAATGAAAGCCTCTGCATTCCGAGGAAAAGGTGTCTTTCTCACTGACAACACTAGCAGATATTCCTGACTTGAAAAAGGTATTTATTCAAGAAAAGCCTGTCATTTTTCTTTCTGAACGTCATGCCTAATTTCATTGCTATATGCGGTGCAGCGTGAAAAAAAACCCCATGTTTCTGGTGTCTTATTAGTATCAAGAGGAAAGACAAAGAACTTCTTCCTGGGACTTGGCACATTGACTGTGTTTTTTGTCTGCATGTGGAGATCTTTTGTTTTTGTTAAGGTAAGGATAAAAAACCATGAAACTTTGAAAGAGGTAATAAATACTACTTCTTTTTTTTATTGTCCAGCACTTGAACTCTGTCAATAAATATTCAAATGGTATGAAATGGAAATAGTAGAACATTCCTATAGATTTCAGCAGGACTGAATTTTTATTATTGCATTGATAAATATATTTTGCACTTTCCTCTTGCTGAAATGGAAATGTTTGCTATCTTGCTGTATTTAAACTTAAAAAAAGTACATGAAAGTGAGGATTCTTTGATTTGCCTACTTCATGACTTGCCTTGAAGCTCTTTTTTTATTTTATTTTTTATTTTTCCTGTTCCCCTTGCCCCAAGCTGATGCTGTCATACTTAGATTTATTTCTGAATGCAAATTCTGCATTTCTGTAAACCATTCTAACTTTTACTTACTGGTTCTTTTGCTTGTATCTTTATCACAATAATTGACTATTTTAGCTGAAGGCATGTCTTGGGGTAAAGTTCAATTCCTTTCATCATCATCTGGCAGCCTAGCAAATTCTCTTAACTTTTTCCATGTTCTCTTCTGTCTCCTGTTCTGTTTTTCAGCTTTGGAGTTATTTTTTCTTGAATGGCTGCAACTGGATCTTTTTGTCTGCCTCTAGGAAACTGATATTCTTCCTAGTTCTACTGAAAAAGAGGAGTTGAATAAGTAGCATGCCAGCTTTATAAGGCTTTGTCAGTTATAGTAAGAGAGATGATTCTTTTTGGTCTTTCTAGGCATTAAAAAAAAAAAAGCTTTGTAAGGTGATTAAACTGAACAGTATTAATGGACTAATGCAATGCATGTGCTGCATAGCTGCAGCATCTGTACCTCTATTTTTTACCCCTGGAAAGTGAAAATGCTATGTGGTGTTAACTTTTGTCTGGATAGGTTCAGTTGTGTGCTTACTGTATTGTTTATGGAATTATAGTAGTGCTAGAAAAACAATGAATAACTGATAAGTCTTTTCTTTGCTTCACATTGGTAGCTGTTTGATCAGTATTTAGCTATTTCATCAGTACTAAACCTCACGCCAACACCTATAGCAACTTTAAATTTTTGGTGGAAATATCAACTAGTCTTTCTTTTCATATACTCAAAAATGTATGTAAGTGTGAACTTAGACTCATTGAATGGTTTGGGTTGGAAGTGGACCTTGAAGATCATCTAATTCCAACGCCCCTGACATGGGCAGGGACATCTTTCACAAGATCAGGTTGCTCAAAGCCCCATCCCACCTGAATTTGAACACTTGCAATGATGGGGCATCCACAACTTCCCTGAACAACCTGTTCCAGCATCTCATCACCCTCATTGTAAAGAATTTCTTCCTTATGTCCAATCTAAACCTACCCTCTTTCAGTTTTAAACCACTGCCTCTTGTCCTGTCATTTGCAGGTTTTGGTAAAAAGCTTCTCTGATCTTCCTTATAAGTCTCACTTATATATATTGAAGGGCTGCAGTAAGGTCTCTCTTATTTATGTGTGATGATATCAATTCCATGAAGTCAATACTTCATTTTACTGGGAAGTCAGGTTGTGAACTAGTGTTGAAATAGCTGAATACTAAATAATTGGCTTTCTGTAGCAAGTAGAAGGTTACTTTTTGTTATTATTTTGGTTTCAATTTCACTACATCATTAGTTTTCTTATAATTGACATAATAATAAAAAAAACTTTGGTCACAAATGCTGCATATTGCTTCCTAGTCTTACTCAATCTTTTGCTAGTCTAGAGATCCTTGAAAAGAAAGCTTATGCTACATTTGCCTGGTTGCTGTTTTTGGAGCCTGAAATGACCTGAGATTTGGCTCTGGCAAAATTTGAGTGGGTTTTGAAAGGAGATGACGTGACTGCACTCATTTTTTGGGAAACCTCATCCGGTTTTATACAGGCTATTTTAGCCACAAGTTTATGGTTAGAGATTTTTATGTTCATGAGGAAAGTAGCTTCTTCCAGCTGTGGGACTGTCTAGTTGTTCTATAATTACTTGCTTTAAGCTCAAATTTTATATTGCCAATAAAGCATAGTTGAAGTTGAAGAAAGAGCTTTTTTATTGTGAAAGTCTGTGCCTGTCAATTTGTCTGTCTTTATTAAATAAATAGTTTTAATTATTTAGTAACTAATTAGGTTAGGCATTTTCTACTAGGTAGGGCATATTTTTTTTCTGTTTTGCTTCCTTTCAAATTTTGTGTTAGGTTTTACTTTGTGTAGCTCTGTTTAGACAAATCTAACCATGAAGATGTTCATGTGTGCTAAAGTCAAGAGAAATTTGATTACCATACTATTACAGTTTAAAAATAAAATAAAAAATATAGTAGTATCTTTATACTAAGTAAAAGAAAAAAACCAACCTTGGTTATACTGGAAAAATATTTCAATGTTAAGTTTATTTGCCAGTCTGTGGTATGGCATGCATAATATCCTCGAACATAATGAAGCAGGTTCTGTTAAAATTTGTTTCTAGTTGAATTTTCAGTATGGTTGGTGTTGTAACAAAACAAAAGGAGTTAGGTATCTGCCATGAGGAGTCTGCAGCAGGAAGTCTGCAGCTGTATGAGCAGTCATGGAATGTGGACAGGTTGTTGGGACTTTGCCAGTAAAAATAACATAAAATCTTTTCCTGTTTGTGTATCTGGACTTACTTGCTACAAGAATTTGGCAGCAAATAAAAATGTAACAATATAATTTTAATTGTATTCTCTTGTGCTTCTTGTTGTGGGAAAAAATCTAGGGCTGCTTTCATTAGCTTCTTTTTTACTATAGAAATATTGTTACCAAAGTGACTTATGCTTGAATGGCAGGTGACAGTTCATTTGGATACATATGTGACCTTTATACAGAAAACAAAACTGAAAATTATATTTCTCTCAGTTTAAAACTTGAGTTTCCCTAAAAGTGGGCTGTTAAATTCTATTCTGAGTATCTTGTAAATTCCTAAACCCCCTTTACTTTCTGGTGTACTCACAAACACTGTATCTGTGCTTTTATCTTAATTCCGGTTCATTCAGAATGTACCAATATATGTGTTTGGAATGACAATCTTTAACTCCTGTTTTGGTGGGCTTTTTTCCTTTGTTTGGTTGAGTTTGTTTTTTTTTTTTTTTTTTTTGTCTTTACTAGTGGAAGATCCACCTTGCTCAAAATTACATAGAAAAGTTGCTTTTCACATTGCTTACCCCAGACATGTGCTGGAAGCCCAGTTCTGTTCCACCTCCCCCATTTATTGTGTCCCTTCCTGCCTCTGTGCCTTTGCTAAACCATCTGTGCACTTTCCTTTGAGTCCCAAAGGCTTAAGAAATGTCCTATTTTGTTTGACATTAGTTTTGTTTATGTTCGTTTGACAAGTGATGGTGGGATTCAGAATTGCTTCTGCAACCTGAAAATACTCTTTTGAAGATGACATGTTTACCTTTCGGTTTCAAATCCTATTGGCTTCTTAAAGTTATGCAGCAATAATTAAGATCATTGCATTATCTAATGTTTGTGATTAACATATGATAGATTTGGGTAAATCACAGACTAAGTGTTATGTTACCTCCCTGCTAAGACAGGGATGAATACTCATTTTTTTGTGTAAGAAAATAGCTTTTGCTATTTTTTTTGCCTATTTTAAACAAACAGCAAGAGGAATAGTCTTATTGAAGCATAAAATGAATTCTGTGATTCTGTTTGACTGGTTGACATCTGCAAACGTGTTCATTCCTACAGAATAACAAAAAAACCCCAAAAATCTCCCCAAAACCCCAAAATCTTCTTTCACAGCTGAGCACTCATATTCTTATATGTTCATATTCTTAACAAACTGATTTTAACATGAAATCATAGAATATCTCAAGTTGGAAGGGGCCTGTAAAAATTACCAGGTCCAACTCTCTGCTCCTCTCAGACTGCCTGAAACTCACCCATATGACCAAGGTCATCATCCAGATCTTCCTTGACCTCTGGCAGGCTTGGTGCCATGATCCATTCCCTGGAGAGTCTTTTCCATTGACCAGCCACCCTCTCAGTGAAGAACCGTTTCCTAATGTCCAACCTGAACTTCCCCTGATGCATCTTCATTCCATTTCCTTGTGCTCTATCTTTTGGCCATGGGAGAGATCAGCATCTCCCCCAACACTGCTCCCTTTGAACCTGTAGACTGTGTGGAGGTCACCCCTCAGCCTTCTCTTCTCCAAGTTGAACAAACCAAGTGATCTCTGCTGCTCTTACTGGGCAAGACTTACAACGTCTTGCCCTCAAGGCCTTTCATCATCCTGGTTGCCTGCTCTAGACACATTCTAATACCTTGATGTCCTTATATTGAGGTACTTAAAACAGCACACAGTACTCAAGGTGGGCCCACACCAGTGCAGAGCAGAGCGGAACAGTCACATCCCTCAACCGGCTGTTGATGCTGTGCCTGATGCGCCCAGGACATGGTTGGCCCTTTTGACTTACAGGGCACAGTGTTGACTCATATTCAACTTGCCATCGACCAGGACTCCCAGGTCTCTTTCCCGGCTGTTCACAAATGCAGCCTCTTCCATGGATATTCGGATTGCTGATTTTGAAAGAATAGGAAGAAAAATAATCAAGCTTTTAATGTATTTAAACAACGTCTTTATATGTTTCATGTCTTTGTGATGGCAGGTGCAATGTTCTGAATTGCAAGTGTTTGCCAAAACCATGGAGTTCTAATTCCAACTGTTTTCATCCAGTTAGGGTTGCTTGTTTAATTGAGAACAAGCATTGAGTCATCATCTTTAGCCCTGGTTTTGCTGCTTGAGCTTTTGTTTTCACCTGAATCAAGTGGGATTTTTTTTATATGTGCATAGGAGTGGTTTTGGGGCTTTTGTTCTAGTGTGTGTGTGTGTGTGTGTTTTCTTGGGGTTTTTTTTGTTCTTTTTTTTTGTCCCCCAAGTCATCATGAAACTTGGTGGTTTTAGCTGTGATTTTTCTGGGGGTCTTGAAATCTGCTATTCAAAACTGAATTCAGGTGTTGAAAGAAGAAGCCCACATGGTTGAAACTGAATTGACTGTGCATGAGAAATGTTCCTGATTAGAGTACTTGTCACAGTTGTAATCCTAACAAGAAGGGAAACTGAGTCACTGGGTTTATTTTTTGTATGTGTGTAATTAGGTGCAAAAGTGCATGGATACAGAGTTCATTTTATTATATCAGGAGATTTACCTGTAGCTTGTTGCTAGATAAAAATTGTAAACCTTTTTTTTTTTGAACCGATAGCTGATATTAATGTCTGAGATTTACAAAGGTGTAAGTTTCCTTTGTATGTACGAAAAAAATTGCATTAAAAATAGTTGTAACTACATGTATATCCATTTATCTGATGGGGGCAGCCATCAACCAGCTGGTTGATTTTTTGTGTGTTGGGTCTTGCTTTATTTGCTCAACCCTCAGACACTGAGCAAGAGTGGACAAGAACGTTGGTCAGAATGTGGGTTTTGTTGGGTTTTGGGCCCCCTCCTGCACAAGACTTACTTTCCATGAACTTCATGAATGTTATTAGCTTTCCCCATTATTTTGTCCTAGTGCTATTGCTAAATGACAATATACACTTGCAGCGGAAGTTGGAATTTTCTCACAAGTTCTGCTTTATGAGTTGAATTCATCACCCAGGTGCATTAATAAGTCTCTTGCATTGTGACAGGCAAGTTCCTGTAGGAAAGATGTATTAGAATACAAATTTTTAAATTATCAAAGATAATGTTTATTTTTTTCCCAGTGACATTGGTGAAATCATAGAAAACTAATTGAGCATGAAAATAATTTTCAGACTTCTACCTGTGATCTGGTTTAATTGCCTGACACAGAAAGTCTGTTTTCTTGGTTTGTATTCCGCTGCTGAAAATGCCAAAGTATTAATCAAACTTCCATGTATCATTTAGTCTCTGCTGAATCACACTCTTAAAAAATGTCAGTTTAGAATTAAAACTTGTCTTGTGAAAACAAGTAAAGCTCTACAGTAAAGAAATCTATTGTCAAAGGACATTCAATGTAAATGTTCTTCAAAGCGTCAGCTGCAGTGAAAGGTTTATTTTCTTGTAAGACAAACTCTACAAAATTTGTTACTTATCAAACACTGCAGATAACTGTTTCAACAACTAAAGACTATGTGGTAATAGTTCTTTAGATATTGAAGAGCCAAAATTGAAGCCTAATGTGTCTAGAAGCTAGTGTAAAAAACCTTGTCCAGTCTTTGAGAAGATTCAATGACAGCAAAAATAAAGTTTTCTTGTGTGATAAGTTTTTATAAAATAACTCAGCTTGTATGTTCTTTAGCCATCTATATGCTCTTACTGAGGAAAATTTGACTGAAACTTGTTTTTAATGAACAGAAAACTACTTGGCTGTTAAGCAACAAAAGCTGAAGGTTTCTTGATGGTAATAAAGACAAAAATCCTTCTGCTGCTAAGCAGATAAACCCACTTTTCTGTCATAGATCTAAATGAAAAAGTTTGACTCATCTCAGTTACTTTTAATGCATGAAATAACATTGGACATCAATTATTTCATGTAATGAATCACAACTATGAAAAATTTCCATGTAGAGGTTTCTTCTACTTCCTGCTAAGCTTGCTGACAACTTTCATATACCTATAGACCCTCTCCTGTGTTGATTCTCTCATTAATGTGACTTTATCACTTTGTAAAAATCCTAAAGGTATCAATCTCCACTCATCATTGTGCTTGCTGCCTGCACTAAGCCCTGTTTTCCCCGTGTCCTGTTTGCAGGTTCCAAGGTCCTTGCGGGAGGAATTCCTTTAAGTGCTACATAAACACAAGACGACGTTGTTGTCACCTGGGGTCTCTGTAATAATAGTGGAAGTAGCTGACTGCTTCCTGTAGATGATTGCCATGATTCTTGGCTTGTGTTTTACCTATTTGTAGGTGCTTCTCTGTCTTTGTATTCTGGGGACTCCTGACCTAAAATGAAGTGTCTTGGGTTTGTATTTTCCATGTGTTACTCCTGTGTAATATTTGGTTTTCTGGAAAATTTTCTGTCTCATAGAAGTCAGAATTACAATCAATCCAAATATGCCTACCTATTTGAAGTTCTCTGCTTTATATTTTCTTCAAATATTTGTTTCTCAGGTTAATATTTTAAGATAAATAAATGACAAAATTCAGAAACCATTTTAAAATTTTTTTTTCCTAAGATGATGCCTCATATCATAAGCGGCTTAGACTTTCTCAAAATCAGAAATGTATGTGTGTATAGAAGAGTACAATAACTTACCTGTAAATGAGGTAACACTTCTACAGCATTCTGAGTATGCCTGTGTCACTGAAGCAATGCATCCGACGCTGGATACTATTTCTTTAGGGAGAAAATGTTACAAACAAGAAGGTCAAGTTTGAGACCTGTGTTATGAAATCCACATAAATGTACTAATTCAGGACCATTGAGGCATGGTGTTTTTTATTTCACATTTCAAAAAAGTTTTGATAACTTTTAAATGTCAGTTAAATAACAGAGTACCGAATGTCTTATTAAATGGTTTGAATCCTGGACGGGACATCTAGGTCCTAATTTAATGTAAGTAGCAAAAGTGGTTCAGAAGAAACCAAAGAAAGTTTTGTAGCCTCTGTGGAAGGGCTGGAGAGCAGCAGAGTATTATGATGATTCACCTTGAGGTTTATCTGGTTTCATCCAAACCAGGTGTCAAAGCAAAGCTTACAGAGACATATTGTGTTCTAAAAATAGGAACCGTTTGCAAATCGGGTTCTCTTGAATATGATTATCCATGCTAATATCTATATATAAACATACAATCTAACATGAATTTGGATTTTTCAAGGGTATTTAGCTACAATTTCACTCTAGCCTTTTTTGAAGGCTGTAGTGATACTCAGTTTAGAAGTAGTATCTTCCCTTGTGAACTACCGCTAGGGCACAGAGAAGCATTAACTTCTGATACCTGCATTCCTCTTTTCATCAGTGCTGTGAAGACTCTAAGAAGTCCGTTATGTTTCCCTGGTTCCAGCAGAGGGGAAATGCAGGAGGGAACCCTTACCCCTGGAAGTGCCTGTGTGTGTTAACTAGTGATACAGTCTCAGTTATGTTTTATGTCGCTTCAAGCGGCAGAAATGGTGGAAGTCAAATTTGTGCTTCAGTGACCTCTGAATTTTAGGATTCATGTTTCCCTAGGAGATGTTTTTGTTTCCAAAGTGATTTTAAGCAGTACCGATTAAAACCTGGCATAATTAAAAGAAAAATTGAAATGCGGACATAAGTAGGCCTGTCTCATATTTTCTCTTTCTGCTATGAAAGCACCCTCCAGGCCAGTGCCTCATCTGGTGTGGTCCCTGATACTGCCTGGTTGTACTTGATACAGAACAAATCTTGTGCATCAGCTCTACTTTGTGAGGGCACAGCTGGATGTGCGCTCTTTTTGACCCAGCCAAGGGGCTGGTATGAAGGAGGGAGACAGGACAACTTCAACTGCAGCAGAAATATTTCTGCAACTGCATGGTGAACAAGTTCCAAATCCTGATGAGGCTGAAAAAAGGTTGGTGGGGTGTTTTTTTGCTTGGTTTTTTTTTCCTTTCTTTCTTTTTTTTTTTTTAATTAGCTATATCATATTTCTAACTGGTTTCACCAGGAAACAGAGCAGAAGCTTGTTCCAGTTTATTGTAATTGGCATAGCAGAAGTCCAGCCAGCAGCTTAACAGCACATTATTTAATCCTGTTGATTGAGGTCTTGGATTCTTTTTCGGTTGAAGACGTCATCTCATCTTGCTTTTTAGAAAACTTGTTTGCTTCATCTCTGTAGTAGACAGTGAGTGTAAAAGAGATTGCTGAAATAGCTGTATGGCTTTATGGCTTAAGAGTTTCAGGAAGGAGGATTTGTCTTACTGGACTGAAGTCTGAGCCTCTCACAACAGCGTGAGCCTTGTGCTCACGGCATGTGTGAGGTCTAACACTGCTTAATATTGCATATGAGTGATTGGTAAAACAATGATTTAACTTATTATTCAAAATAAATAGTTGCACGTTAGAAGTGTAGCTGAGGATTCTTTACAGATTCTGTAAGATGTACTTTCCTGTTAGGCACTGCATCAAAAATTACTTTGTTGGGGAAATATAAAGAGTGTGACAGTCCAGCACTTGGTGCTAGAGTGGTTCTTTAATACCAAACCTTCAAAGGTATGTACTGCAAAATTGTTACAGACTTCGAAAAGTCTTTAGGTAGATACTGAATTAAGAATAAGATGCCTAAACATCTTATGGTGAAACACTTAATCCTGCACTGAGATCTGGATTCCAAAGGCTTTGCTGTGGAACCACTAAATTCTCACTGAAAGCAGTTATATACCCCAATATCTATTGGACTAGACTTTGATCTCTTTACTGGAAGTAAATCTGTGCTGTATTTGCATATAAATGTGAGTGCATAATAGTATATGCTGCATAATGTCCTGGTTTTGGGTTAGCTTTTTCTTATTTTACATTTGTAAACCAATTATAATAGCCATTTGCTTTTTGAACTGATGTCTTTGAGTCCTTTGTGTTGGAATTCACACCATTGCTTAACACCTTACCACCTTTTCCATAGGCCAGTTCCTCACTTCCTAATCAAATTTAGATGTTTGATACAAGGTTAGAAGGATTCGATTTGGCACTCTGGGTTTGGCTTACATGGGTGCAAATCACTTCAGTAAAAGTTCACTGTGATTTGTCTTCCAGTTTTTATGTTTTTATGCATTTGTTATTTTTTCTAAGATCTGTAGCTCGATCTCTTTTTTATCTGATTTTCATTAAATGCGGTATGAATACCTATTCACTAATTTTCTTTTGAAAAATATCTTTCATTTAGAAATGTATTCTTTTTTAACCATCATGTTTTTCATGTTCTGTAGAGAACAACTATTTGTTTTGTTTTGTTTTTGATTTTTTTAACCTTTCAGATTTCTTTTAATTGAGCTTTTTGCTGGACTGTTCATTGAACAACAGAATTTTCACCAATTCTGACAGCTGTTTTAAATGTTTGGTTTTTAACACACAAGCTGTTAAATGTGAGAAGTGAATACCTTTCCTTTCTTGTGACACTTGAGGCTAATGGCCTCCAGCATTTTGATCTCAATTCCAAACAACAATTTTGTTGATAAATAACTGAAAGCTATTTTAAAACAATATATGCAGCAGAGAAACAACTAGATGTGTTATTAGGGGCGCTGACCTGTCATGTTCAGAATTTAATGAAGTGTATAATTCTATATTTTTATCCATAAAATCTTTCATAATGATTTTCTAACCCCCTTTACAAGTAGAGATATTTTGGAGTTGGGTAAAATGTCCTCCTGAAAGAGAAAGATCTGGAAGATACCTCCAGGATGTAGTTTTGAAAACTATGGATTAATTTCAGTTCTCATGAAAAATTCATCTTGGGCACGGGGAAAATAGAAATAGAAATATGTTTTTCATCTGAATTCTGTTAATTTGTATTCATTGCATCCTATTTCAGAAACTGAATTCCCAGAAGAATTTTGAAATATAGGCACAAGATAGAAAAAATGTAGTCAGTGAATATAGTTTTGGGACAACACAGCGAGAGATGACAGTTTAAAGGCATAGCATTAACCTGAAATGCTTCTTTGTTAGAAAATACTGTACCTACAGTGTAGTCATGAGAAACATAAGGTTTGTGGTGGCTGGTGGGCATGAAAACCTACATTCCATCTTGCACTGTTCTTGTGTAGCAATTTCAAAGGTGCATCGGTCCTTGAAGCATATGAACTGTTGAATTTGCTTTGAAGGAAAAGGGGAAGGTTTATTGCTCCTGGGTGAACAAACACAAGTCACTAATGTGTACTATCACCTCCAGTGAATATGAAGGTAGAAGTTAATTTGCTGTATATTGTGCTGTAGCCTAATATGCCAAGTTGATAATGAGTAAAGGATGAATTACCATTCAGTTAAAATGTAGAAAAAAACCCACCAACCTTAGAATGTTAATGTTAATGTTGAAATGCTAAAGTTAAAATGTAGTGCCTTAGGAAGTGTGCTTAGTCTGTCCTAAATCCTGGAGCCACTTGCTGTACCCTAATATCTTCAGGATTTGACCGATCAAGAATTGTGTGCTGTTTTTTGTGGGTGGAGGTGGAGCACAAATGCATCTCCCAATGAGCAAAGTGCCCCTCATGAAAATTTATGTACAATGGCCAGTGCTGTGCTTTTTTTAACTTTGGTTCAGTGCTAACATTAAAAAATCTGTGGCACTGCAGTTCATAGTGTCTGCTTCGCACTATGACATTTCTTCAGTAAAGGGAAAGAAATGAAGCATGTCAGCTTATCAGTAGAAGTGTATTTGAATGAGAGTGTCTGTGTTGTGAACAGAATTCTGTATATGATGATGTGGAATTTTTCATGGTTCTAAATGTGAGCTTTGACAATATGAGCCTTGTATCATATTTACAAGGAGTTGTTAAAACTGAACCTGAACAACAACATTCAGCTTTAGTGAAAGCTTTGCATTTACATGAAATATATGGAAATAGAGTATCAGGAAGGATGCCAACTGCCACTTCATTAAATATAAGACTACCAGTGCAGTTGAATTTACAAAATTCCTTAACTCAAATCTTTTTATGGGAATCCCAGCAGAACACTTTCTTATACTGGAATTATTCTCACTAGGTTTAACTGCAATGAATATTCAATAATGATGCTGTCTATGATGATCTTGAAAAGAAAAAAATCCCAAGGTTCCACATCATGTAATCACAGAGTAGCTCACAACTTATGGAGATACCTGGTCCACGCCCCTCTTCAAGGCTGGGTCACCTACAGCAAGTTGCCCAAGACTGTGTACAATCTCCAAGGATGGAAACTGGGCAGCCTGTTCCTTAGATGTTTGGCCTCAATAACAGGGAAAAAGTGCCTTGTAATGTTTAAATGGAATTGCCCATATTTCAGTTTGTGCACAATGGCTCCTTTTCTGTCTCTAGGGATCACTGAGAACAGTCTTCTGTCTTCTTTACTGTTTGTTTCCCAACTACTCTGTAATAGAGCACCTCCTTTTCCTTTGACCTTGGGGTTTTTTCCATTTCTCACTTTTCTCCCTGCCACCCACCCCTCACCCCAACCTTGGCACATAAATTCAGTAGATCTGGTTTCTCTAGCCCATTGAAGTCCCCCTGAATGACAGCTGAACCATCTGCTCTGTCAACCACTCCTTCCAATTTTGAATTGTCTGTAGAATTGCTGAGGTTATGCTCTGTACCATGAGCCAGGTCCTCAATGAAAAGCAGTACTGGCACCAGTATTGACCCCTGGGGGCTCCATTAAAGTGAGTGGCCTCCAGCTGAACTTTGGCCTGCAGATCACAACCCTTGGAGCCTGGCAGCACAGCCTGTTTGCAGCCACTTTGCTGTCTACTTTCGTGTGTTTCACAGTTTGTGAGGAGGTTCTGGGGAACAGTGCTGAAAGCTTTGCTAAATTCAAAATAAACAACATTCTCAGCTCTCTCCCCATCTATGTTCTAGCTATTTCGTTGTAGAAAACTATCATGTGGGCCAAGCATGATTTTCCTTCATAAATACATGCTGCCTATTTCCCACCACCTTCCTGTCCTTCCTGTACTTGGAAATTGTTTCCAGGATTATTTGGTCCATCACCTTCTGAAAAATTGAGGTGAGGTGGACTGGCTTTTAGTTCTCTATATTCTCCTTGTCCTTCCTGAAGACAGGAGAGATGTTTGCTTTCTTATGGTCTGGTTGAACCTCCCTTGGTAGTCATGACCTTTCAAAGCTATTCTGAGAGTGGTTTTGCAGTGATACTGTCCAGATGCTTCAGAACTCATGAGAGCATTTGTCCCATCAGGTCACATGAACTTAAGTAAGTCCAGCTTGTTTAAATCTTGCCTAACCTGATTCTTCTCCAAGGGTAAGTGTTCCTTGCTTCAGAAGAGCAGAGAAAAACTATGAAGCAGCTTCCTTCTACAGTTTCAGCACAGATGGTATCCATAACCCCATACAGGATTGGTGGGACCACTGTTTTGAGTATGGAATGTCAGTATTTGCACTGGCAGGAGCATGCCAGTTGTATCTACTGATCTCTCTGTCTCACACACACAGCTATTTTAATTATTAGCAATTATCTTTATTGGGTAAAAAAAAGTGAAGGTTTGTTTGTGAGAAGAAAGCATACCCATCTGAGAGAGCAGAGAACTGACCACATGTTCTCTGCTCTCATATGAGCTTCAAATATCCACTTAGATGGGAGGTCTACATGAAGTTACAGTTTTAGTAGTGGTGATTTTAAGTGAATTTCAGATATTAGAATATTGTCAAATCCTAATGCCCAGAATTTTCCTAAAGCTCAAAAATGCCATGTTTACTTTATATGTGTGCTGAAAATTCACTCTAGTACTGAAGTCCATAGCTAAGCATCAATATCCATTCTCTACTTCCTGAGAGAAACCACATAGTCCCAGCTGAGACTGGATACTGAATGAATGGATGTTGGATTCACTAGAAAGTATTTTTTCATGATCTGTGTAGCTGCTAAGATAATAATGAGCTCGCTGAAATTAAGTAGACTCTTAAAACCCCTGAACTGTGTATTGGTTGTACTTTTATTGATAAATCTTGGAGCTATATGCCTGCCTCAGTCAAAGTAAGGATCTGCCCAAATGCAGGTTTTGGATTGGGTTAACAATAGAGTCTGTTCAGTTTAATAGTGGTTCCATCTGATATTTGATGACTTTTGTTGCATGAGGTAAGCGGGGGAAAGTAACTAAGATTTTCATGAAGTATCATGAATTTTGGTTTTACAGGTTCTGTCTGCTGGAGTACTGGATGTGTCCAAATATCGTGCCTATTTGAGCAGTGTATGTCCAGCTTGCTTTAGGGGGCATAAAAGCAGAAGTTACTTACCTAAATGTGTGATTTTCTGTTCTTGAATGATAATGATGCTAAACTTAAGTGATTATACTTGGTTAAAATGTAATTTACTATCTGGAATTTGGCTGAGCTCAGCTTGAAACTAAATGTGCAGTTGGTAGTTTAAAAAAAGTGACAAAAGCTGCTAAAATATTCAGCACTAAGAATATCTTTGACTACTTAGATACTTCAGGAGCAGTGGCTGAATAGGATAGTCACAGTCGTAATGCACTACAACCTTCTCTCTCATTATGCTGTTTATATCATGCTTGAATGAAAATGTATTTTAGTTCCCTGAAAGCCTCTTCTCTACAGCTTTAAACTTTCAGCAGATGGGAGTATTAGAGGAACACTTTTGCCTCTGCTTCTGTATTGAACTGAGAATGCCACAGGACTGTGAAAGGATTCAGTCAAATTGCAGAACCTTCCTTGCCCTGCTCTCGAGCAGCCCACTCCAAGAGCAGCTCTCTCTGTGGTGTCAGAGATGTCATTAGCTAGTCGTGGGAGATCCCTTCAACTGTGCTGATTATTTCAACAAGTTCTATTCATGAGATGTTTAAACATTGGAGCTTAAGGAAATAGTAGCTATTCCAGAAAGACTTGTGAATGCAGATCTGTTTCTGCACATTCATGTTTCGATGCTGACTGCAGACATCTACAGTAAAACTGTGAGTTGGCCACTGCTTAGACATAAGGATATAATCCAGATATTTCTTCCTCAAGTCTTCTATTTCGTATAATACCCTGATCATAGAGGAAAGGACCCAGTTAATTTCTGGTGTTCTTATGTGACTGTAGATGGGCTGCAATGCAAATTTCTAGTTGAATCTGGGCTGCTCTGAAGCTTTAGGATTTCTAAATTTTAGTCTTGTTTTCTGTGGTCATCAACTCTTGAATTTGCAGCAAAACTGTACACAACAGAAAGAACCTTTAGGGTGAGAGATTTCAAATATTCTTCTGTTTAAATGTGTTTGACATAATTATAATCTCTTAAAAAATATTATAGTCAAAGGTGTTTTTTTCTTCTTTATTTTACTCAGATTCACCCCACTTCCGGAAGAATCTCAAAATCTGAACAACTTCTGCCACAGTTTGCTTTACACTGTTAACAAGATACCATTCCATTAAGAACAATGAGCTCCACAACACCAGGTCAGTTTGTTTATATTTATACCTCGCTCCTGCAGAAAACTGTGCTTTATTAGGAAGTCCATAATCCTTTGTGATGAAATGACTTTGGCAAATGACTCATATGCAACACTTCATATGACGTGACTCTTATGAAACAGGACAATGGCTGTATAGGCAGAAAAGGCAATTTTGGGGATATCTTATCACAGTTGAATTGTAAAGCCAGTATAATCCTACAGTACATTTAAAGTATTTTTGTGTTTTTTTATGAAGAAACTGATTAGTCATGATCTGACATGATAGGCATTTTGTAACATTTTAGTTCTTAATATTTGTAATTAGACATTAATTTATTTTCTGTCTTTGCACAGTTGCTTCTTTTAAAGAAAGTCTGCAAATGGTATTCTGTTATTTTTCTTTTTAGCTCCAAAGTCATCTTTGCCCATAATGGGCATTCTCTGCAGAGCTTCCTCCTTAAAATATGTGTAATTAACAATGGTCTGTGAACCTGCTTTACCCAATGCCTGCGAAATGAGTCACTGTGGGTTCACTTGATAGAAAGCAAACTATCAGTAGCTGTTTAAACTTCCAAGAAAACAGAATGCTGCATATGGAACATGCCTTAACTTCAGTTCTTTTGAGGAGTGAGAGTCCCCAATTCAAATCTCTGCAACATCCCATATGGTTCACACTTTGTTCACCCACACTTGAAGTATCTATTCCTAGTACTGTTGGGAAAATAACCCTTTACAGGTGGCTTATTTTATGACTGCTTCGGTTTTGTGCAAACAGCCTATAAAAGCATCAGGGAAAACACTGTAATACTTCGTGAGCTGTATTTATCTGTACATGCCCTATGGCATAGAAATTTAATTCAGTGAGGATTTTTTGGGAATTGTTGATTGTAGTATTAAAAAGTGGCAATATCTTTTACGTTAAATGGAGTCAAGCATAGCTGGGTTTCAGATTTGGCCTCTTTTTCTTACAGTGCAATTTGGTGCATGCAGTGAATTATCCACACAGAGCATGATGGGGTGTTCAGCAGAAAGGCACGTCTTTATCTGTGTGGCAGTGATGCCTAATATGAAATAATCTTGTACTTTCCTGAACATGCAGTTCAAATGCCAAGATACTCCAGTTGATTTGGTATCTTTCTAATGTTTCTTCTTTTGTGTTAGATGTAGTCTGTGGATATAGCCAAAAGTTAAATTGGCTCTCACAAAAAGAAAGTAAATTTTCCAATACTCCTACTGCTATGAAGACAGAAGATAGCAAGTGTGAATGCATGTTTACTGTCTGTTTCTGCAGACTACATCTAATGCAAGACAGGAGAAACATTCAGTATAATCAGATTACTCGTAAAGGTATTTAGACACTTCAGAAACATTGCTTTTAGTAGGAATTAAGTGCCTAAATATCTTCAAATCTACACCTTAGTGTCCCTCATCATTAGAGTTTGACTCTGTAAACTCTGAGTTGCTTTACCAACCATTTCAAAACACCTTTGTGGCATGTACAGAAATGCAGTACTCAAGGGCAATGTCAGCCATGGGATCCTCATTTTTCTTTCACTTAGTGAAACAGAAGTGAGGCAGGATTTATTTGGACTTTAGTCTCACATCCTGCTTAAAGTAAATGCTGTGACCTAGAGGAGGATGAGTGTCTCCATGTGGCATCTCTTCTGTCCCCCTGTTGGAGGAGTCTGATGTGTTTTGTGCAGTGCTCTGTCACCTTTTGGCAGTCACTCAAATTTCCGGTTCCAGTGCAGTCCCTGTAATAGACTGGTAGGGAATAGAGTCATAGGAGAGGCCTCCCATTTCTCTGAGTAGTTAACACTTGATTGCAATTTTTTAGAAGATAAAAATCACAACATTTTCTTATTGCATCCATAGTAACTGAGTTCCCCTTTTCCAGTCCTCTTCAAGTGTGCATATTTTTTCATACATGACGAATGTCTTTGTCCCATTGTTTTTATTGCTACTTTTTCTTTCTCCCAGAGTTTGTTGTCTATGAAGGTTAGCCTTACAAGATGAGAAGATGGAAGGGCAGTTCCATCTGACCTTAAAGCTCCCTTCCAACCGAAACTATTTTATGACTCTCTGATTCCTATGATTCAACTTCCAATTTAGGTTTAAAGTATGTATCAAGTTGTAATTGTTTCACTTGTAAGACACTCCAGTAGTTGAGAAAGTGTCCCTAGTATTCCAAAAGAAAAATTAATGGATTGCCAGTGACATGAACAGCTCGTTCCTGTGAGAGTGAGCCTGTGGTAGGCAGTTCTTGCATTTATGGCACGTAATTTAAATGGCAAAAGCCTGATTGAGATGTGTTTAGTAGTGTTAGATTTGGGGGTTTTGTGCTTTTTCTTTTTTATTCCTGATAATCTTGAGCTTCTGCAGGGAATAGGTTGCTATATTCAGTTACAGCCAGTGGTTAGGGCAGTTTACAATAATTTCTTAGCAGGAAACTTTAAGAACATACAGTATAGAGACGGTATTTAAAACCACTCTTTTTCTATAGTGTAACACCAGGATGCTGCCTCATTTGAATACCAATCTGTGTCTCTCGTACATAAGACCTGTGAAAATCTTCATAATATATTGTAAATGTTGATATTTTGGGTCATGGTTGTAAGTTACAACAAAATGGTGAATGTACTTTTTTTTTTTACGATATATCTAGCCCATATATATATAGCTTGTGTATGTACAGTCATACATGCTGTTTACACAGAAGATAAATATATTAAAAAAAAAAGAATTAAAAAGCAAGAGGCAAACAGGTACAGCATCTACAGTGCTACTCTGTAGATGAATGGTATAGGCCAGCCAACTTCATGGATGCCTTGTTCTGTCAATGAAAAATTCTGAAATGCTGTAGAAAGGTTCAAGGATTGTGTGCGCTATGCCAAATTTCTGTGTTTTTATGATGTGATGTGCTAGATGAAAAAAATATGTATTTCTTTAGAATTGCTTTCCCTTCATACCTAAATTGTCTCAAAGCCCATTGAAAGGCCTTATGTGGAGCGAGTGAAAATTATGCATGTTTTATTCAAACATGATCTGAGGAACTTCTTTGAATAGAGTTTGTTTGCAGAACCAATGCACGTTAAGTATTTCCTTATACTGTATGATGCAACGAAGGGGTCTCCAGCACAGCAACATCTACTTGCCACAACTCTGTTGCCTACTAAATTGATCCCAGCTCTTTGAACCTTCAGGGACCAGGCTCTTGCTAATCTGTAGAGCTGTTAAGTAAATGCTGAATCCCAGCAGGGAAAGGTGCTGGTGTTTGCTTTGCTTGTTATAAATTGTAAGATCATTAAGGAAATGTTTACATTCTGTTGCCGTTGCATGTTCTGAACTGATAGCTGTGCATAAAAAGCATTGGCCAGAAAAAGAAAGTATTTATTTCACAGAATCACAGAATCGTTATGGTTGGAAGGGACCTCTGGAGATGATCCATTCAAACCCCTCTGCCAAGGCAGGGTCATGTAGAGCAGGTGACACAGGAATGTATTCAAGTGGGTTTTGATGTCTCCAGAGAGGGAGACTCCATGGCCTCCCTGGGCAGCATGTTCTAGTGCTCTGCCACCCTCAACACAAAGAAGTCCTTCCTTACGTTGAGGTGGAAATTCTCGTGTTTTAGTTTATGGCCATTGCTCCCTGTCCTGTCGCTGTGCACCACTAAAAAGAATCTGGCACCAGCCTTTGAGATATTTGTATGCTTTAATGACATCCCCTCCCGGTCTTCTCTTCTCTGGACTGAACTGGCCCAGCTCTCGCAGTCTCTTATTACGAGAGAGATGCTTCAATGCCTTAATCATCTTTGTGGCTCTGTGCTGGACCTTCTCCAGTAGCTCCTTGTCTTTCCTGTACTCAGGAGCCCAGAACTGGACACAGAAGTCCAGATGAGGCCTCACTAGGGACAAGTAGAGGCGGAGGATCACCTCACCCAACTGCTGGCTGCACTCTTCCCAAGGCACGGCAGGATACCACTGGCTCTTCTGACCTCAAGGGCACTACCAGCTCAGTCAACTTGCCATCCACCAACACTCCGAGGTCCTCCTCTGCGGAACTGTTCTTGTAGGGAATAGTTAACTTACGGTTTTGAGAGAGACTTTTTTTTTGTAATATACTCACTGGTGTATTTTGGAGTTCTCTCTCTGTAACTGTCTAGTCCTTTGAAATACATCTTCTATTAACATGGTGGTGTAGTTGGAGATTGTGTCTGTTGTGTGCCTACCAGCTCAGTTTCCAAGGATTCCAACCCTTGCAAAGGATGCTACTCATCTGAACAGGAGATTGCTTAATTTAAAGCATGTGTTGGTTTAATACAGTATTCCTTACAAGGGTGGATTATAAATATTTCTGTGAAGATACAGGTCATAGGTTTTCTTTTTGTAACCTGGGAAGTGGAATGAGTCCAGAGAGATCTCATTTCCTCTCCCCTTTGCCTCTCCTGTCACCCAGATCTTTCAGATTTTTTGCTTTGCTTTTCCCCTTGAAATAAAAAGCAATATTGGAATAGTTAAATTAAAAAAAATTCTATTAAAAACCAAAACACCAAAACCACTAAAGTTGTTCATGGAATTATTTTTCTCTATGGAAGAGAGGCAAGTAATATTATATGTGGCACTAATAAATGATGAATAGAAAATACCTGGAAGTCTTGACCTGTCCAGAAGTTTTCTAGATGCTGCAACTAATTCTAAATCAGCAGTGTTTTGTATCGCAGTTTCCCAATAGAAAACCACACATCCAGTTTACCCAGTTTCTTCTTTTTACTATTGCAAACAGGTGAAATGTTGTGGAAATCTGGTCAGAGAGCTTTTCACTGTCCCTGGTTTTCAATAGTATGTCAACATGTGCCTGCTGCTGAAGAGAACAAGTTCAAAATTTGTCTGGTTTACTTACACGCACCTAGGTGAAATCAGCTCGTTTATCTATCTGTAATTACTGAATTAAAATCCAAGTCTGATACATAATATTTTGGAAATTGATGTCTGAACTTCTTTCTGCTCTTCATCAACATTACTTTTTTTTTTTGGTCTTTAGTGTCTTCTAAGAGCTGCTGTAGTCAAAAGAAAGTGATATTTCTTAATAAACTCAGTGGGAAGAGAAAGGAGCTGTACGCTAAATTCTGCCAGTTCTTGCTTTTGGATCACTTTTCTGTCATCTTGATTCTGATTTTCTTTGATAGGCATTTGTTTGTTCCTCATGAGAAATAACTTGTTTTTCCTCACTGCAAAGCTGACTCCCCCTGTTTTCTTCTTTTGCTTTGTTCTGCATTTTTATAAATAATTTTCCTCATATTAGTAAAGACTAAATATAGAAAACGTTCCAAAGTGCAATTTTCACTACTGTTTTAAAATTAAAATGCAGTGGAAGCTTACTTTGCAGTCCAGTAACCATCTCTTCACCAGCAGTAGATGCTGTGAACAGATGAATATTTTGATGAATAATCATGTATGTTACTTTAAAATGTATTTTGTCAGTTTTTTGGTAAAAAGATTTAAGAGAACTTTGAGTCTAAAACAAAGTAGTGAATTAAATACCAGAAGGCTAAAACCTCCTCTTCATACATAGGTCTGTTTTGGCAGGTGTTTAAGTTCCATTGAGGCTAAGTGCATGAATCTTTTTCAGATTTCTGACTGTAGAATGAAGGAGTCATGTACATTTTTTCCTTGTGATGACTTTGTGATGAATTTTCCTTAGATTAAAAAAGAACTGCATCACAGGCTGGATTAGATATATATTTGGTGAATTCACTGAATATTGCCCAGTAAGTTTCAAGATTAATAGATATGTTATCTATGTCTATCTGTCTATGTATGACAGAGTACTGCAGCTCTAAGATATCAAAAAGGAAAAAACAAAATCTACAAGCTCAGCTGTAACATAATGTGTGTAAAAGAAGGATTATTCCCTCACAGCACTCCCTGCCTTTTTTTAATTTTCAATGCAAAGCATGACCGAGATGTGCAGCTCAGATTTTGACCTCTTGAATCTCCTTACAGAACTCCAAAATAGCTTTAGTCTGACATAAATCTTAAGTTTGCCCCTACAAAATGTAAAAGACATTGCTGTTTATAGACTCTCTCTATATTTTTCTCATAATAATTTAAGCCTGACATCTTTATCTAGGTATTTCTAGGTAAAATCCCAATAATTCACAAGCTTGAATGAAAAATTTGGATTCAGAATGTGTTCTGCCACTGGGGATTTAATGTACAAGACTACCAAATAATGAATAAAATGCTCTGTGCATGCATTAGATAAGAAAGTATCATCTTGTTCACTTGCTATAATTAAAGTTTGTAAATACGTTGAGCTACTTACTATGCTTTTTTTCTTCCTCTTAGAAGTAATTTGTACCATTTACAATGAAAATTGATAATTAAAGCATTAAAGTGTCATGGTCCTGCTCTTATTTGTGCTTTTATGCTTGCACAGGTTCACGAAGGTCTATTATTTTGTATGTTAATTCTTCAGATTTTAAGAGAATAAATAACGACAATGCCTGGACAGTGGGTTGTGGGATTAGTAACTCCTTTCTGCAGATTCAGGTTAACTGAGAAAACAAATCTGAAGAGTACTTTTTGGTATAACTTCACGGTGCTTTAAGATGATCTATACATTCAGACTTTAACCTATGCATACATAAAAAATTCCTATCTCTTCAAACAGGTACTGTGCTTGACAATTAGAACTATATTACTTTTTTCTTTCAGAAGTCAGTTGTTAATATTGGCTGTACGATTTTTGTCTGGGAATTTGACTTTCAAAATAACTGTTTTGCTGGTCTGTGTAGGCAAAGCACAGGTCTGACTTATTGACCATTAGCACTTTAACAGCTAAATTAATTTTCTGGGAGTAAATCTTGAAAAGTTTATAAACCTTGTAAAGATTCTTCAGAATGCCTTTTTTAAATTATAGGTGAAAACTTTTTCGTGTTTTAAGTATACAGTTTATCCTCAGTGCTCCCTTAAAACATGCACCTCTAGAAATAGCTATCAGACATATTGTCCACTGACAAAACACAGTATTCCACTGTCATTTTTGCTATGATTAGTAGCTCATTAAACCAAGGTGGCACAGTTATACTTTCATTGGAGTCTAGTGAACTTTAAATAGGTAAATGTATATGTTTTTATTTTGATTGACCTTAGAAAAGCAAATCAGAAGATTGCATTCTCTCTGTAGAGTAAAAATATGGTGTTTTATAACAGTGTTGATAATTAACAATTATCAACATATGCTGGAAATATGTTGGAGAATGGTGGAGAGGCTAATTCCTCATGTGGCTCATCCTTACAAACTTATAAATCCCGACAGACACATAGAAGTTGCTTTGATTGTCGCTAAGTGTATGACAAAATTTTCGCGTGTTTTTACTCAATAGAAGTCTGCCATCAGTCTAAGTGAGTTTGGAAAGCTTCCAAACTTAGAAGTTTGGATTCCAGTCTCACAGGAAATATTTAACCAACTCTGCTTTTATTACTCTACTGTCTGTAATCCTAAAGTCATTGTGCTTGCTGGAAGCTTACACAATGGGAGTATCCTGCATTGCCTTATGAAAGCTTGGCTTTACTCGAAGCAATCTCTTTAGCATAACCTGTGAAGCCTTCCCTAAGTATAGGAATTTTCTCTGGGAACAGAAATATTGTGTAATTTTAAATCAAGTCAGAATCTGAATCAGGTCAACTAAGGAAATGTCCCTTCCCCATCTGATTTCAGCAGTTGACATGTGTCCACCTGTGCTCCAATTCCCTATGCTCTGGGGCCTAGATTTTTATATTATTGAAGAAAGTAGGGGCTCACTACCATCTTTGAATTTCCTATCTAGGCAGCTGAACTGTCATATATACTGAGTATTCCTTGGACTGTGACAAGTACAAGAAATCCTAATCTCTTGGTGAGTGGGACCAGTCATGAATAAGTGCATCTACTCATCTACTCTTGTTCCTTTTAAATTCTTTTTGACTTTTTTTTTCCTTTTTTTTTACTTCCTTCCCTCTCCCCAGCATCTGAATTCCATTCTTAGTCTTGTCATATCAAATAATCTGTTTTTTCTTCTACATACACTGTTTGCTTTAATGTACTGTCTAGCATACTGTTTGAGGAGGGGGGAAAGAACATACATGTTTTTTCACACAAGTAGTGTGAAAAATGCTCATGGTTCCTGCACCAGTTCAAACACTCTTTACGTCCTGAGTGATTTTGCTCTTCAGATAACTCTTTCACTTCAATTACTAAGTGATGTGGTGTCAAGACTCATTGGCTGTGTGTTTGTCTTAGTGGAGGGGGAAGACAGGACAGAGTCACCTCTAGAGTAGGAGAGACAGTGGGTGAATGTGAGCCAGGGAACTGCATGGTTCAAAAAGCCACCAAGGGGAGGTTACATTCTGAGGAGTGACTTTTTCAGTGGTAGGGCCAGAATAAGCAACTGTAGTGACTACTCACTCTTCTCACTGACTGCTCAGCTGTGCCATGTATACTTACTTGTGTGGCCACAAGATGAAACAGATTCAGGAACTGCTCCAGGCTGAGCTGTTCCCAAGAAAAAAGGGTTGTTTTTAGCCTGGATTGGTTCCTCATTGTGGTTTACTACATAGCCACACAATCAATGGTCTTGGCAAGGTGAGCAAGGAAGGGGGAAGACAAAAAGTATGTTTAACTCCTGTCCTACATTGGAAAGAAAGGACCATAAGTGATCCTTGAGCAGGAGAAGCATGGGCAGTCTCCAAAACTGTGGGACTGCTTAACCCTAGGTAAAGCTGAAGAGAAATACTAAGGACTTCTTCACACTTCTTCACTTTGCTGGTTATAGCTGGTTTATGGATTTTAAGAGTTTCCAGTTCTGTCCATGCAGAATTTGGAGGCTCAGTGAACATTTTTATAGCTGAAACAAATGACCAACAGTCACATCATGTGTCAGACAGCATATCACTTCCAAAGTGATATTTCAGCATCTGATTGCCAGTAATTCTTTCATATTCATTAAGATATATGCAACACAAAGCAGTTAGGAATACGTGAAATATGCTTTGTTAAAAGATCATAGTATTAATATTTTCCTATATGAATTTATAACATTACAATTTTCTAAGGCTATGTTTCTAAAATGTTGCTTTATACAGAAAGTTAGATAACACACCATGACTAAAATCTTTTAGTTTCTTCATTTAGCTGTATGAATATGAATTATATTGAATACCCCAAAAAAGGCATGTTTGCCAACTTTTAATGTTTTCCCACCCACGCACCATCTCCTGATTTTGTCTTTGGCAGCCCAGATGTGTTTCTGCAGAATAAGTGTTTCTGCAGTGATAATTATAACACTTACAATAGGTAATTTGCAGATTGGTAACTCACAAAGAGCAGGACTATTTTGTCGCACCTTAATTTTGAAGCTGGTAGCAATTTTAAGACTTCATTACATAGTCTAAAATGCTAGAGTGTATGGAATATCTTAGTCTAGAAATTAAGCACTGCTTTGTAGCTTTTAGCAAATGAATGTCTGAAGGGAGCTCAAGGAATGATTTAAATTGGGAAGGGGAGGTGTCATACTTCACTTCAGACAATGATGTGTATGCTGTGGGTGGATCCAAGCCCTACTGAACCAATGAAATTCATGGTTTGACCCTGCCTGTGGGCTTTTTTTTTTTTTTTCCTAAAATTGTCATCTCCAAGAAGACTAGATAGTTTTCAGTTCTAAAAGCTAACACCACAATAAGTTCCACAATCCCTCTTGATGACCTCTTTACATGTGTGATTTTACTGAGAAACCTAAAGTTTCTGCTCTTTCTATTTATATTTCTACTAATTACATCTATTTCTGTTTAGCATTGTGGTTTAGATATGCAAGATTTGTAAACTCTGAGAATTTCTTTTTAAAGTTTAATGAAGTCTGAAACAGTTTAACACAAAAGATCTTGTTTCATCTTAGTTTGGACTGTTATTCTCTGCAGGGGAGGATTTTGATGTCATGTAATACCTAGATTATTTTTTTTTTTAAGTTTTCTTAGTAATGACAAAGCTGGGCAGCTGTCAGGGGTCCTGGGGTAATGCTTAATTTTTGTGAGGACTGTAGTTCTAGGCGCTGTGATGCGGGGTGTTGATGTTGTCAACCTCAGTGTCTGTTCCAGAGGAGTCTGACCTCTGGCTGGAAATTCCAGAAAGGAAGGCAACCTGAGATGGTTTAACAAAACTTCCATTAATTATACATGAGACACTTTGAGTTTGAAATTTCTGGTTTAATATTTTGGCAGTTTCTGCCAAAACAAAGCACTGAGCTATTTTAGGATGTCTGAATTCCTACACAAAGTTCCCCTTGTTATCAATGGTAGTTAGCAGCTGACCTGAAGATGTGAGAATTAGTGACCTCTGTCATGCCCCCTAACTTGTTCAATGTTCTCCTAGGATAGCATTTGTTAGTTTTTCTTTCAGGTCTTCTCTTTACTAAATTGTAAAAATCTGTTACTTTAACCCTTTTTCATAGATAACAATTTTAAATCTCTCCATGTTTTTTCTTTTAGATTCTTAAGGTGCCATCTGGAAGTGATAGGAAAGTTTCTGTTGCATAAAATTATGCAAGTAAACTTTTGGTTTATTAATCTGTCATTGCTTAGTAACCCTCAATTTGCAGATATAGTCATTTTCAGTTGTCTGGATTATGGATTAATACCCCTTAGTTTGTATCCCTCTGTGCTTGACTGCAGGACATTGCCATGGCATGAGTGATGTAGATGACAACTCCTTGCACATGGCTTCCTCTGTGTACTGCTTTTTAAGGCTGCAGAAAAGAGTTTTTCAAAATTGAATGTTCGTGTCATTGGTTTACACAAGTTTGATGTTGTCTGTATTCCTGATTTTTCCTGCACTGTAAAATGGAGAACCATTTGACCGGAGTGAGAAATTCACAACGGATTACTGATCTGGGGCATGGTAGAGGAAAAAATGGTTTTCTGTAAGTATGGAGACAACGAGGTGGTGTGTATGCTCTGTGTTGTGTGACTCACATCAGTTGTATTAAAAAACCCATCTACTCTTTATTGTAAAACTACTATTTTGAGGCAGTACCCTACAATAAAGGCTGGTGCACAATACACAAACTTTAAGCTTCACGAAGAAAGCAGACATCAGATATCTTTCACAGCTCCCCCTAAGGTGCTTGCAGCTGTTACTCTGGCCTTGAAGTATATCTTCAGTGACTTAAAGTGAATACAGCTCATTTAGATATCCCCAACTCAGCTTTCAATGGTTGCTGTGGGTGCAAAGAGCCCTCTTTTATATTGCTCAAAAGCTGCCTCAGATCCTGATGAATATCTTTTTTCTCTATTGAAGCATTCAGCAGTTGCCCTAGACAATTTTTTTGTGGACAAATTCACGAATGCATGTAAGATAAGTCAGGAAAATACTGAAATAGCCACTAAGCACTTCGTCTTTTCTGTTCAGCTTTTTTGTAAAGAGTAAAAGAAGAGACTCAAAACACAGTGCTGCTGTATGAAATACTGCATCACCTTTCCCATGTGTTATTTCTGTGACTTCATGAATGTTTTAGCTTTTCAGTCTGGTGTACTAGAATATGCCTTTTGCACCATGTCATTGGATACATTTGGGGGGTCTACTTGCCTTTCCTCACAAAACATATGGGAAAGCTTGTTCCTGAAGCACTCAAGCCATTACCATCGAAGGAGTCTGTGCTAATGTTTTGATTTCAAATAGCTGATTAGGAGTGCCTATAGACTTGTGGAAGCACCATTCATTTCTCTGGCATGGAAACTAAACTGCAGTGGTTGTCTTTGGGGTGCAGACCCCAAAAGTACACTGGAGTGTAATAATATAGTCTTTTCAATAAGAAAGTTCCCAGCCAGTCAGCTGAAAAATGAAACAAACCCAGCATCTGCATGCAGAGCATTAGGAAGAAAGACAATGACACAGGGTCTTGAAAGCAGCATAGAGAAGGGAAAGTGAGATAGAGTAGAGATGTTAAGAGCCATGGAGAGAGGAAGCACTGGACTTAGCTTAAAAGTTTAAGGAACAAGGAATTAAGAAAAGAAGTATATAGAGAAGATATATGCAGAAACCTAAGAATAAATGAGAATAAGTGTGTCTAAAGTGTTAGCAAGGAAAAGAAATTTTTTGAAAGAACTTCCTGGGGAAATAGCCTCCCTTCCCCTTGGCACTGGTCCTCAGTGTCACAAGGGAACTGGGACCAGCTTCAGTGGTGCTCTGCATGCCTAGCTGCTGAAATGGAGATTTGTTTCAAAGTTGACTAAGATTTTACAGCTAGTCAGTACTGTATGGTGCTGAACACATTCCCATTGATAGGATTCTAAGGTGTTTAGCAGGCACTAGTTTCAAAGTCTATTATATTAGTGATGTAGCTCAGTGGATATGGACTGGAAGAGCAAATTCCTTTAATTGCATGCTAAAAGTAAAAGGAAATCTGCATTACTTTTGCTGTGTTTTGGATTTTCTTACCTCTGGGAAGTGTTTCTGGAAGTAGTAAAAACCTTTTATGTTCAGGATTAATAGTCCTTTTGGTATAACTGCCCAGAACCAAATTCTGGGAGCTTACCCTCTTGCAGAGCGCCAGCAGGTCCCTTTGACAACTCACACTGGCTGGTGCAGCTGCCTGCCTTGGTTGGGAAGAGTAAGAGATCAGAGGTGGGGGACACCATATGTACATAGTAGTCTATGCAATAGAATATGTTGCAAGTTCATGCAAAATGGAATTAATATTATAAAATTGTAGCATAGATTAGCTTTAGATTAGCTGTGTTTGACTTCATTATAGCTGGGTATCGGTCTTAGCCTCCCCCACTGCCCAGTTATGATGTTGCAATTCCGTTATGCTATGGAATTAAAAAAATAGAGACCTTAAAAAAAATCACAAAACATATTCTACATTTAAACTTTCTGGTGCATGTGTTTAATATCTTTGTGAAAGGGGGTACAGGAATAATGTGGTATTTTACAGTCAAAAATCATGTGTAAACTCTGTGTGTACGTGTGTCTGTCTATGAAAAAAAAAAATCTGCTAATGCTTCCTAGACTTGAAGCATCCACTGTTCTGACAATTTCAGGGCTTTAGAAACATATATCAGTCATTTTGTGTTGTACATTGATAATTATTCCATATGAAAAAAAAAAAAGGAGATTTAGGAGATTTCTCTCGGGAGGGGTTGGGCTGGGAGATATGTACTCTTTTCTTAGGACATGCCACCCGATGTTACTTCAGAAGACGTAAATCTTCCTATTGTCTATCACTGTCTTCTTCCTGCCGTTCAAGCTCTCCAGAGATGCTTTCTGCAGTCCTGTAAAGAGGCAGGAGATGGACAAGGTCTCTTCGGTTAGAACACATGATGTTTTATTTAACCATTCATCTATGTTGTGCAGTGACTGTGCCACAAGAATTGCACAAAGCTTTTCTTAACTGTAGGCGGTTGTTCATTTATTAATGTAAACACCATGTGCCTTGGATGTGCAAGCACTAAAAATAAAGTTGCAGAGTTAAAAATAGATCTCTGGGAGTACTGAGATGCTGCTTAATCAGAACCAGCTGCAAGCTGTCTAGAAAATGTAAGTTATATGGAGCCAGATGGCTTTTGCCCTTTTTGCTTTAGACAGCATGTAATTTGGGTAACTGCAGCTACAGTAATGTATTTTCCCAGTCAAACTGTTTGATAAACATATTTGTTTCGAAGAGACACTTCCAATTACAGAACCAGTAAAATGTTAATTTATTTTAATATTTCTCCATGTGGGTAAGCCAAAGGAAGGTTACATAATAATAAACTCAAAGGCATGCACAATAACTGCTCACAGCTGTATTCAGCGGGAGCTGGATTATGACTGTGCATCTTTGTACAATAAAGCTCTTATTCTGGGAGCAATCCCACTGAAAGCCAGGGAAGAAGGATATAAATTAAATACAGAAATGATCAGTGGGACTTGTGTGGAGTAGGTTTGCAGGAGTGAGACCTTACACAATACAGGAAGTGTGTCAGAATGATAACAGCCCATATTATTTCAGGAGGGGTTTCTTGCACACTTTTGCTTAACTGTTAGTATTAAACCCAAAACCTCTTCTGAGGCTTGGCAGTTTCCACAATTCACCAGCCTGTTGTCAGGGTCCTGTGTTCAGACTATATTTAGGAATCTCAGTGGCTTGTCTAGGAAGTGGGAAACTGAAGCTCAAATGTACTTTATTTGACTTGGAACCACTTGGGGCAGAGGATTATGCTTTGATTGGGAGGCTTGAAGGCGAAGACTTCAAACTGCAGGATCATCCTAATTCTGTTTGTGAGGTCTGCTGATCTGCATCTGGGGGAGTGTAGTGTGAAATTGCACAGCCTCAGACCGTTGTAGTTGTGTGTGTGTAAGTTGCTTTTTCAATCTCCTATTTACCTACCTGGACTTGTGTGATGATTATAGGACTACCTGGGGGAAGGAGGTGCAATGTGTTTGAGGAAGTAGCCTCTTTTAGGACCTGCTGTAACAAAAGCCAAGCTGTACAAACCTGAGAAGCAAGTGACCAGGTTTTTAAGCAGAGATGTCAGATGAAGATGGTTGTGCAGAAGATCCAGAAAATGGGTCTTGGTTTAAGCAAAGGCTTTTGAAAGATGGGATTGATTAAGGTGCCTGCCTTTACAGGCAGATGATACAAATTACTTGCTGTTGGCATAAAGCAGTCATATTGAGTGATTAAATCTCTCCATGTCATTCTCTCATCAGTGTTTTACATTTTCTGTGATAACTGGATTTATCCAAGATCCTGATGTTCCTTTGATAGTCTAGCTTTTTTTTATCTTAGCACTATGAGCTGTAATTAAATGAATGACTGAATTTTCTGAACTAAATTCCTTTTTCTCTGTAATATTTTCATTCTATGCAATAAAGATTTTTCCTTCTCTGCTTCATCGAATCTCGCAGAATTCTTCAACTTCAGTGTCTTCTATGCAAGTTGTCATCATCTTATAAATTTAATCCTCCCATGAGAAACCACACAAAAATTCCAACCTGTTTCTGAAGGTAGCACTAGCTGCCTGAACTAGCTTAGTGATGAGTTGGTAATATGAGTTTGTTTTATTTTCCTAAATGCTTATATTTAAATGTATTTACAATGCAAATCTGTCTGAAAATGGTAGTGTGGCATTCTCTCCTCGACTTTAATTCTTTTGCACCTGTCATACTCATGAGTCATGAGATTTTTTTTAACTGCAGGAAGTAGATTAATCAGTTTTTTGTGGCCTGTAATTTCTTATACTAATTGATGCCAAGCGAAGTTCTAGGTTACAAGCTTTTTTGGAAGCATTTCAGTATGAAATTTACTTTTAAAACTGCTTTGAAAATTCAACTATTGACTTTTTTTAATTTTTAAATTGCTCTTGTTTAGTCTGTTAGATTATTGGCTGAAACTACTAGTGATTTAAGAACTTGCAAATCTGTCCTTGCCTGAGCATGATTGCAGGTTCAATTTACAAGTGGTTCTTAAAATAGTAACACTTAGAGTCAGTTTCTAAGATGTTTTAGTCTGAAATCAAATTATAAGAATTTACTAATTTTTGACAGCAGAAGTGATAAAGCTGTGCAGATGAATTTTTAAGTAGCTGTATACATGACATTCGGTCTTAAACTGATGAGTGCCTGGATTTAGATCATCCCAGCTGTAGGAAAAGCTCTGTGATGATCTGATTGCTCCAGGCTTTCTCACTTAAATATTTTGTCAGTGACCTAAAAATGGTTACTACTCTATTTACCTTAGGATAATTATGACCCACTCCTAAACAGGAGAGCAAGAGAGGAAGGGGAAATAAGATCTCCTGAGCTCCTTGGCTGAGACTTCAGCATTTCCTTTGTTAAAAATCTGGTAGAAGAGAGAATGCTTTGCACATCTACTGTTTTCCTCCCCTTCACACTTATCTGTTGAAGAGATTAAGATTAGACAGAGAATTAGCTTTATGTTGGTTGTGCTGTTCAGCAGATCTGCATGGGTATAAGCAAAGAAGTATGCTGTACCAGTAAAGATATTTGGAGTACATTATTCGTGCAGTGGGAGCTAGTTACTTTTAAGGGAAGGAAAAAGCAGAAAGAGATGCTTTTGATCAGATTTAGAGCAAAATAATTGACTTCTGAATTTGGTGACTGTACTTCTAAAATTTTAAGTAACTTCCTTCACAAATGCCTCATGAAATATTTCACTTAAAAGGCATCGCAAGGAGGATATTCTCATTCCAATGTTTTTAGCATAGGACACTAGACCAGATTGCTCAAAGCCCCATCCAATCTGGCCTTGAATACTTCCAGGGATGGGGCATCCACAGCCTCTCTGGGCAACCTGTTCCGGCACCTCACCACTGTCTCAGTAAGTAATTTCTTTCTAATACCAAATCTAAACCTGCCGTCTTTCATTTTAAAACCATTACCCCTTGTCCTATCACTGCATGCCCTTTTAACAAGATTGCTGTCAATAGTTTAAATATTAGGGTTTTGCTAATCTGGTATATTTTGACAGAAATACCCTTGGAAGCATTTGCAGGAGCAGCTCAACATGCAGTCAATTAGGGGTGGAAGCTGTGAACGATCACGCTGGTGCACAAGTGAAGACAAGCTACTAGGAGGTAGTGTTACCCTTGCTTGCAGATCAGAAACTTCTGTTCCTCCTTTACATCTTGCTGTGCATGGCCTCAGAGTTATTGTAAGCAAGGAAAACTTAGTGTTTCCTGTAAACAGTGGGTAATTTTAGAATATCTTACTACCTGCTTGAATTTGTACATGAAATTAAACTCATGTATTAATTTGCCATGTTCAAGATTGTTTTATGCCTACTTATATATAAGGGTTGAACATTGAAAACAGCAAATGACCACAGATTTCACGTTGTGCACTATTTCATTTTAGATTTTAAGAGTAAAAACCTGTGTTTTCCTGGAAAATGCTAAATTTCTTTCCTATATAAAAATAAGCATTCCCAAATGTGGAAATGCCAGTTCATTATGACTGTTTCTAGGCTTGGCTGGAACTCTCCCTCTGTGATTACTTTTACTATTAGTCTAAAAGTAGATCCTTGTCCTCATTTTAACACTGCCACCAGAAGAGGGAAATTGATTTACTAAAGGAAAAAAAAAATCCAAATTTAATAATATAAATGCTAATGTCCCCTTTGAAAACAAAATTAGACAGGAAAAAATAAAGCTTTAAGGAAAGGTTACACTTATTATAGAGGGTCTTGCGTACATTATGATGTGTGCTCTTAAAACTACCCAGGTTTTCTGCATGTGATAGCATTTCCAAGCATTTCCATTTGGGCTGGTTTACACAAGGACACACAAAAAATTAATATGCACTAACTGGCCTTGAAGCAGATTCGTCAAATTGCATTAAACCCTTGTTCAGAAGGCTTTTAAAATTAGCGTCTTTAATTTAATTTATATTAATTTATTTTGGAAGTGACCTAAACTGTGTGAAGTTAATTTAATCCTGAATGAGTATCCATAATGGGGGTGAACTAGTTTAACTATGCTTTTTTAAAAGTAAGTCTGGATTGTTTTCAAATATTTTTATTTTCCTTCGAATTTCTTCTTCATTTAAGATGAAATGTTTAGAATTGCTATTATACGTGGGTTTTTTTGGGGCTGAGTTGTTTGGGCGTTTTTGGTTGTTTTAAACTCACTATGTTATCTTAAGCAAAACCATACATTTCTGATTTAAAGTATGTTGATATTTGTAAGGGAGAGGACCGATTATATCTATTCATAGTTAGTGACCAGGAGACAGATGATATGAGTAAGTCTGAGGCTGGTGCTTGGAAAAGAGCTGAGCTTTTTATTCTGTTTGGTAATATATTCCCCCCTGTGCAGTGTATCTTTTGAAGTGTACCGTTATCTGTCTGCTTTTTCTAGCTTTCCTTACAACCTTTAAAGTGATACATTTCCATTTTTGTGTTTGAAAGGATGTTGATCTTCTGGCAGAGTTTGCAGGGGGATTTCCATATCATTTGTAAAATAGTATAAATTTAGAAAAAGAAGAAATAGATCTGTGGGGTTCAGTAAATGAAACTATTTTAATATTAATGAGGGTAGATGTATAGCTATTAATTACTGTCCAAACTAATGAACATTGGAATAAATTTTTAATGTAATCAGTTTTCCCCAAATACATATGTTTAAGGAAAAAAAAAATTTTTTTTCCATATTTCTTGAAGTGTTAAATATTTTAAATAATGAAATGCCAAAAGAAATAAGTGCAGGTTATTTCTTTCTTACCTCTGAGAATCAAGGGATTATGATGACAATAGAAATGGAAGACGAAAGTTATCTCTTTTCAGGTCTTTTCTATATATGCTAAATAATTAAATTTTCAGTAGTTTCATTTTGGTTTTTTTATATTTGGTATGTAGCTAATTTCATTAGCTGATGGTCTGTGTGAATGTACTACTTCTGTAGTACTGGAACATTGTAGTACTCTGCGGTAGCTTTTAGTGCTATGTCTGCTTCTAAGTGAGTGCTCTTCTACTCTCCATATTATCTCTATAAAGCTTAACATGTTTGAATAAATAACTGATTGTTGCCACTTTTCCTCTCAGACGGAAGTAAAGTGTCTGATGCATCTGATAGACCTTTTTTCTATTTTTACACAAAATATCTTTGGGAGGAAAGAAGGGAGCAAAAGGAGTGTGTGTGAGAGCTCACACAGTTGTAGCCCACACAAAGTCTTCTCAGTTTTGAGTAACACTAAGACATTCCAGTGGCTCTCATCTTTCTTACATTAAAAATATTCTATAATTTTAAAATTTTTTAACCTATGTTATTGCATATTGAGCTTGTTGATGAAAGAGTTGTATTATTTTGCTTGATTTTCTGATATTACTTTGAAAATTAGCATTGCTACTGATGGACTGAAAGGCACTCTGACCCCTTAAAATGCTTATCTCATGTCTGTATCCTTAGAAGTTCCCATTTTCAAGCTACCACACTAATACTTCTCTACATTCCCCCTCATGTTATAATAATCATATTGGAGTCTCATTGCAATTTTCTGTGCTCAGTACGTGTTCGAAAGATGTATTTGCATTTCTATCCTGAATAAATTAAAATAATTTTGTTGAAAAATGGCTTCACAGGACTTGAGTTGTCATATCTTTCAATTCCTGCATACTTATATTCTAATCTGCTAGAAGTGCCAACAATTTAAAGGTAAAAGAAGTGCAAATACTTCTTAAACATGCACTTAGCATGTCTCCTGGATACTTGAAGAGGTACACTACTTATTAAATTTAAAGGAGTTACTGATATTCATTATCAAACTCAAAAGTTTGAATTCTGGTACACCAATGTATTTTTTTTTTTCCTATTGATAGAAGATTACCAAAAAATGCAGGACTTGCAGGAGTTAACAGTATTGATCAGAGTTATATAACAGTAGGCTGAATATGAATGTACAAAAAGTTAGTTTTCTCTAGCTGGAAAACTAAATCTGGTTTGTGATGTAGAAATATACACTTAGAATGAATATATTCATATTTTATCAATAAATGTGTCATTCAAACTCCTAATACTTCTCTGCATGCCAAACTATGTTTCTGCTATCTGCTGAATAGTTTGTGATTGACAAATTCTTGGATTATTTCAATGTGAATGTAGGACTATGAGAAAGATGCTTTCCTTAATAAGCAATATTAATGTCCTGAAGCATTTGTTTTACATTACATGCTTTTTAAAAAATATGTGCAAGTAATGTAAAGTATGCTGGGTTTGTGCTTTGGTATTTTTTACCGCATAAGAGATGCAATCACAACAATGTGTAACACAGGAATTGAACAGCACATATTTTAGATAGATAGCTAGATAAGGCTCTCATCTGAAGAATTGTTCATTTTCATAGAGGGTCAAAATTTATGTAAACTCAAAAATCCTGAAGTGCTGTTTTATAAGAATCTGGAAGTTTTTCTGTATTTTCAGAATTTTAAAGATCCAGCAGAGCTGGACAACAAAATCACTGGGAATCAGTTCTAGGAAACCAGGAGAGAGAGTCCCAGACATCTGAATTGAAGAATGATTCAAATATTCCAGTGGTTTTCTTTGTTGGGTTTGGGTTTTTTTTGGGTGTGAGGGTTTTTTTGTTTCTTTTTGTGTGTGTGTGTTTGGTTTTGATTTTGGTTTGGTTTGGGTTTTTTTTGATAATTCAAGTACATGGAATTAGTCATCTCTGGAGATATTTTGCAGTATGGTTTTGGCCAAATGAACGTTTCAGGTGTCAGATGTCAGGTTTTTGACTGGCACCCATGAACATAGCCATGCTCTTTGCCAGTTGTGGTGGGTGGACCCTGGCTGGATGTCAGATGCCCACCAAAGCTGCTCTATCTCTCCGCTCCTCAGCTTTTCAGGAGGGAGAAGATAAAATGAAAGGCTGGTGCATGGAGATAAGGACAGGGTTGGGATCACTCACCAATGACTGTCACAGTCAGACTCCATTTGGAGAAATTAAATTAATTCACAGTCATATCAGAGTAGAATAATGAGAAAGTAAAATCAAAGTCTTAAAACACCTTCCTGCCATCCCTCCCTTCTTCCAGGCTCAGTTTCACTCCCAATTTTCCTTTTCGTGTGGGTATCTTCTCCCTGGGTGCTGTCCTTCAGGAACAGGCTGCTCCAGCGTGGGTCCAACACAGGATCACAAGTCCTGCCAACAAACCTCCTCCAGCGTGGGCTCCTCTGCCCATGGGTCCGCAGGTTCTGCCAGAAGCCTGCTCCAGGATGGGGTTCCTGTGGGGTACTGAAGGGTATCAAGAGAAACTAGTAAGGAACGGGTTCAAAACAAAGGAAGGTGCTAGTTTTTTTTTAATCTGAGTCTAAGGGGATTCTGAACAAGTACCTAGGGAAAAATGCCTGAAGGTTTCTTAGCATACCACAATTATATCTGCCTCAGAAAGTTCCTTGGAAAGGGTAGAAAGGGTTTGGAGTCTAGAAGACTATTTGGAGGAGTAACATATATGTCCTGTTGTTACTTTTCCCTCAACAGCTGCTTGACAATATTGATGACGGTAAGACATTGGTTTTATATTTCATCTAACAACCTGTTGAAGTTGCCACATGTTTTTGTTGACTTCCTAATTTTTAAACTAAGAGTTTTTGTAATTTATTCTTTTTTAAAAAGAAAAAACTATAATCTCATCTTGGCTCATCACTTAATGGAGAGAAACTGACGAAGTAGTATCAAGATATTTGAAGGCTCTCTTGGATGCATAGCTTCATTTCTTTTGAATAATGAATAGTTTCAGTGACTGAATGTTAGCTCTTTCAGACTGTGGACCAGGACACTTTTAAACAAAATGCAGTTAACAATTTCGGTCTAGAATTTTTGTCGATTATGTTATATTTTTTTAATCAAATGGACTAAATTCAAATGAAGCTTTGATCCAAGAATCTCTGATGTATACAGAAGTCACATTGCTTAATTGTTTTCCCTATTACTTTTTCTTCTATTATTTATGAATTTGGAGTTGGACCCATTTCAGGCTGCAAGATCATTCACGTACACGTAGACAAATGTCTTGCTGCTATATGTATTTTTATTGGAATTCCCTTTTGGTTGGTAAAGCATTTTTTCACCAGAATATGCCCAGCAAAGACAACAGTGTTAAAGTAGTTTTTCTTTAAAAAAGAAATATTAAAAAAATATTAATGTCTAATATTGAAAATAATTATTCTGCTAGCCAGCAGTACTATGGCAGCAAAAACATATTGTGTTAACCTTACTCTTCTGTGAAAATAGAACAGGCTAATTTCCCAGCAGGAGACAGAGAGGTACAGAGGGGCAAAGAATACTCCAGCTTAGCCATGTCTGTGTGGCTGCAGGTGGTTTAATGGTAATGATTAAGTGATAGTGACCCTGCTGTGCTGTGATGCAAGGCAGCTGCCTCCCAGGCAGATAAATTGTGGGAATAACTTTGTAAGAGAGTGGATTTCTGATGACTAAATCAGCATGGTGATTACACTTTTTTGCTTTTGTTCTGATAGTTTTAAGTAAGCCAAGTAATTTACTTACCAGTAGCACATGGAATGCAGTGGAGTATGGAAAAGGAAAACAGAGGGTCAGTACATTACTGCTGTCCCCCCCCCACCTCCCAGTGAACAGCCTCAACTTCCTTCTTAGAACTTCTTGCATCCTGCTGAGTTGTGTAACATGGAGCAGTCCTTTGCACGAGTCATGTAACAAATACGGAAAACTCTGCAGCAGTACCTTACACGATAGCTAATGTTGATAGGACAATGCTGATAGAAATATATTTGTAAAAGTATAGGTTTTTTTCTGGTAAAACTAACACCTAAACTGATGAAACCTCTTTTAAATCTTCCTGGACCAGTTGAAGACGTATCCCTCTCTCAGGTCTTTTAGTACTCCCCAGTTAGAGGTTGCTTCCCTCACAACTCTTTTGTCCTGGCAGTTTTACGTAATTATCACAAATAAGTTAGGATAATTTTTTCTATGATGACAATTGCCATCTCTGAGGATTATAGGGAAAATAGATTAAAAACCACTGATATTAAAGAAGTGGTAAGAAACGTTCAAGGGAAAGTAAGTTCACAATGTTTTGTAGATTGTTTATTCACGTTGGATGTCCAGAAACAACCCTGCTGGACTGAAGCTGTGCAAACAGCAAATGATACATTCACTGTGTGATGAAGCAACTTCATTTGCACTCAATTTTCAGAATTCCAAAACTTTTTTTTTTTTTCCCCTGTAGCTTTAAGCAGTTCTTGAAAGCAGTGTGTTTCCTCTCATAAAGTCCCCAAACAAATCGAAACCTTGTTCTTCAAAACATGTTGAGGATCTATCAGGACAGAGATTGTATAGCTTCCTGAGGGAGGAGTTACAGAGGATGGTCAGTGTCACCAAGTTTAGTATGTCCATTTTAGGCTTAAAGTATATCAAATCAGGATTTAATACATTTCTAGGGTCAAAATTACTTTTATTTATAGAATTTCTTTTTTATTAGAAACTATTTACATCCCTGTACGATTAATTTCTGTTCTGTAGACTTTAGCATTGTTGAGTAGAATATGTACAAATGATGTGATTAAACAAATGAGATTTTTTGTATGAGGATGTATTACTTTATATGATTAAACTCCACATAATGTCATACAATAGTGTTGTAAGACAGCAGAGAAGGCAAGAAATGGTTGGTAAGAAATTTATGCATGTTTATGCAAAATTCCTATTTTTTTCGTATCTTTACAAATTTGGATCTATCATGATGATCAAAATGGAGAGGAAGACTCAATTTGTTTTTTAAATCTCGTAGGAAACAAGCTGCTGCTTCATTTTGAAGAATATTGAAATACTCTATTTCTATATGAAGTGTGTGGGGTGTTTCTATTTTAAGAAATACATAGCAAACTCCACATATCTATGATTTCAATAAGTTACTTCTAAAGATAAAATAAGACTTTTTGCTGCTGAAGTGTGTGTCTTGCACAGTCATATTTTTGGTTGGGGGAGGGGAATGGCGTTGGTGTGCTGATAACAGCTGATGCAAAAATGTTCTGGAAGAGGTAGCATGTAGCATGCCTATGAAATACAAAGATTGCAGAATATCTGAATAGCAATTAGTGAGGCAATGGTAATTTATCGAAAACTTTCGAAATTTAAGTTGCTGTAGCTGAATGTATCATATCAAAGACTTAGAAAGATGCTTATCATATTTGTGAACAGTGTTGTTAAATCTTGTGAACGTTTAACATTCTATTTCATCCACCCTTTGATGAGGTAATTGTACAATTTGGACCACTACTCTTTTCCATTCAGAAATACTTAAAATAGCAGAAGAAGTCATCAGAGTTACTAAGAGGTAGGATATGATACCGTTCCTGTTTGAAGGACTCCTACCAGAGGGGAAATGTGCAAGAACTTGTATTTTTTCCTCCTGTCCATCCCCACTGGTCAACTGGGGACTGATAAAAAACTGATTTCGTTGCCCTCACCGAAATCAAACCCGAGTTCAGTGGAGGGGGTACAGGATCATGCTTCATTAGGTAGTCTTTTTTTCTGTCATTGAAGTAACATGGAAACTAGCCAAAAAGCTACTAAGTTTATCTGAAGTAACACTTGCAGCTTTGTGGAAGTATGCGGCTGAGTAATAGTACAAAAATAGCAAGTTATTTTGAGGAAGAGCATATGTTCTGTAACAATGAGAAATTGGTATACAGATAAAAGAAATTATGTATCTAAATATAAATTTCAGATGAGAAAGATCTGTGGCTTAGTGCCACAAAGTTTTCTGTCGATGCAGCCATTAAAAGTTGTTTAATGCTCATTTTTCTAACACAGTTATTTAAAGACGCGCCATCATTGGTACATTGCTGTACTGCCTTAAAGGTGCATATTTTGTAGTCTGTAACAGAACAGATAATAGGCACTTTTTATATGCCAGTGCACACTGAAATCCAGGGTACCATACAGTGATAATTGCAGGCTTTTTTTTTTTTTTACAAGAAAGGGACATTGCAGAGCCATAGTGTTTGCTTACTGTTTAAAGACACTGACAGCCAAATGCCCCTATCTCCTGTTAGAATTAAAAATTAAGACAACACTGGAAGAGATTTTCAGGTTACTTGAGGATGCAGTTAGGTATATATGCTTAGACACTGGAAAATAATTCCAATACAATTGGAATTATTGGAATTGTGCACCATCATTCAAAATTTTTCATGGTTCCTCAAATAATAGCAAAGTTCATTTAAAAGATAGAAAGTATTTCTTTGAGGATTAAAACTTTACTTCATAGAAGTTGCTCTATTTAATGGAAGAGGTTTAGGTTCTTTATAAAAATGTTAAGTGTGCACCAAGTCCCTCAAAATCTTTACCTTTAAATGCTTCTCCATCTGCTATTTTTGTTTAAGCTTTCCCTTAAACAATTAGAGATTGGCATATGTAAAAGTCATACTGATGAGCAGAACAAGAGATTAGAAGATTAAGCTGCAGTTAGATGTTGAATAACTAGAACCTAAGGCATTACGAAATAAAATCCACGTAGAGCTGCTCTGCTCATCAAGTTCTGCATAATGTAAAGCTGACTGGATAGACTGAGCTGACTGAGCTTTGAAAGCCCCAGAAGTAATGATGTACAATAAAATCTTTATTGTTAAAATTCTAGTTTTCAGGAGATACCAGTTTGAAAATATTAGACCTTAGGACAGTCTAGGCAAAACAAAAATCAATTCTTACTGGGTTTTGGGTAAGTATTTTTTCTTCTCTGAGCCACTTGCCTTTCAAAAATCTACATGCTACTTGCTGTTATTTACTGTCTGTAAGAAAGATGTGATCATGCAGAACTTGTGTTTCAGAAGAGGAAAAAATGTTGGCGAAGGAGAGACATACAGAATTTAGGAGGGAAAAGCAGGGAGAGGTTAAAGAATTCAGCTGGAATTAGGCAAATAATCACTAAATAGATATATTTTTAACCTATTTGTGTTTCTCCCTCTCTCCTAATCATTGAATGACCAGCCTTATCTCATTAGTGTCTGTATTATAAAGTACCTCTATTGCTGCTGCTGGGGAGAAATGAGAAAAGGTTCCAAAAGGAGAAGGTTCCAAAATTGAGATAGAAAATTATTGAGAAATGAGGAGAAAAGGTGAAGAAAAGAATCCTTATGAGGTTTTCCTCTGTTTTTTTTTTTCCATATATTTTCTCTGTAATGCTGAAAGTATTGAGACAAAGTAAATATGGTAGCTTTAGCTCTTGCATTTATGATTCCCTGAAAAAGGGAGGTTGCTTTCCGCTGAGCCAGCAGGCATCGCTGCATCTAAAATAGTGCCAAAAAAGGGAAGTATAGGAGGTAAATAGTGTTTCTGCTATTAAAATTCTAATGCACAAGTTTGTATTTGTTGTTTCTAGAGTTGTCTTCTAGAAATAAAAGATAAAGTAAAAAAAAAAAAATCCTGGTGAATTTAATGATCTTTCTGTATGTCTGGGGTCTGTTCCATGGGTACTTACTGGTATGTGCTGCAGTTCCTGGCTCGGCTACATACCCAGCTTTATCTTCTGTGAAACTAAGTATGCAGAGAAATAGCCCATACATGTCCAGATCTCATCCTAATACTCACTTCAGATGCAGCCTGGAAAATTAAATGATAGGTAAATTATAGACAAAAAGGCAGGAGAATACAAAAATATCACCAGCCACTATAACTGTGAAATCTGGGCATTTGGGGAGTAATCTTGTACAGGCCTTCTGGCCAAAATCAACAGGAATATGTTTTGATACTGAGTTTGGAGAGAAAGTGGAAGATGGTTTTCTTTGATGAAGGGGAACAAAGTGTTTTATATGGTGTTCCCTTTGTGGAGACGTTCCTAGTACTCTATTTTACTTGTTTATTCTTGTGATTTTAAAAAAAGCTCCACACAAAATGCTCCTCATTTGGAGCTTTGTGCATCCATGCCATATGTTAAAAACATGATAAAGAGTAGTTGTAGAATCAATGCAGTGATACTTATCCTTTATCTTTCTCTGCACCCACACTGAGATAACAGACTTATACTCTGTTATTCTCTGCATCTTTTTTTCCTCCTGCAAATGTAAACCTTCTGGCTATACCAGGTCAATGCTCTTCAAACTGACCAGGGAATTTGTATTTCTTTTTTTATTTTTCTGAATAACATTTTGAGGATCTATTGAGGATCTATTTGAGGATATACCAGACTGGTATATCTGGAGTACGTAAACTAGAAATCGAAGCCTTAATAGTGACTAAAGGTGAATACAAAAAGTCACTATGAGTTTTTTGAAGTACTGCTGCAAGCACCAGTTCTGTACACATTTTATGCCATTTTTCATATTTTCAGTATGTTATCTAGAAGTTAAAGAAAATTTTGAGAGGGTTTTGGGAGCCAACTTTAGTATTTTTGAACTTGTTTGAAATGTGTAGTCTTCAAAGAGAAATAATACCGAATTTGACTTATACATGCTAGTATTTTGGCTTATTTCCATAGCTGCTTCATACTCCGAAATGTGAAAGAGGGAAAAGGTTCTCATCCTGTCTGATCTAATTTTGTTTAAAGTTTTTTCACTTTGAGCATCCTGTGACAGTCATTTTTAGCAGTGGAATCATAAATGGACTTTAATGCTTGATTTGTTTTCTTGCACACTGAGAGTAAAGGAAGTGTCTAGATTGTATTATGAAGTACAATGTGTGTGTTTAAGCATGGAGAACCCAGAGCTGTTACAAGAAATATAACAAAAGCTGGTATAATTTCACATGCAAATGCCCGTGGGCAAATATGAAACTCCCAATTTCCATTGCAAACAGAATATCAGAGCATGTTAGATAGAAAACCATTTTGCTTTTGTCGTTGGTGGTTTGTTCTTTTGTGTAAGGTGCTGGTCTCTCTGGGTCTTGACAGATGCATGTAAGAACATTTCCCCAGAAAGCTCTTTTATAACTGAGTAGTAAATTTCCGTGAGGAGTTTTACTTCAGATGTGAATCCTTTGTGACAGCTTCATGTATCTTGCTTTGGTCATGTCTTCCTTTAAGTCAAACTGTGAACTATGGCCCAGGTCGCATAATCAAAGGTAATGGGATATTGGATTGCAAGAGAAAACCTTATCTAGGAAAGACCTAAAATAGCTTGAAAGTTCCAGCATGCTCAGTCTTTTCACACAGCGAGGACCCATGAGGTAAGAAAAAATATGTACAAAATAAGTTTCTTTTCTGGCTGTGGAACATGAGTAACATAAGAACATAAAGAGATGATGCTTTGTGACTATCACTTATGGAGGAGGCAGCACTGAACCTTCTTGGAGCAACTCCATTCAGGAACAGCTTGAGGGGCCTGTACCAACAGTGATCCAGACATAAGTTACATTTGTCTTCTAGGCTCTCAAAATACACCATCTCTGTAAAGTAAATTTGCTCCTTGTGTAACCCTACACAGGATAAAGTGCATTCTCATTTAATTTAGTGCTTGTTTAGTCTCAGAGTCTTTGTGTGTTGGAGAAGCGTCAAGGTGTTCCCAAAAAGGAAGCCTGGGGTTGATTCTCCTGTGATGTGAATAATTCTCAAGCTTTCCTCTGACAGAGCTCTCTGCCTCGGGAGGAGGTGCCTGAACTCTGGGAACGGGGAGATGGGAAGAGTTTTGCTATTAAAAAAAGCTTTCAGAAAAACACAATCTTCTGGGTAGCTGATAGCTACACTGTAGCACATGCTGCACACACTGGGATGTGCAGCCCTGGCATTGTAAAATTTTTAGTGTTTTCAGTCCATTGAATAGATCAACATGTTTAGTAATAACAGGTCAGTTTTTAAAAGATGCTATTTCTGTTTTGTCCATATGAACAGCTTTTTTAGATTCTGCTGTTTCTTTTTTCCCCCGCCCTTTATGCAAAGATATTGTAAAGAAACAGCTTAGGGAAATGAAACAAGCTGTCCATATTTGTAAAAGTTACACTTCCTCAAGAAATTTCAGTAATGTATAGCAACTGGTCTAAATAGGGATTATAACAGTTTAGGTTTTTTTATTGTTATTATTTTAAATAAGAAAGAGAACTGTACTGATTTCTCAAGAGAGGAAGGATGACACAGTTAACAGTTACGCTGGAAGAAAGGCAGGTATTTAATATATAAAAATTTTTCAACTTTATTATGTTTTGTCTTTTAAAATGAAACACATAGTTATTTTTTTTGCTGTGGTAGTGTTACTTGAGTAGAAACACCTAAGCAAACACAGCAACATTTGAATTCTGTAGAAGTAGAATAAGTAGAGTAGTAGATACTATAGCTGACTATTCCAAAATGCATAGGTTGCCCGGATGTCTGGTATGTTTGCCATGTGGCATGCATATTAGTTATGTATATTGTGACCAATGAAGAAAGCTTTATGCACTAGCTTCAGTACAGTAACTTTTATCTGCTATCAGTTTTTACAGTTTACTATTTCTTGATGAGCCACTGTGAATCTTGATGATTCACAAATGAATGCTGAGATTTCAGCAGATGCTGAACGGATTTTTTCATTGATTCTTCTAGAGCAGAAGATGCTTTATCTCATGCTGTCATGTAATTTGCAGAAGGGCACAAGCTGATGCAAAGGAGACTCACAATCAGGGTGCTAACAGAATCTCCAACATGGTTTCTCTGATGAGTTCCAAAGACCTCATATTTGTGGATATTCACGAAAAATGTTGAAGGTGTTTCATGGATTTGAATAATAGGTTGTTTATTTAGTAACTAAAGGTAGTTACAGGCTGAGAGAGTGGGGCTGTTCAGCCTGGTGAAGAGAAGGCTCCAGGGAGATCTTAGAGCAACCTTCCAGTACTTAAAAGAGCCTTACTAGAAGGCTGGAGAGGGACTATTTACAAGAGCACGTAGTGATAGGACAAGGGGGAATGGATGTCATCTGAAGGAAGGTGGATTTAGATTAGCTATTAGGAAGAAATTCTTTACTGTGAGGGTGGTGAGACACTGGAACAGGTTGCTCAGAGAAGTTGTGGACACCCCATCCTGGAAGTGTTCAGGGCGAGGTTGAATGAAGCTCTGAGCAACCTAATGAAGTGAAAGGTGTCCCTGGATAAAAAGACACCCACCTGCCCACCCCCAATTTCCCTGAATATGTGTGGAACAAAGCCGTCAAAGCTGCTCCACAGCCTGAGATTTCTTTGCACCAGTGCAGTCATTACAAGGGAGAAAAAAGGTGTCCTTAACTAAAGGACAGTTTGAGCATTAAGAGGCAATGGTTACAGATGAGCTGTGAGTAGTCTGTATGAGCTACTCCAACATACATGTTGGAATTCCATAAATGTTTTAACCATGATGATGAAACTATGGGGCAGTATCTTGACAGAGAGAAGGGGAAGCATACAGCAGTTGTAGTGTGGTGTGTTTATGAACATGACACATTTGCTTACTATACCAGAAAATTGCATAAAAAACAGGTAGCATCACCTAGTCCACATTTCTACTCCTGCTGAGTAAAGTTTTAATAACCTACATGAGTTACGTTTTCACCAGGTTTTGGAGGATCTCTGTCTCTCCAGATCCAGTTGTCTTTTCCTCCCAGGAGAAGTGACATGGTTCCACAGAGCCTGTTAATAACTAAGTATTGTAGAAATTAATAGTACTATTTTTGCACTGTTGGGCTACCGCAAATAGGGCTTGGTGATATCCAGCTGAACGCCATGTTACTGGGGAGACACAGCAAGAATGCTCTTAGAATTGACCTGCTGTGGAAGAAGATGGCAATATATGTGTGATAGACTTTTGTGGGTACAGTGAAAGTTCTTACAAAATGTAGCTTCTCCATTGTGTTAGATGGGCAATCCCTATGGATGGAAGAAAGGAAGGAAGGAAGGAAGGAAGGAAGGAAGGAAGGAAGGAAG